>JARQOD010000006.1:177355882-177429706 GCA_033576555.1 Oophaga sylvatica
ACTAAATCCGGGGGGGCGTAAAATTTTTAAATTTTTCAGCCTTTAAAAAGTAGCCTTATTGACCGTGTAAAAGGGTTGGGTGATCATTAAAAATTATTGATTTTGTTGCGAATGTACAAAAACTAATTGAACCTTGGTAAATTACAAAAAATACCCGTATTATGGAGGGGAATTGTTTTTTCTCTGACCGTGACCCCCCAATTTTCCTTGCAGTAATTTTTTAAATTTTTTAAAAAAATGTTTTAAGGCCCGGACTTTAAGTTATGTTTAAAATGCTTGACTTACAACCCCCCCGGAAAAGTTACTATAAGTTGGCAAAGAAGCACTACATAGGGATTAAGATGAGACAAGGTAAGTGTTAAAAAGGGTTGTCCGATAAAAAGGGATTTTTTTATTATAAATTTTTTGAAGGGGATGGCTTAAAATAAAGTTACATACCCCCCCTTTCAAAAAATACAGACGGGGGGAGGGAATTGATGATCTGTAGCTGAGTGCAGCCATTACAAGTGACGGTCCTTGACTTTTGAACATAAAGTATCGCTTCAAAGCCTAACGATTCGCCAGATGGGCAAGATTCAGTCTGAGGGGAGTAAAAAGGTGAGTACCCATAGATTTTTTTTTTAAGAACCCAGTTTTTTTTTTTTTCTTTTTTTTGGGCAACCCCCTTTAAGCCATTCAGTTTATACATGATTTTTTTATTTTTTTGATTTTTTTTTCCTCCTATCTTCATTAACTTTTTTCCCTCTTTAAACAGGAAACTAATAGAGACCCCCTTTTTGAAATTGATGGTGTTTTTGACTGAAAAACTCTTTTTTATTAAAAAGCTTTATTTTTTTCCCTCCGGGAAGGGGGGTGTAGAAAAAGAAATTTTTTCCCTGAAAAACAGTTTAATTTTTGTAGTAACCTAAGTTTCATGTTTGATTTCAGTAAAGGGTGAGAAACAAATAGGGAAATTTTAAAAGAATTGTCCCAATTTGGCGCGGAAAAAAAACAGAGCCCTGATTTTGCGATTGTCACTACGAGTGTTAGTGTAGTTTTGAAAATTCTGATAAACACGTTTTTTAGGGACTAAAAAACCTGCTCCCGGTATAGGCAATTAAGACTTGTTTCCTCGCAGGAAATTTAGGTCTGCGGAAAACGTAAAATTTTTTACAAAATGAGGGGCTTCGCTCATGGGGTGAAAGATTGGGAAATTTGGGTCTCTGTTTTCCTTATGCGCTTCAATGGGGTGGCTGGCCCTGTGTAGACCCCTTTACGGCTAAGACTGCCCCTGCACCATGTTTCTACACATATCACAAGAATCTCTCTAGAACTAATTTCCAACATTTTTCTTTGTGTCCATGCAATGTTCAGTCACTTTTTCCCCCTGCAATAGATATACAGATAACAGTATATGATTTCAATTATGTATGTGCCTTTCATTTTTTCTTCTTCATTTGGAAGCTTTTAGTTGGTCTGCCTGACATTTTGATTCTAATTATGACCAAATCATGCTGTATGAACTTTCCAAAATAACATTTAGGACCGAGCTAACATCATTTCCATCCATCCTTCCATCCATCCATCCATCCATCATAGCACATTTGCTATGAAGGGAAGTGTAAAGTTCCTGCTGCTCTGTCCTTTTTGATTCTAGGAACGGCTTTTAGCTTTGAAGCGCAGTATGTCGTTTATGCAGGACATGGATTTTTCTCAGCAGGCTGCTATTTTGGGTGACGAAGAAACCATAGTAGAAGAACCTATGCCAGAAGTGGCTCTTCCAGCTCCTGTGGAAATTACAAAGAAATCTAAAAAACCAAGCAAGGAAGTTATTAGGTAAAATTTAATTAGCTGCCCAATTTGCTTAGATAAATATTGTTTATATTTCTAGATTTTTTTTGTAATATAAAGCTCTGGCAAAAATTAAGAGACCACTGCAAAATTTTCAGTTTGTCTTTTTTTTTTCTATTTATGGGTATATTTTTGAGTAAAATGTAAATTGCTCTTTTAGTCTATATGTTTTAACTCGAAATCAATATTTTGTGGAATAACCATGATTTTTACAGCTTTCATGCGTCTTGGCATGCTTTCCACCAGCCTTTCACATTGCTTTTGGGTGACTTTATGCCACTCTGGTACAAAAAGATAAGCAGTTCTTCTTTGTTTGATGGCTTGTGACTATCCATCTACCTGTTGATTACATTCCAGAGGTTTTCAATGGGGTTCAGGTCTGGAGATTGGGCTGGCGATTTGATTTGGTGGTCCTTCATCCACACATTGATTGACTAGCTGTGTGGCATGGCGCATTGTCCTGCTGGAAAACCCAGTCCCCAAAGTTGGGGAACATTGCCTGAGTAGAAGGAATCAACTGTTTTTCCAGGATAACCTTGTATGTGGCTTGATTCATACGTCCTTTGCAAAGATTAACCTGCCCAATTCTAGCCTTGCTGAAGCATACCCAGATCGTCACCGATCCTCCACCAAATTTCACAGTAGGTGCAAGACACTGTAGCTTGTACGCCTCTCCAGGTCTCCATCTAACCATTACACGACCAGGTGTTGGGCAAAGCTGAAAAATACTCATCAGAGAAGATTACCTTACTCCAGTCCTCTATGGTCCAATCCGTATGATGTTTGGCAAACTTCAGCCTGGCTCTCGTTTGCTTCTCATTGATAAAAGGCTTTTTTCTAGCTTTACATGACTTGAGCCCTGTCTCTAGGAGCCTGTTACGAACTGTTCTTGCTTTGCACTTCACCCCAGCTGCCATTTGCCATTCCTTTTGTTGGTCACTTGATGTCATCCTGTGGCTGCTGAGTGACATTCGAATAAGATGACGGTCATCCCGGTCAGTGGAGAGTCGTTTTTACCCTCTGCCGATCTGTAGCTTTGTTGTCCCCAATGTCTGCTGCCTGACCTTGTTGTAATGGACTGCCGTATTAGAAATTTTAAGGATGGATGCAACATGAGGCTCACTGTATCCCTCTGCTAGTAAAGCCAGAATTGAGCCCTTCTTTTCCTCACTCAAGACTTTTCAAATCCTTTGGCATGGTTAAAAGTTATTTTTTCATTCCCATTACTTTTGGGATATTACTAGCACTTGTTTCGCCATCCAGCTCGTCCTATTGCAAGAGGATTGTGAACACCACCGCAGTGTTTTTTATATTTTCTTTTGTTAAGTAAGATTTGGTTCAGGTGATCACCTAATCAGAAGCACATTAATTAGAATGAGGTGTACTCAGGTTGGAATTCAACTGGCACTGGAATGGAATGGCTGTTAGACATGTAGAGAAGCAGATTTTTATAAAACTGTGCAGTGGTCTCTTAATTTTTGCCAGAGCTGTATTTTTATTCATTCCTCATTTTACCATGCATTGCCTTGGTTTTGTGACGTGGTTTTTGGTAGCGCTGGTTTTACATATTAAACACATCCCAAAAATGAATTTCTCCCATTAAACATTTTGCTGCTAAAAACTGCATTTCAAAACCATGGAGAATGGTGAATTGCATGCGGCTTATAGAATGCCTTGTTTATGTACGTAATGAAGCACTCCAGCAACGTTTTATTTTGCACACTCATTGCTTAGTGACTATTCATATTTTCTCTATTTTTTTTCATTCCATATCTGTTACATTTATACATCTTTCCCATGACCTCCCCCCCCCCCTTCCCTTTGATTTTTTGGAAGTCGAGTAATGGGATGACCAGTCTAACAGGCCAGTACATACGCTGTGTACCTAGGATATAGTAGAAGTGTACACAGCATACCGTATTTTTCGGACTATAAGATGCACCGGACCATAAGACGCACCTAGGTTTTAGAGGAAGAAATTAGAAAAAAAATTAAAGCAAAAGATTTGGTCAATTCTGTACTTAATATCCCCTACTGTGGTATGTATGTATGGCCCCCTCATCCCTATCCTGCTATACATGGTCCGTTCAGCCCTATCCTGGTATGCACGGCCTCCTCATCTCTATCCTGGTATGCACGGCCTCCTCATCCCTATCCTGGTATGCACAGCCTCCTCATCCCTATCCTGGTATGCACTGCCTCCTCATCCCTATCCTGGTATGTACGGCCTCCTCATACCTATCCTGGTATGCAGGGCCTCTTCATCCCTATCCTGATATGCACAGCCTCCTAATCCTTATCCTGGTCTGCACGGCCTCCTCATCCTTATCCTGGTCTGCATGGCCTCCTCATCCCTATCCTGGTCTGCATGGCCTCCTCATCCCTATCCTGGTATGCACGGCCTCCTCATCCCTATCCTGGTAGGCACAGCCTCTTCATCCCTATCCTGGTAGGCACAGCCTCCTCATCTCTATCCTGGTATGCATGGTCCCCATCCTGGTGTTCAAGGCCCCTCTCATCCTCATCCTGGTGTGCATGGCCCCTCTCATCCTCATCCTCGTGTGCATGGCCCCTCTCATCCCCATCCTTGCATGCATGCCCCCTCTCATCCCCATCCTGGCGTGCATGCCCCTCTCATCCCCATCCTGGCGTGCATGGCCCCTCTCATCCCCATCCTGGCGTGCATGGCCCCTCTCATCCCCATCCTGGCGTGCATGGCCCCTCTCATCCCCATCCTGCCGTGCATGGCCCCTCTCATCCCCATCCTGGCGTGCATGGCCCCTCTCATCCCCATCCTGGCATGCATGGCCCCTCTCATCCCCATCCTGGCGTGCATGGCCCTTCTCATCCCCATCCTGGCGTGCATGGCCCCTCTCATCCCCATCCTGGCGTGCATGGCCCCTGTCATCCCCATCCTGGCGTGCATGGCCCCTGTCATCCCATCCTGGCGTGCATGGCCCCGCTCATCCCCATCCTGGCGTGCATGGCCCCGCTCATCCCCATCCTGGCGTGCATGGCCCCGCTCATCCCCATCCTGGCGTGAATGGCCCCGCTCATCCCCATCCTGGCGTGCATGGCCCCACTCATTCTCATCCTGGCGTGCATGGCCCCACTCATCCCCATCCTGGCGTGCAGCATGGCCCCACTCATCCCCATCCTGGCGTGCAGCATGGCCCCTCTCATCGCCATCCTGGCGTGCATTGCTCCTCTCATCCCCATCCTGGCGTGCATTGCTCCTCTCATCCCCATCCTGGCGTGCATTGCTCCTCTCATCCCCATCCTGGCATGCATGGCCCCTCTCATCCTGGCGTGCATGGCCCCTCTCATCCCCATCCTGGCGTGCATGGCCCCTCTCATCCCCATCCTGGCGTGCATGGCACCTCTCATCCCCATCCTGGCATGCATGGCCCCTCTCATCCCCATCCTGGCGTGCATGGCCCCTCTCATCCCCATCCTGGCGTGCATGGCCCCTCTCATCCCCATCCTGGCGTGCATGGCCCCTCTCATCCCCATCCTGGCGTGCATGGCCCCTCTCATCCCCATCCGGCGTGCATGGCCCCTCTCATCCCCATCCTGGCGTTCATGACACCTCTCATCCCCCATCTTGGCGTGCATGGCCCCTCTCATCCCCATCCTGGCGTTCATGACACCTCTCATCCCCCATCTTGGCGTGCATGGCCCCTCTCATCCCCATCCTGGTGTGCATGGCCCCTCTCATTTGTTTCCTGGTATGCAAGGTCCCCATCTCTGTCCTGGCATGCAGGGCCCCATCTTTATTCTGGTATGGTTGGCCCCCATCCCCTTCCTGGTATGATTGGCCCCATCTCTGTCCTGGTATGCAGGGCCCAATCCTTATCCTGGTGTGGTTGGCCCCATCCCTGTCCTGTTATGATTGGCCCCCATCCACGTCCTGGTATGCAGGGCTCCCATCTCTGTCCTGGTATGGAGGGCCCAATCCTTATCCTGGTATGGTTGCCCCATCCCCGTCCTGGTATGTATGGCTCCATCCTCATCCTGGTGTGATTGGCCCCAATCTCCATCCTGAGGCTTCTAGCATAAATGCAGAAAGGTGTCCAGGGGAAAGCGGGATGTTCTGGCTGCACTGCTGGTGATAGAAGATCCAATGTAATGTAAAATAAATATTTGACCTGTACATCTCCCAGTGTTTCTGGGTCTGACTGACCCCTTCATCAAAGAAAGTACATTATGTTTCAGCTGTAGATATATGAGACAAATAGAATAGTCACCTGCTTTATTATGGAGTGCTTGCTCTACCATGGTGATCAGGGCACAGATTTTTCTACGGAAGCCTAAGTGTACCAAATGGACTTCAATGTGGCCGTCCCATCATGGGCTTGTCATCTATATAGTGCTATGTGCACACTGAGTTTGTATGAAGCAATCAAAAATAAGTTCTGGTAGAAACCAGTTTACTAAATTCTTTTTCTTTGTGGAGTTTTTAGTTTCCTGAAGCTTTTCGAAAGAGTTTTTTTGCAGCCTTTTGATTGGGCAGTTCTTAGGAGTATTTTCCTTCAGGAGCCTATTCAAAACAATTGCATGCACTTTCTTTTTCTCTGTCAGGCGTTATTCAAATTCTGTGGGGGGTGGGGGGAGAAACATCCAAAAGACAGAACATATGTCAATAAGTCGTTTCCCTATTTAGTTTTGGTGTAAGAGTCTTTCAAGCATTTTTTAACAGATTTCTCATGTTTTTCTTTGTCATATACATACAGTACTTATATATGTATATAGTATAGCGCAGGCCTGCTTAAAAAAAAAACTGTGTGCACATACCCTTAAGCAACAATTGTGTTTTGACACTATGTATTGTTTCAGAAGTCTTGCATTATGATACTTAAACCTTTTTTTCTTTTAATCCTTTTGCAGGGTCATTGAAGATGATCAGAGGTAAGCATTATTTGATGTAGGATACTTACTTTCTACGCTAAAGCAATACTGAGCCCAACACTTTTATGCTCATATTATTAATGTGAGACTTTCACATATTCCAGGTTTGTATTCTGGTGACCATTTCAAAACTGACACCACCAAGTGCAGTCATATTGGTTGTCTGCTTTATATTGGTTTCTCAGCACCGATTGTTAGAGAGGAAGAAAAAAAACCTCTACATTTTACAACACCAGCAAAATGAATAAGATCTCTGAAAAATATTTAGAAATTGAAAGTCCTCAGTGGTTGATACCTTTTAATGGCTAACTGAAAAGATGGTAACAAATTGCAAGCTTTCGAGACTACTCAGGTCTCTTCATCAGGCAAAGACTAATACAGAATCTGAAGAATCACATATTTATACATAACAGGACACCGGAATAGTGCAATAGATAAGACAAGTGACGTAAAGTAGAACTATCAATATGGGAGACGGATGAACAGTTGTGGCCATAAATATTGGAACAGTTCATAGATAAGGAGTGAAAGTTTTATTGTCCTCTGATTGGGGTCTGGTAATGTTTTGTGATGCTCCCACAAGGTCTGAAGAGCAAATTCCTTAATTGATGTAAAAAGACATAAATCCATGCGACACGTTCATTCCTGCACTGAGAGTGTCATAGAGATTACTGGGAGGCATGAAAAAGGCCATGGATATTCAGCAGAATGTTGGAATGGCTGTCTGCCCCAAACTTCTGCTTGAAGATCCGTCATGTGAACTGGCAATCATTATCCCATATGTTGTGTATAGGGGATAAGTGTTAGTTTACAGGAATATCCCCTTTAAGACAGGCAACTGTACCTTATTGCAGACAGGCAGCAGTCAGTAGAGTTGAACTTAGTAGTTTACAGGCAGCAGACAGAGACGGCCTCCAACTTCACACTGTACAAGCAGGGAGGACTGCACAAGAAGAGTAGTGCTTGGATGGACCTGCTTATGGCTCACGGGAGGTTGGCTGACTCTTATTGGCAACTTATCACTTTCAGGCCCTCAACTCCTGTATTTAATGTGCTGCAAGGATCCGGGGTGCTCCTACAGGAACAGAGGGCGGGCCAGCAGTGTCTTGCGTCACTGACAGAGGCAGCCGGCCCTTTTTGCTGCAGCTATACAATGTAAGTAGCTGCAGCTGTGAGTGACTGAGGCCCCCAGGCTTTATAAAGCAAAGTAAAGTGATTATCCCGAGCCCAGCATACCGCACTATCTGCCAGGCCATTTATACAGTATCTCTGCTGTGCTGCCTCAGTGCGGGCTGTGCAGCACAGCGTGTCTCAACCCTGTCTGGGCCTCCCTCCTTGATGTTTTTAATACCATTTTGATGCAGATACGTTATTTTGATCGCCCGTTATTGCTTTTTTTATTCAATGTCACGGCAACCAAAAAAGCGTAATTCTGGCATTATGAATTTTTCTCGCAACGCTGTTTAGCAATCAGGTTAATCCTTTTTTTATTGATCAATTGGGCGATTCTGAACGCGGCGATAACAAATGTCTGTGTGATTTTTATTTTTTTGTTTTATTTTGATAGGGGCGAAAGAGGGGGTGATTTAAACTTCTATATTTTTTTTTATATTTTTCTTTATATTTTTGAAAACATTTTATTTTTGGCATTCTTCAATAATCTCCATGGGAGACTAGAAGCTGCCACTACCCGATCGGCTCTGCTACATAGAGGCGATGATCAGATCGCTTCTATATAGCAGATTTACTCACTTGCTATGAACGTCGACCATTGGGTGGTGCTCACAGCAGGCCGGCACTGACAACCATAGAGGTCTCCAGGGGACCTCCAGTTGTCATGCCAACACACCGGTGACCCGTGATCACGTGACGCGGGTCACCAGTGAGTGTATTTCCGGAAGCGCTTGTTAAATGCCGGCTGTCAGCGTTTGACAGCGGCATTTCACTAGTTAATAGCCGCGGGTGGATCGCGATTCCACCCGCGGCTATTGCGGGCTCATGTCAGCTGTTCAAAACAGCTGACATGTCCCGGGAAAGATGTGGGCTCACTGCCGGAGCCCACATCAAAGGGAGGGAGTCCGACATCGGCGTCCTATTATGCCCGATGTTGGAAAGGGGTTAAACAGAACCTGTTGGCAGGATTGTGTGCAGTAACCTACAGACAGTGTCAGGTCGGCGCCGTTATACTGATTAAAATGATACTTTGGTTGATGAAATTCGTCTTATGGTTGTTCTTTAATCTTTATTTTCAGTTTTCTGTTAATGAGATTCTCGTGCCCTAAAGCGGGGTTAGTGTATGTGGTGCTCTGATTACACCATGTTCCAAATTATTATGCAAATTAGTTTTAAGTGTCATAGTGTTTATTGTTTTTTTTTTGTAAATGAAACCCATTGATGGTATTGTGTCTCATGGTTGTTTGGATCACTAAAATCAATCTCAGATACCTGTGATAATTAGTTTGCCATTTTAGCCCAATAAAAGGAAAACTGGATGTTCCACACTATTAAGCAGGCCAGAGTTTTCAAGTAACATTGGGAAAAAAAAGGATCTCTGTGCTGCTGAAAAGCATCAAATAGTGCAATGCCTTGGTCAAGGGATGAAAACATTAGATATTTCCCGAAAACTTAAGCGTGATCATCGTACTGTTAAGAGATTTGTGGCTGATTCTGAGCACAGATTTGTTCGTGCTGATAAAGGCAGAATGAGGAAGGTTTCTGCCAGGCAAGTTCATCGGATTAAGAGAGCAGCTGCTACAAAGCCATTACAAACCAGCAAACAGATATTTGAAGCTGCTGGTGCCTCTGGAGTCCTTCAAACCTCAAGGTGTAGGATCCTTCAAAGGCTTCCTGTGGTGCATAAATCTACTATTCAGCCACCCCTAAACAGTGTTCACAAGCAGAAACGGTTGTAGTGGACCCAGACATACATGAAGACTAATTTTCAAACAGTCTTGTTTACTGATGAGTGTCGAGCAACCCTGGATGGTCCAGATGGATGGAGTAGTGATTGATTGGTGGATGGCTGTGACAAGGCTGTGACGTCAGCAAGGAGCTGGAGGAGTCATGTTTTGGGCTGAAATCATGGGGAAACAGCTGGTAGGGCCCTTTAAGGTTCCTGAAGGTGTGAAAATGACCTCTGTGAAGTATATAGAGTTTCTGACTGACAACTTTCTTCCATGGTATAAAAAGCAGAAACTTGTCTTCAGGAGCAAAATCATCTTCATTCATGACAATGCACCATCTCATGCTACAAAGAATACCTCTGAGTCATTGGCTGCAATGGCATAAAAGGAGATAAACTCATGGTGTGGCCACCATCTTCCCCTGACCTCAACCCTATAGAGAACCTTTGGAGTATCATCAAGCAAAAGATCTATGAGGGTGGGAGGCAGTTCACATCAAAACAGCAGCTCTGGGAGGCTATTCTGACTTCAAGCAAAGAAATACAAGCAGAAACTCTCCAAAAACTCACAAGTTCAATGGATGCAAGAATTGTGAAGGTGATATCAAAGAAGGGTTCCTATGTTAACATGTAACTTGGCCTTTTAGGATGTTTTGGGGTTAAATAGCTTTTTTTTTTTTTTTTCAGTGAATGTGACCTCCTAATGCTGCAAATTACACAAATGAGCATTTTCAGTTCTTTAAAACATATCAAATGTTCAGAAATTCTACTGTGCCTAATAATTTGGAACAGTGCATTTAGAGTTTTTATTCATTTTGGAGATTGTACTGTTATCATTGAGAGGTTTCCTCAATAAAATTCGATGTATACTCTAACGGGTGATGACTTTTATTAGACTGATTGTCATTTGCACCGACCACTTAGGAAAATCAGAGAAAAATATAATTTGCATAATGATTTGGAACATGGTAGATATTCATAATGCAGCCTGCTGACAAGTCACTGATCCCTCACTAACCTGCCCCATAGTATGCATAATGAATATCGGTGTATACGTAAAAAAAAAAAAAAAAAAAAAACACCTGCATTGCAGCAAAATCGCATGCTTTATGTGCCAGTAATATGTTTTATTCAAGTTATTCAGCTAGAGGAAAGAAAAAAAAAATTGAAAATGGCGTCCGCCGCGCCTGCGCAGTAGCTGCTATCGGTGTCTATAGCTGTGATCCGATAGCCGCTACTGTACATGCGCCGGTGGTGCCATCTTATTGGAGAAGAAAAGAAAAATCCTCCACCAAGATGGCACTGCCTGCGCAGTAGCAGCTCTCGGCTATCTCCTGTTGGGGCAAGTGTAGTCCCTGATAACATTCTCTTACAGGTGGTCCTGCTGCAGGCAAGTGAGTGCAGCCCAGCCTCCTGTGAAGTACTGATTGAGACTCTTCTCAAATAAAACATCACCGGAAGTGACCTTAAACAGATTTAGGGATTATCTAGATAGGATGAAGTGTAGGGTATTGTATAATAAAGCTAATTACACAAGTGGTTAGGATGTAAAGATAGATACTTAGAAAGGGCATTTTGTGCACAGACACACAAGGCACGCTCAGGAACGCACAAGGCACGCTCAGGAACGCACAAGGCACGCTCAGGAACGCACAAGGCACGCTCAGGAACGCACAAGGCACGCTCAGGAACGCACAAGGCACGCTCAGGAACGCACAAGGCACGCTCAGGAACGCACAAGGCACGCTCAGGAACGCACAAGGCACGCTCAGGAACGCACAAGGCACGCTCAGGAACGCACAAGGCACGCTCAGGAACGCACAAGGCACGCTCAGGAACGCACAACGCACGCTCAGGAACGCACGGCACGCACAGGCGCATGGCACGCACAGACACGCACGGCGCGCACAGACACATTATGTATGCATGGTTCTTAAGCATCATGTGTTCAGTGACAGCAGTGTAGGAATCCTGTAGTTAGTAATCAGGCCTGTACACACAAGAGACCTCCTGTCGCTCTACACTGTCCCTGCACACTGCCTCTGCCATAATGACTGCTAGGCTGCCTGTACCATTCAGTGGACGGATCTGCTGTGGGTCCCTAGCAGCTACAGAGAAGGGCTGTCATCTTCCTCACCTCTCCTGTCAGGATCCCGTCTGGGTTGGAGCCAATGTTACTGCAAACACTAGGGAAAGCAGAGGCAGGTAGCGTAGTCAGAAGGCAGGCCGAGGTCGGTACACAGGAAAGCAGTGTTTGTAGCAGGGAAGCAGGCAAATAACGTAGTCAGGTGGCAGCCGGAGGTCGGTACACAGGAAAGGCAGTTCGGTAGCAGAGGAGCAGGCAGATAACGTAGTCAGGTGGCAGCAGGAGGTCGGTACACAGGAGAGCAGTGTTTGTAACAGCAGGAACAGCAGGAGAAAGAGCTTGACTAAAGGCTGGAAGCACAATAATCTCGCAATGACACACCCACAGGGCCAGGTTTATATAGGGTGTGTAATTGGCAATCAGAGGCCCAATCAAGAGAGCACTAGGTGTAGCCAATCAGGAAGAACAGTCAATGGTATCTGGGTTCAGCAAGGAACTTTGCAGCCAGCAGAATAGCTCAGATGGTAGAGCTGCTGGCCAGTGGACAAGAGGTACTGGGTTCGACTCCTGACAGTACTCCCCTCCTTCCAGGATGGCCTCTGGACATCTCAGGAGCTGGCTTATCCGGGTACCTTTGATGAAAGGCTCTTGTTAGTCTAGGAGCATGGACGTTGTCCCTTGGTTCCCATGAATTTTCCTCTGGTCCGTAACCCTTCCACTGCACCAGATACTGCAGTTTACCTCTGAATTTTCGGGAGTCCAGAATCTTATCCACAATGTATTCTTCTTCACCACGGATCCTTTCTGGTGGAGGAGGTGGCTGAATTCTTCCTGGAAACGGGTTTTCACAGAAGGGTTTGAGCAAGGATATGTGAAACACTGGATGAATCTTTAGATTGTTGGGAAGTTTTAAACGAAAAGCAACCTGGTTAATTTTTGCAGAAATTTGAAAAGGTCCAATGAATTTCTGACCCAATTTGGAGAATGGCACATGTGTCTTAAGGTTTTTAGTGGACAGCCAAACTTTGTCTCGAACCTGAAGAGCAGGGGGCACTCTCCGATGTTTATCTGCTGCTTCCTTATATTCTTCCTGGGTCTTGAGCAATATCTCTGATAATTCCTTCTGGGATTCCTGTAATTTTGTAAGCCTGTCATTAACAGCAGGAATGGGAGTGTTCACTGGCAGATTAGGGATAAATACTGGATGTACTCCATAATTAGCAAAAAATGGGGTTTGAGATGTAGCGCTATGTATGGAGTTGTTGTAGGCAAACTCTGCTGTTGGTAAATAGTCCACCCAGTCATCCTGAAGATAGGAAATGAAGCAACGGAGGTATTGCTCCAAAGTCTGGTTCGTTCTCTCCGTCTGGCCATTGGACTGAGGATGGAAAGCGGTAGAAAGATTCACCGTGACTCCCAAGGCTGTACAGAAACTCTTCCAAAATTTTGACGTAAACTGAACGCCTCTGTCAGACACCATGCTGTCAGGAATTCCATGTAACCTGAATACTTCTTTGATCATCAGTTCTGCAGTTTTTTCAGCAGTAGGAATTCCTTCAGTTGGAATAAAGTGGGCCATTTTTGTGAGTCGGTCCACTATGACAAGGATGACGGTCATCTGTTTGGAAGGGGGTAGTTCCACAATAAAATCCATGGAAATAGATCCCCAAGGCCTGGATGGAACTGGGAGTGGTTGCAAGAGTCCTAGAGGAGACGATCGTGGGGTCTTGTTTCGTGCGCATGTTAAACAGGTTGAAACATATTTCCTCACGTCCTTCCTACAATTAGGCCACCAAAAGAAACGAAGTAGTAAGTCTTGTGTTTTTGCAACTCCAGGATGTCCTGCCAGTTTAGAATCATGGACACTTTTGAGGACTTCAAGGCGAGAAGATTCAGGTACATATATTTGGTGTTTCTGCATCCAAAACCCCTCTTTGAATGAAAGATCGACGTCTTCCGAAGGATGGTTAAGGAAAGAGTCCTCTTGATATCCATCTTTAATTCTATTACCTAGTCCTCTAGAGTGCAATATTCCCAAAAAATTTTTAGGGCCTAGAATTGTATCATCATTACTAGACCTCTCCTGAGGTTCCGAACACATCCTGGACAGGGCGTCAGCCTTGCCATTCCTTGAACCAGGCCAGTAAGAGATTATAAAATTGAATCTTGAGAAAAATAAGGCCCATCGTGCTTGTCTTGCAGACAATCTTTTTGCTGTACGGAGGAATTCAAGATTCTTGTGGTCCGTGAGGACAGTCACAGGGTGATTGGCACCTTCCAGAAGATGTCTCCACTCGGAGAAGGCAACTTTAATGGCTAACAGTTCTTTATTACCAATGTCGTAGTTCTTTTCTGCAGATGACATGGTGTGGGAAAGAAACGCACATGGGTGAAGTTGCATCTTGTCCCCAACTCGCTGAGACAGAATAGCTCCCACTGCAGAGTCCGAGGCGTCCACTTCGACAGTAAATGGCAATTCAGGATTTGGGTGTACTAACAATGGAGCAGACGTAAAAAGAGTTTTCAACTTGTCAAAAGCCTTCTGTGCCTCTGGAGACCAGAAAAATGCTTTTGTCTTTTTTGTTAGTGTAGTAATTGGTAGTATGATCCGTGAAAAGTTCTTTATAAATTTTCGGTAAAAATTTGCAAATCCTATGAAACGCTGGACGTCTTTTAAATTTCTTGGAACAGGCCAGTCCACTACAGCATTGATTTTGCCGGGATCCATGCTCAGACCTTCTGGGGAGATGATATATCCCAGAAATTGGATACTGGTTTGTTCAAACTCACATTTTTCAAGTTTAATGTAGAGATGGTTCTCCTGTAGTCGTTCCAAGACTAACTGGACGTGCCTGCGATGCTCTTCCAAGGTGTCTGAAAATATAAGAATGTCATCGAGATAAGCCACAACGAATCGGTCCAAGAAATCTCGAAATACATCATTAATAAAATGTTGAAAGGTGGCTGGGGCATTGCTAAGGCCAAAGGTCATAACAAGAGATTCAAAATGTCCATATCTCGTTCTGAAGGCGGTCTTCCACTTATCTCCTGGGCGAATCCGTATGAGGTTGTAAGCCCTCTAAGATCCAGCTTCGTAAAGATTTTCGCAGAACGGAGTCTCTCAAATAGTTCAGGAATCAAGGGTAGCGGGTAGCGATTCTTGACAGTGATATTATTCATCTCTCTGTAGTCAATACATGGCCGCAGAGTGGAGTCTTTCTTTTCAACAAAGAACAGGGGTGCCCCAGCTGGAGATGTGGAAGGTCGAATAAAGCCTTTCTCTAAATTTTCATCCAGGAACTTTCTTAATACCTTCAATTCAGGTTCGGAAAGATTGTAAATCCGTCCAAATGGAATGGTTGCTCCTGGCAGCAATTCAATGGGACAGTCATAAGGACGGTGAGGAGGTAATTGATCTGCTTTCTTCTTACTGCAGACATCAGAGAACTGCTGATATTGAGGTGGTAGTTTCTCTTCCTTCTCATGCGAAATCTCAGAGATTTGGACTTGTTGGAGAACAGGGGGTTCCTTATGACAATTATTCTTACAGTAGTCAGATGGAAAGGTGATGGTCCTTGATGCCCAGTTGATAGAAGGGTTATGGACTGAAAACCAGGGGATCCCTAGAATAACCGGAAATTTCGGAGATGAAATAAGGTGGAAACTGACAGCTTCATGATGATCCGGGTCGATAGAAATCTCCAGTTCGATTGTCTCATGCGTGACAGGTCCAGAAGACAAAGGTGATCCATCCACAGTTTCCATTTCAATTGGTGTGGATTTGGTCCTACTGGAAATATCATTATCACGTGTACATTTTAAGTCCATAAAATTTCCTCCTGCTCCCGAATCCAACAGGGCAGAGCATTGTATTTTTTGGGTGCCCATTACAACCTGAATGGGGATTACAAAATGAGATGATGTGGTATGTATTTTGTCTATTTCTGGCGTTACTGATGAGATAGTCTGCAAGATGGAATCCGACTGCTGAGAAAGGTCCGTATTGCTGGCAGACCTGTTGTTGGTAAAGGCTATAGTCCTTTTGTTAGGACAGTTGATGGCATAGTGTCCAGGGTCCCCACAATAGAGGCAGAGATGTTCTGCACGTCGCCTCTCCTTCTCCTGTGCAGAGAGTGGTCTTCGGATGACGTCGATCTGCATCGGTTCAGACACAACTTGCGTCTTTTCTTGGTGGTCTGATGCTGAAAATGAGAAGCCAGGGCTATTCCCAAGTGCTCGCAGTCTCTCCTTTCTCCTTTCAGTAAGTCTCTGGTCAATCCGGATACATAGTTGAATAAAGTCCTCCAACTGGTCAGGGGTCTCAACCCTGGCAAGCTCGTCTTTCACTGGTTCTGATAACCCTCGTCGAAATTGACTTCTCTGGGCCGCTGGATTCCAGGTGGTGTCGGCCACCCAGCGACGGAACTCCGATGTATATTCCGCAACAGAGCGACGTCCTTGGCGCAAATTATGTAATTTGGTTTCTGCTGTGGCACAGCGGTTTGGGTCATCAAAAACTTGATTCATAGCTGCGATGAAAGCTTCCAGGTCATTAAGGAGGGCATAGTCCTTTTCTACATAAGGTGAAGCCCAAGCAAGAGCTTCATCCGTCAGGAGATTTATCATGAAAAAAACTTTCTTCCTCTCACTGGTAAAGGGAGCAGGTTGCATCTGGAAGTATATGCGGCATTGATTGAGGAATCCTCGGTACTGCTTGCGAGCCCCACTGAACTTCGCAGGCAGCGGCAGCCGCGCATTTGATTCGGACCCTGAATTGCGCACGTCCAGTAGTTGTTTTTGTAGCTCAATTACTTCCTGTTGTATCGCCGTGAAATCAGTTTGTAACTTGGCATATTTTCCTTGAGAGTCAGTACAAAAACTTTGAAGCTCCGTAACTTGCCGCCTCAGGGTGTTCACAGCGGACTCCATTTTGGCGCGAGATTATTCTGTCAGGATCCCGTCTGGGTTGGAGCCGATGTTACTGCAAACACTAGGGAAAGCAGAGGCAGGTAGCGTAGTCAGAAGGCAGGCCGAGGTCGGTACACAGGAAAGCAGTGTTTGTAGCAGGGAAGCAGGCAAATAACGTAGTCAGGTGGCAGCCGGAGGTCGGTACACAGGAAAGGCAGTTCGGTAGCAGAGGAGCAGGCAGATAACGTAGTCAGGTGGCAGCAGGAGGTCGGTACACAGGAGAGCAGTGTTTGTAACAGCAGGAACAGCAGGAGAAAGAGCTTGACTAAAGGCTGGAAGCACAATAATCTCGCAATGACACACCCACAGGGCCAGGTTTATATAGGGTGTGTAATTGGCAATCAGAGGCCCAATCAAGAGAGCACTAGGTGTAGCCAATCAGGAAGAACAGTCAATGGTATCTGGGTTCAGCAAGGAACTTTGCAGCCAGCAGAATAGCTCAGATGGTAGAGCTGCTGGCCAGTGGACAAGAGGTACTGGGTTCGACTCCTGACATCTCCCTAGGACTGGCTTGTTGTTCCCCACAGACTTGGACTTGCCCACCTCCTTCCTCTACTGATCCAAGCTCTGCCCCCTCCCTGCACATAGATGGATGAATCCTCTGCTACAGCTGGCGCCAAAGAAGAGGAGCAGCACATGTTAATGTAGGGCCGCACCATGCGTGGTGGTGTCTGGTAAACCCTGCAGTGATTGGCTGCATGCATTCACTTTGTGCACAGAAAATAAAGTTTAATCATTTAAAAAAACAAAAGCTAACTATTGCTTAAGGTGAGAGTAGTGACGATTTGAGCACAGACCACGGATCTGAGTCCCTAGCGGACAACTGAAGGTCATGTGCAGATGCCGCAAATCAGTCAGACTTCACAGACACCTAGTGATGCACAACCTAGAGCATGCTGTTTTTTTTCTTCTTTTTTTGCTCTGTTTTGTACTGTATACTTTTGTAAAGTACATTCATGCTGCCTAAACCACAAGCCGCCGGCACCAGGTGTGTTCTTGCAGCATTACTGTAAAATACTGTGGGGTTTCAGAGAAATCGTGCCATGAAATGCCGGCTGGGGACTAGGCCTCTAGGATGGTTAGTCCTATGCAGCTTCACCCCACCATGCTTCCCTAGGCTAGCGCCGGTCTCTTCCTGTGTGTATGGGTACAGAGGGATCTCACTTTAAAGAAGCACTCAAATCAAAGCTTTTATATTCTTAAAGGGGTTGTCCACTACTAGGACAACCCTTCTTGAACTGAATGTTTGGCCCTGATAAAATAAAAAAACTATACCCTCCTCCTGTGCTGGCACTATTCCCGCGGAGCTGGCACTCGCTTTCTCCAGGGATCGCGTGCGGTGTGGTGACACTTGGCTCCGGCGCCCAGTCAGTGTCACTGTCCCCGCTTGCGTACGGATTGATTGTGCTATTATAATACCACTGAACGTAATGTAAATGTGTGTGAGTCAGATGTCCTTTACACTTTTCTGCTCTTTATTTTAGCTGCATATTTGAGCCTGAAGGCAATGCATGTAGTCTAACAGATAGCACTGCTGAAGAACATGTTCTGGCTCTAGTGGAACATGCTGCAGATGAAGCAAGGGACAAGGTCAACCGACATTATCCAAATTGCAAGGTATATCTTTAAATTCATATTGGAAACTAAATTTGAGTGTATGAGGAATAATTTGTCACATTTAATTCTGGTACTTTTTTAGATTGGTTACCTTAAGAAGAACATGGATACCAGCTTGATTTACACTGTGGTAAACTCTGATCCAGATGCAGAGGGTAAGTACTCGTGTATGAGGCAGTTACAGGCACTAGCCTACTGATTATCGAGCTGTAACAGAACTGTGAGCTGACATTTCTTGCTACAAGCTGCATTCCCTATTTCAGCTGCAGATGGAAGGAAGAGAGCCACAGTATTCATTACTGATGGGTAGGCGGAGCCCAGATCAGGATGTCACCTCAGATCAAAAGAGTGCTGACTGGCTGGCCCCTCCAGCTCGGGCTCCTCCTACTCAGCTCCAGTCTAAGATTTGAGGTCCAGAGGATGGTCGCTGCTAATGCAGCTCCTCAGAAGATTTTATTATTTTATATTCGGACAGGAGACTTGGATCACCAGTTGGTCTAGAGGTCTCAGGGGTACCAGCGCTGCTGTACCCCAACCTCTCCCTTGGCGGATCTGTATTTACTCAAAGTCCCTGCAGAATCCTTGCCGGCCCTGGGGGATGAGGAGAGCTTCCCTGGCGGGACGCAAACCACACGTGCGGTCACTGCGTTCTTCGCCCTGGGGGGAAGCATGGGCACAGCGCCAGAAACCCCTGAGGGTCCCTGTGGCGCTTTGGCTGGTGAGTACTCCACACAAAATTTTATTATTAATGTGTGAGTGCTTTAGCGTCTGATGGCAGCGCTATTACATGTATATCAGTATGCTTCAGCGCTGCGGTGACAGCGCTATTACATGTTTATCAGTGTATTTCACCAGCCTCTCCCTTGGCGGATCTGTAACTACATAATGGTCCCTGCAGAATCCTTGCCGGCCCTGGGGGATGAGGAGAGTTTTCCCTGGCGGGGACGCAAACCACACGCTGGGTCACTGCGCTTCCCGCCCTGGGGGGAAGCATGGGCATAGCGCCAGAAACCCCTAAGGGTCCCTGTGGCGCTGAGCTGATGAGTTTTCCACACAATTTTTATTATAATAATGTGTGAGTGCTTCAGCGCTGCGGTGACAGCGCTACTACTTGTATGTCAGTATGCTTCAGCGCTGCTGTGACAGCGCTGTTACATTGTAGATGTGGTGATCTTTTGTCCGCAGGCAGATAGCTGCAGGACAGAGAGGGAGCAGGAGCGGGGGAGTTCGCGCTCATTATTCGAGCTAGCAGGGGGCGTGGCCTATCTATTCCCGGTCTTTTGAGCAGGAAGACGCGCGCTCTGGCGTTTCTCCTGCGACTCCCTCACTGTGGCGGCCATTGCACAGGCTCCTGGGCTCCTCAGACCGCTCCTCTCCTCATAAGACACCACGACCAGCTGGGTGAGTGCTGATTCCTCACCCCGCAGCGCAGCGATCGCTATCCTGCAGCTGCAGTCTCTAATAAAATAAAATTGGCTGGGGCTCACAAACATATATACTGTGGTGAGTTTGCAATATTAACCCTTCTGAGGGTTATTTCTACCAGCAAATTTTTTGACTGAATACGCTGGGGTAACCCTGCCTGGTGGAGCGTTAACCCTTCAGCATATAAAAAAAAAAAAAAAAGAAAAACCGCATAGTTTTTGCTGGTATTACCGCTTTGACCTGTTCATACAGGTGAGACATGTCTGAACAGAGTTCAGATGCTGCGGACCACGTCCCAGTGCCATTGCGGCAATCAGATACGCAGACCTCCACAGCGTCTAGCGCTGCGGTCGACAGCGGTGAAAAATTGGATGATATCGCTCGATCGATCAACAACTTGTCTGACCTTTTAGGTCAATATGTGTCTGCTAATTCCTCTCAGAGGAAGCGACGCAGGCCGTTACCGGCCTCTACACGGAGCGAGTCAGATATATCTGATATTGGGCAGAGTTCCCTTTAAATTCGGATGGAGAAATATCCGATTCAGATGCGGACGAGCCGCAGGGGCGTTCCTCTATGGCGAAGCGTACGGAGGCATTAATTGAAGCCATGAGAGATATATTACAGTTACCGGAGGAGGTAACTAGTCGTCCTGGTAAATCAGCACGCATGTTCCAGGAGTCCCGTGCTTCGCGTACAACATTGCCAGCTCTGGATGAGCTTAATAGTGTAATAGAGGAGGAACGTCTATGTCCAGATAAGCGTTTTCATGGAACGCATTTCTTGGATACACTTTATCCTTGCTCTGCGGAGTTAAAGGCTAATTGGACTTCTGCTCCTGAGGTGGATGTGTCTTTATCTCAGCTTAGTAAATCCTCACTACTCCCTATTAAGGGGAAAGCGAGCTTACAGGAGCCTTTGGATAGAAAAACAGAATTGGCGGCAAAAGCAAGCTATGAGGCTGCGGGTCATGGATTCCGAGCAGTGCTAGGATCCATGTGTGCTGCTAGAGCTTCTCTAGGCTGGTTGGCACGTCTGAAGACGGAGTTGCACAATGAATCTCCGTTATCTGAGATACGGGAAACTTGTGAATGGTTAGAAACGGCAGCCTGTTATATCTTTGATGCCGGTCTGGATACGGCATCTCTGCTGGCCAAAGCGCAAGCTTCAGCGGTCACAGTCAGAAGAGCTTTATGGCTCAGACAGTGGGCCGGGGACGCAGTTTCCAAACAAGGGTTGTTGGCCTTACCTTACAAGGGTGGCCATCTTTTTGGATCCGACCTCACAGAGCTGATTTCCAAGGCTAAGGCGAAGGAATCAGCATTACCACAGCGTAGGGCCATGGCCTCGGTGTCCAGTAAGCCTGGTGTCTATAGTGGTCGGCGGTCCTTTCGGGGCCGAGGACGATCTAGTCACTCCTCGTGGGGATCGGGTTGTCCTTCCTTCTCAGGAAAGAAATCCTCTCCGAAAACTCGTACTCCCTGGAAGCAGAGTTTCCGCCAGGACAAGCGGGAACTTGACAAGAAGCCCGCAAAGTCTAATTGACGCCAGGGGTCCACTCGAGGATTCTCGAGTGGGGGGTCGCCTGCTTCTTTTCAAGGCGACTTGGATGGCTCGCGTTCCAGATTCCTGGGCAACGCGGATTGTGTCGGCAGGCTATTTCATAGAGTTTGCTTCTCGACCCCCAAATGTTTTTTGTCAGTCTCGCGTTCCGTCGGAACCCGAGCTTGTTGTCGCTCTACAGCGAGAGGTCGAATCTCTGCTACAAAAGGGTGTAGTGATACCGGTTCCGTCAGAGGACCGAGGGAAAGGTTTTTATTCCAACCTTTTTATAGTTCCCAAAAAGGAGAACAAATTTCGCCCGATTCTGGATCTCAAGCGATTAAACCGGCATGTCCATGCCCGGAAATTTCGCATGGAGTCGCTTCGCTCCGTTGTGGCAGCTCTGTCACAGAACGATTTTCTGGTGTCAATCGACATTCGCGACGCCTATTTGCATATTCCCATCGGAAAGGCTCATCAGCGCTTTCTTCGATTTGCCATAGGTCAGAATCATTACCAGTTCGTGGCTCTGCCGTTCGGCTTAGCCTCAGCGCCAAGGGTCTTTACAAAAATTCTGGCGCCCCTCATGGCAATCCTTCGAAGACAGGGGATTACGATTCTCCCTTATCTGGACGATCTTTTGATCGTGGCTTCCTCGGAGGAGGAGGCGTTGACGGCTCGGGATTTGTCTCTTCAGTTTCTGAAGGACTTCGGTTGGCTGGTCAATTGGGAGAAGTCGTCCCTGGAACCATCGAGGACAATCCTCTTTTTGGGAATGCATCTCGACACGTTTCGGTCGGTAGTTTCCCTACCACCAGACAAACAGTCATGTCTTCTTCGACATGTACAGATTATGAGATCCTCAACGGCAATGTCTCTACGGAAGTGTATGCGTCTTCTGGGACTGATGGTGGCGTCCATGGAGGCAATTCCTTTTGCCCAGTTCCACTCCAGGACTCTCCAAAGGTTCATCTTGAGTCGATGGAATCAGTCGCAATCGCTGGATTGCAGTGTCACCATTTCTCGCGCGGTGCGGGATTCTCTAGAATGGTGGTTACGTCCAGGGGCATTCTCCCTGGGGAAGTCTTTCCTCCCTCCGAAGTGGTCAGTCATAACCACCGATGCCAGCCTGACGGGCTGGGGGGGTGTTTGGAACAATCTCTGGATTCAGGGGGTATGGTCATCGGAAGAGTCTGTTCTTCGATCAACATCCTGGAATTGAGGGCGATTTTCCTTTGCCTCCAACATTGGACGGTCCCTTTGAGCGGTCTGCCAGTCCGAGTGCAGACAGACAATGCGACGGCTGTCGCGTATATCAATCACCAAGGTGGGACAAGGAGTTCCAGACTCATGGTAGAGGTGTCCCGAATTCTGATTTGGGCAGAGGCCAGTGTACCAGCCATTTCGGCGATTCACATTCCAGGGGTTCAGAATGTTACAGCGGACTTTCTCAGTCGCAGAAGGATGGATCCCGGGGAATGGAGCCTCCATCCGGATGTTTTTGCACTACTGTGCTCTCGCTGGGGAACCCCCCAAGTGGATTTGATGGCATCCAGGTCCAATGCCAAGTTACCGACGTTCATGTCCAGGTACAAGGACCCGAAGGCGGTGGCGGTGGATGCTCTAGTGGCTCAGTGGGATCAGTTCGAGCTGATCTATGTATTCCCGCCGATATCCTTACTTCCTCTAGTACTGCGTCGGATCAGACTAGAGAGAATTCCAGCTATTTTGATAGCTCCAGACTGGCCAAGAAGGGTGTGGTTCTCGACAATAATGTCGCTGTTGGCGGCACCTCCTTTTCCACTCCCTCTTCAACCGGACTTGTTGACTCAGGGGCCCGTTTGTCATCCGGACTTGATGTCCCTGCGTTTGACGGCGTGGCTCTTGAGACCGAAATCTTGACCCGTAGAGGTTTCTCAGCCGAGGTCATTGCTACCCTTCGTGTTGCAAGATGTCCGGCTACTACTACTAGGATTTACCACAAAATTTGGGAAACCTTCTTTTCGTGGTGTTTGGGGTCCTCTCGGAACCCGAGAAAATTTTCCATTCCCAACCTGTTGGCTTTTCTGCAGTATGGGCTAGACAAGGGTTTGGCAGTCAGCACTCTGAAAGGTCAGATTTCTGCTCTGCCCTTATTGTTCCGGAGAACCATTGCTTCAAATAGAGTTGTGCTCTCCTTTTTCCGAGGTATATCTCGTAAGTTTCCGCCGCGGAAGGCACCCGTGTCTCCTTGGCGGCTCAACCTTGTTTTGGAGGCTCTTCAGCATAAACCTTTTGAGCCTATGGTTTCTGCTAGCCTTTCTTTACTTTCTTGGAAGGTGGCTTTCCTTGTTGCAGTCACTTCCTTGAGGAGAGTTTCTGAGTTGGCAGCTCTTTCTTGTTCGCCTCCTTTTCTGGAGTTTTTTCCGGATCGTGTAGTGCTTCGCACTCGGGGTGATTTTTTGCCTAAAGTGGTGTCACAATTTCATGTTAACCAGGATATTGTGTTGCCTTCACTCTGTCCGGATCCGAAGAATGCGAAAGAGCGAGATTTACACACATTGGATTTAGTGCGGGCCTTGAAGTTTTATCTATCTATTACTCAAGGTTTTCGTAAGACGGACTCCCTGTTTGTGGTTCCAGCAGGTCGTCGGCGTGGTCAACGAGCTTCCAAGGATTCTATAGCTCGTTGGATCCGGTCAGCTATTTTGGAAGCTTACCGTCTTCGGGGTGAATCTTGCCCGATTAAGATTCGAGCCCATTCTACGAGAGCTGTTGCCTCATCGTGGGTTTTTCATCAAGGTGCCTCGGCAGTGCAGCTCTGCCGAGCGGCAACTTGGCGCTCTGTCCACACGTTTACAAAGTTTTATAAAGTGGACGTCAGTGCTTCCGCTGATGCAGCCCTCGGACGTAGGGTCCTGCAGGCAGCTGTAGTTTAAAGTTCTGGATGAACTTGTGTTTAGCGCTGGTTGCGCTTTGTTGTTAAGGTTGTTGGGTTTCTGCCTTTTGTTGGTTTTTCCCACCCTTATTTTTGAACTGCTTTGGGACGTCCCATCAGTAATGAATACTGTGGCTCTCTTCCTTCCATCTGCAGCTGAAACACGGATTTTGGTAAGAACTTACCTGTAAAATCCTTTTCAGCGAAGGAAGGAAGAGAGACACAGCACCCTCCCAAGGCAGAAGTGTGTTGATGTTTTCAAGATGCAGCGCGACCCTTATCTGATAGCGATTATCTGGGCTGAGGTCAGCGCGCTAAGGCTCTGTTCCAGCATCGCCAGCTCATCGCAGTAGTCAGGTTCCGTGAGTAGTACCTGGAACTCTGTGGTTTTTGGCTTTCTTTGCATGCATAACCTGTATCCTTGTGTTTTTTCTCTGAAGTTCCTTCAGAAGGGGTTATGTTGCTCCGCTGGTGATCTTGGCTCTTTTCCTAAAAGCTTTGGTACGACTGGAGCTGAGTAGGAGGAGCCCGAGCTGGAGGGGCCAGCCAGTCAGCACTCTTTTGATCTGAGGTGACATCCTGATCTGGGGCTCCGCCTACCCATCAGTAATGAATACTGTGTCTCTCTTCCTTCCTTCGCTGAAAAGGATTTTACAGGTAAGTTCTTACCAAAATCCGTGTTTCTGTAGTCTGGGGTTACTTGGAACAATGTAGATTCACACATTTATTATCTAGAGATAATAATGGATACACAATTCAACACTATTGGCTATATTATACCGCTGGCATCTGTCTCTAACCTCTACGGCTGGTGCCGCATTCCAGCATTGGCTGTTAACCATTTAAGCATGACAGCAGCATTTAGGGAAAAAAAAAAAAACACGTGTGACAGTTCCCATGGGCTACCTGCAACACGATTGCAGGGTCCCAATGGGTTACTATGACAGGCGGAGGTCTGCTAAAGAAGCCCGTCACTGTCATTTTGGTACTCCTATGAGGCTCATCTATAGGCTGAGATTTTCACTTTGTACTGCATACCTGTTATGACAGTATATGGTGTAAGTGGTCAAACAATCACATATTGAAGTTCCGTAAGGGGACTAAAAATAATGTAAACAGAAAAATGTTTTCTCCATCTCCTCATTGGGGGACACAAGACCATGGGTGTTATGCTGCTGCCACTAGGAGGACACTAAGCAATACATAAGCAAAAAAGATTATCTCCTCCTCCTGCAGTATACACCCTCTGTTGGCTCAATCCTGAACCAGTTCTTGCTTAGTGTGTGTAGGAGGCACTAGGGTCTGCTCTCAGACTCCACTTTTTTTCATTTTTTACCTTTTTTATTATTTTTCTCTCTTCACGCACGGAAGGGCGACGGGGCTTATTGAAAGGTCCCGATCTCCCATAAACCATCAACAGGCGGCAACTTGGAGTGTCGCCTCCACGTACCCCTCCTGCTACGCTACCATGGGGCGACAGATCCCTTGAATGGGCCCGCTCTCCCCATGAGATACCCCTCGATGTGGGCGATGTGATATGGCGTGGAACGATGGATGGATACCCCTCACCACCTCTACTGAAAGCGGTGGCGGTATGGAGGCAGATTAAGATCCCTCTCCACCCCCCTATCAAAGGGGACGGTGGATTGAGGAAGTACGGCCACATCTGCCGTAGTCCCTGCGGAGGCCCCCTTCATCTTCGGGGTTTTTTCTGGACTCCCTTCCCGCAGTGAGTACAAGCATTACCTGGGGTATGCGGCTCCTATATCTGGGCCCACCGCGACCGCTTCTGTGTGCAGCGACCTCCTGTCGCCGTGGCCGCCTCTGCGTCGCGCCGCGGCCACCTCTGCGTCGCGCCGCAGCCATAAATTTAGTCCCCGGCTTCGGCTCGGGATAGGCCGCAACCATAAATTTAGTCCCCGGCTTCGGCCCGGGATAGGCCTCAATGGGGGAGGGCTGGCCGTGTGACTCCGCCCACATCGCACGCTATTGGCCGTCTTCAGATAGCATGGGATTCCCTCCTGGTCCCTCCCCCTCTCCTCCCACTGCTTCTGGCGCTTCTCGTGTCATACGAGAAGCGCTATTGTAATCTCGGGCGCCATCTTTCTAGTGGGACAGCGCTGCAGACGCCATTCTCCTCTTTCCCTGGTTCAGACACAGGACCTGGGTAAGTGCACGCTGCGACTAGGTCTACACAGCGCTTGACCCTTCTCCTGCAGCAGGCTCTCAGGTGCAGAAATATGTCGCAATCAAAGGGCGCAAAAAAGGCTGACAAAAACTACACTGTAGTATATGCCGCCTGCGTTTCATGCAACGCTTCCCTGCCGTCAAAGCATGGTTCCCAATTCTGTGCATCATGTGCCCAAGAGCCCACTGCTTCTACCGCTCAGGAGCCCCCTACTACCGTTCAGGAGTCCCTACCTATTCCTGATCCCAATGAGCTGGGTCCTTCAGGGTGGCCTGCGTTTCTGGTGCAGTCCATGGATTCTCTGACTAGGGCCTTGGATACCTTCCGTGGCTCCTCTTCTAGCCAGGGCGTCCCTTTTCCAGAAAGGGGCCCGTTCGCCTTCAGAGAGACTTCATCAGACGGGCCGACCCACGGCGTCAGCAAAGCGGTCGTCTAGAAAACGCCGCCATAATGCATCTCCCAATCCATCTAGCGGTTCGGCATCGGCGAGCTCAGGCTCTCGCTCCCCCTCTCCCAGAGATCTTAGTGATCATGATTCTGAGTACGAGTCGGATACTGGTGATGACCCCAACTCGCCAGAGTTTCAAGAGTCTCTAGATTCTCTCACTGAGGCGATTAATAAAATCCTCAAGCTAGATGAAGAACCCGGGTCTCAACCGAATCATCCTATCTCTTTCAAAAGAGCCAAACGTCCTCACAAGGTGTTTGGTAACCACCCGGAATTTACGGACATTGTTCAGGGACATAGAGATCGTCCAGACAGACGTTTTTCAGGACTGAAGTCTCTAAAAGCACGATACCCATTTTCAGCAACTATAGCAAAAGAGTGGACTGAATCTCCAGTTGTAGATCCACCAGTATCTCGCTTAGCTTCAAAAACCCTGCTCTCTGTTTCAGATGATTCATCCATTAAGAACCCCTAGATAAACAGATCGACAACCTCGCCAAATCGGTTTTTGAGGCTGCTGGAGCATCTCTCTCTCCTTCCTTTGCGGCCACCTGGGTGGCAAGGGCCATGGTGGCCTGGGCTGAGAATCTAGTTAAAATTACTATTGATATCCCTCTTCCCCCGAGGCACGTATTCTGGCTTATCAGATTACTCGAGCAGGCGACTACATGGTTCATGCGTCCCTAGATGCAGCTAATTGCGCTGCACTCACAGACGCCAATGGTATCGCCATTCGGAGGTCCCTTTGGCTTCGAGAGTGGCGTGCAGACTCTGCTTCAATGAGGACTTTGACTTCGCTGCCTTATCATTCAGGGTGTCTCTTTGGAGATCGTCTTGATCAGATTATTTCTGACGCTACAGGTGGCAAAAGTAAATTCCTTCCGCAGCGCAGAATCAATCGGCCTTTTCGGTTTCAATACCAAAGTCGTTCCCGGCCATTTCGTAGCTCCTTTAATTGGTCCTCGACCTCGTCTCGAGCACCCCGTTCTTCTCGCAGAGACAGGGGCTCACAACCATTGTTCAGGTCCTTTCAGCCCTGGAGAAACAGATTCTCTCAGGCGGGAAATAAGAGCTCCTCCTCTCGCAAATTATCTTCCAAATGACTCCTTGCTGGGGATGGGGGACCCAAACAAGGTAGGCGACTGCCTACTCTTGTTTCGCAAGGTCTGGGGGTCGGTCGTTCAGACCGGTGGGTCCGAGATCTTGTACACTCCGGCTACAAGATCGAGTTCTTGTCTCTCCCCAAGGCGTTTCTTCCAGTCTCGCCCCCAAAGTCCAAGGATCTCGCAATTCCTTTTCTTCAGGCCCTGAACATACTTCGTACCAGCGGGGTCATCGTCCCAGTTCCTCACAAGGTTTTACTCAAACCTCTTTGTGGTTCCCAAGAAGGACGGCTCCTTGCGTCCTATTCTGGACCTAAAATCGCTGAACAAATTCATCAGAGTCCGCCATTTCAGAATGGAATCCCTCCGTTCTGTTGTCGCATCTATAAAAAGAAAAGAATACTTGGAGTCCATTTCGCCTTCCTTACATCTTTCCACCTCTTCAGTTAATCCCCAGGGTGATTCGGAAGATCAAAGCGGAAGGCGTTCCTCTCATTCTTGTCGCTCCGGACTGGCCTCGCCGTCCGTGGTATGCGGAACTAGTGCGTCTAGTCGCAGACGTCCCTTGGAAATTACCAGATCGTTCGGACCGTCTTTCACAGGGTCCAATTTACCATCACAATTCAAAAGCGCTGAATTTGACGGTATGGCCATTGAAGCCTGGATTTTAGGTCAGGCTGGTTTTTCTCACAAAGTTGTCTCCACAATGGTCAATGCCAGGAAGCCGGCTTCCGCCCGCATTTATCATCGTGTCTTGAAAACATTCTTTTCCTGGTGTAAGGACAAAGGACGTTCCCCTTTGGTTTTTTCTATCCCTTCCATTCTGGAATTTCTCCAAGCAGGAATGGACTCGGGGTTAGCACTCTCCTCCCTCAAGGGGCAGATTTCCGCTTTGTCCGTCCTTTTCCAACGACGGATCGCATCTAAGTCTCAGGTCAGGACTTTTATCCAAGAGTGTCACATCTTGCTCCGCCCTACAAGAGGCCTTTGGAGCCTTGGGATCTTAATCTGGTCCTCAGTGCATTACAGGAATCTCCCTTCGAGCCTTTGCCGGAAGTGTCTTTATCGCTTCTTTCCTGGAAGGTTGTCTTCCTAGTGGCAATTACCTCTATCAAGCGGGTATCGGAGTTGGCAGCTTTATCTTGTAAACCTCCTTTTCTCATTTTTCACCAGGACAAGGTAGTCCTTAGGACTTCTCCTTCTTTCATACCAAAAGTCGTTCCGGCTTTTCATATCAATGAAGAGATAGTGTTGCCCTCGTTTTGTCCGGCGCCGATTCACCGTACTGAAAAAGCCCTTCACACCTTGGATTTGGTGAGGGCTCTCCGAAGGTACATTTCGAGAACTGCATCTTTCCGTAAATCGGACCCCCTGTTTGTGCTTCCGGAAGGACGCAGACAGGGTCTTCCTGCTTCCAAGGCCACGTTAGCCAGATGGATCCTTTTGGCGATCCAAGAGGCATACCGTGTCAAAGGTCAGCCTATCCCGGCTGGGATTAAGGCACACTCCACTCGGTCTGTGGGGGCCTCCTGGGCCATTCGGCACCAGGCTTCGGCACAGCAAGTGTGCAAGGCTGCGACTTGGTCCAGTCTTCATACTTTCGTCAAGCATTACCGAATCCATGCTCAAGTTTCTTCAGATGCGGCACTTGGCAGACAAATTCTGCAATCAGCTGTTGCGCATCTGTAAGTTGTCCGTTGACTGTTTAAGTGTTTTATGCATGTGGTTCACGAGGCTTCATCTACTGTTATGGCTTCCCACCCAGGGACTGCTTTGGGACGTCCCATGGTCTTGTGTCCCCAATGAGGCGATGGAGAAAAGGAGTTTTTGTGTATTCACCGTAAAATCCTTTTCTCCGAGACGCTCATTGGGGGACACAGCTCCCACCCTTGTTTAGCCTGTAGCCTCGTTGTTTCTTTGAATTGTTAACATATTGAACTCTGTTATGAGCTCCTACTGCTTTGGCACCGAACTGGTTCAGGATTGAGCCAACAGAGGGTGTATACTGCAGGAGGAGGAGTTAATCTTTTTTGCTTATGTATTGCTTAGTGTCCTCCTAGTGGCAGCAGCATAACACCCATGGTCCAATGAGCGTCTCGGAGAAAAGGATTTTAAGGTGAGTACACAAAAATCTCCTTTTCTACATTTTATAATTATAAAAGTTCAAATTACCCCATTTTTTCCCTCATTAAAAAGAAAGATATTTGGCATCACTATGTTAATAAAAGTCCAATCCATTAAAAAGAAATTAATTAACCCGATCGGTAAACACCATAAAACAAAAAATCAATACAAGAGAATTGCGTTTTTTGGGTCACCTCACCTACCTTTAAAAATAAAAAAAAATTAAAAATGTAATAAAGCATTGTATGTGCACAAAATTGGTATCCGTAAAAACATTAATATCACAGCACGATAAAAACAAAGGCCTCATTCAACAGAAAAATAGAAATGTTACTATAATGTTAATCAGAATTTAAAAAAATTCCATCACTTAAAGAAAAAATAAATCTTTGCAAGTTTGGAATCGCCACAATCATACTGTCTTGGACAATCCTGTTTCCTGGTCATTTTTACGGCGCAGTGAAAGCCATAAAGACAAAATCCAGAAATTGATAGTGGAATTGCAGTTTTTCACCATTTAAAGAAACCTGTAACCTACAGACTGTCCGGTCAGCGCTGTTATACTGATTAAAGTGATACCTTGGTTGATGTAATCCGTCTTGTGGTTGTCGTTTAATCTTTGTGGTTTTGAGATAATGAGATTCTCGTGCTCTGGGGCGGCCTGTTTGTATGTGCTTTTTTTTGGTGCTCTGGCTTCATCGTCCTCATTCTAGTTTAAATGACCTTAGTGACCTGCCTCCTATTTTAAATACTGCACTTGCGCAGTTAATATTGTGGTCTTTCAAAAAAAATAATAACTACAGCAAAATGGTGGTGGCGCATGCTCAGTAGCATGTGTCGTTTGCCGATAGATGCTACTGCTCATGCACCACCACCGGTGCCATTTTGCTGGAGCTAAATTGCTAAAATAATGATTTCAACCCCTCTGTGCCACCAATGTATTAAAATATATCATGAACATTCATTTTCTTGCTGGCTACTTACTTAGATAGGAATAGGGTAAGATAGTGTATGTTTATACATAGGGCAATTTAGTATAGGATTCATCAGACACCAAACAACATAGAGGCTGATAAAGCAATGAGTTTGGTAGGTTTATTGATGGATGGGGGCCAAGGAAGTCTATGGCATGCCACAGTTCTTTTTATCGCAGCCTATGGCATGCGCTTACATACTGTGCTGCTATATCCACCGCATTCTCTTCTTCCCCAGCAGGTCATATGTTTTCTCTTCCTCCTTCATGGAGTTGAAATCCAAGGAAGGGATTGGATAGTCTCCTGAAGTGAGGGTCCCTCACTGCTGAGTATTTGGTGCAGTGAAGCAGGAGGTGGATCTTATCCTCCAGGTCACAGTGTGGGCACAGTCTGTCCTCCCTGGGCTTGTAGCTCTGTACCAGCCAGATTGTACTGAGCCTGTACCTGCTCAGGACCTGACCGTCTTTGGGGGTCAGAGAGTTTCTCCAAATTCCTCAGTGGGACACTTTATTTCATCTTTACAAACCTCTGTACCGATTTGTTTTGGGAATTTTCTGGAATGATGACCAAATTCATTATTTTGTATTATTTTTGTAGAAGAAGAGACCCATTTAGTGGATTTAAGTTCTCTGTCAAGCAAACTGTTGCCTACCTTTACTACACTGGGATTTAAGGATGATCGCAGACATAAAGGTAAAGTGGGCTGTTTTCATCATTTATCTAAGATGTTTGTAACGAAGAGCCTTGAGTAGAGCAAGTGCTAATTAGCAATCTTCAGTTGTGAACTGGATGGAGTCTATAGATAGTAAGCCGTGACGAGCATCATTAGCATGAATACTAATTATTATGTAATTTTCTAGAGCTGTCATCTGTACGTCTAGTAAACATTAGCCGCCTCCATTGGAAGCTTTGCTTTTGCTTTTTTCTTTTAGCGTGCATGTGTATTACATTCCCCTTATCTTTATGTATTGTTTGAGTGAACAACAAAAGTACATTTCAGTCATTTGATTCATCATAAAAGCACAGATGTGACATTTCAGTCTATAGTGTAGAAGGAAAAATGTGGAGAATCCAGTTTTTATTTTGTCTCCACGTTTTGAAGCCGCATCCTTCTTCCATAATGATTTTTGTCCTGAGTAAGAAGTATGATTCTTCAAAACGCACAGACAAAATAGAAACCATAGAATCTTTTAATGTGAATCTGAATTCCCTTCATTCACCTGCAGCGCGGATTCTCCACATCTGCCGCTGGGATTACATGTTCTCTAATGTTGTATGATCACAACTTAGGCTAGTGTAACCTTTCATTCATTGCATTGAGTTTAGACAGAATAAAACCGTATTGCTTCCATAGCATATCATTTTCAGACTGTTGTAGAAACAGACATAAAACTAAAACAATTTAGACCCCCTTAATCTTTAAAGTGCTGCCTACCTGAAACTGGTCTCAACTCTGCAGAACACGCACCCAAAGACGTGTCCTTTTTCCAGGCAATATGCCTATGTGTAATCCCCCATGACACGTTGAATAACCAATGATTTTAGGATGTTTATGTCCTTTAATGAGAAGATGTCGGCAGGTTTTTGTAAAGTAATGGCTATAATCGCGCTGTAACACACATTTCATTGATACTTTTGGTGAAGAAATCTGTTTTGTTTTTCTTCTGTAATCAGCATTTGAAGTTTTCTGATAATTTGGTGCACAGGGGCCGGACTGTACTCTGGGGTCTTCTCCCTGTCTGTGATTTCCCCGGCCTCTCAACCTGCCTCCAGTCTTTAAATGACAGGTCCCTGCTCAGATTTCAAACAATGGAGCATATTAAACGTCCACATGCACAATTGTTAGTATACGGACAGCACAAGTGCTAATGCTAGTCAATGTGTTGGCTCACATGAAAGTTCTTGCACACAGACTAAGAGTTTGCCTGGAGAAAATCTCACCATGTGCTACTTTGGTCCGACTCGACCATAAGTCAGTGGGTGCACAAAAATCTGATTACATTCAGGTTACCATCCATATGTCATGCATTTTTAGAGGATCCATTACAGTTATTAAGAGCTAAAACTGTATTTGACATTTGCTTAAATTGTTCATGTACAAATTAGACATATGGATGGCACATGGACGTAAGAAACAGACATCTTGATGCAATACGCAAACGAAATACTCGTATATGGAACGAAATTCATATGCAAAAATGTCAGTTTTCTTGACAAAAAGAAAACAGCTAATTTTGCATATCTTGCGTGACCTCTGCCTTTGGTAAATGACACACTCAAAAAGATTCTGCCATTTACTCAAGAGCCCATTGAACCTGTATAACTAGAACACGCTTGTGATAATACACTCGCTCGTTCTGTCGATTAATTAGACATACCCAGCAGCAGTGTGTGCTCATGTAGGTTACTCGGACATGCGCAGCAGCAGTGTGTGCTCATGTAGGTTACTCGGACATGCCCAGCAGCAATGTGTGCTCATGTAGGTTACTCGGACATGCCCAGCAGCAGTGTGTGCTCATGTAGGTTACTGGAACATGCCCAGCAGCAGTGTGTGCTCATGTAGGTTAATCGGACATACCCAGCAGCAGTGTGGGCTCATGTAGGTTAATCGGACATACCCAGCAGCAGTGTGAGCTCATGTAGGTTAATCGGACATACCCTAGCAGCAGTGTTGGCTCATGTAGGTTATCGGACATACCCAGCAGCAGTGTGGGCTCATGTAGGTTAATCGGACATACCCAGCAGCAGTGTTCTCATGTAGGTTAATCGGACATACCCAGATCAAACAGTGTGTGGGCTCATGTAGGTTAATCGGACATACCAGCAGCAGTGTGGGTCATGTAGGTAATGGACATCCAGCAGCAGTGTGTTTCATGTGGTATGTATACCGCAAGTGTGGCTCAGTAGTTAATCGAATACCAGCAGCAGTGGCGTGGTAATCGGACATCACCAGGTGTCATGTAGTATGACTACCACGCGGTGCATGTATCGGCATACGCGCAGTGTGTCATGTAGGAATCGACTACGCCGTATAATCGACATACACAGCTGTGGCTCTGTAGTTAATGATCCAGCAGCAGGTGGTCATGTAGGTTAAATCGGCATACCCAGCAGCAGTGTTCTCAGTGGTTAATCGGCATACCGCCAGTGTCTCTATGTAGGTTATGGACAACCCAGCAGCAGTGTGTCTCTGTAGGTTAACGACATACCCAGCAGCAGTGGCTCATGTAGGTTAATCGACATACCCAGCAGCAGTGTGCTCATGTAGTAATCGACATACCCAGTAGTTAATCGACATACCAGCGCAGTGTGCTCATGTAGTTAATCGGACTACCAGCAGCAGTGTGGCTATGTAGTTAATCGGACATACCGCGAGTGTTATTAGTTAATGGACATACCAGCAGCAGTGTTCTATGTAGGTTACGGAATACCACAGCATGTGGGCTCATGTAGTTAAGGAATACCCAGCAGCAGTGTGGCTCATGTAGGTTAATCGGACATACCAGCAGCAGTGTACATGTAGTTAATCGACATACCCAGCAGCAGTGTCTCAGAGGTTAATGGACATACCAGAGCAGTGTGGCTCATGTGGTTAATCGGACTACCCGCAGCAGGTTCTCAGTAGGTTAATCGGACATACCAGCAGCAGTGTGGCTCATGTAGGTTAATCGGACATACCAGCAGAGTGTGGCTCATGTAGGTTAATCGGAATACCCACAGGTGTGCTCATGTAGGTTAATGGCATACCGCACAGTGTTGCTCAGTAGTTAATCGGACATACCCACAGCAGTGGGCTCATGTAGGTTAATCGGACTACCCACGCAGTGTGGCTCATGTAGGTTAATCGGACTACCACAATGTTGTCTGTAGTTAATCGCATACCCACAGCTGGCCATTAGGTTATGGACTACCAGCACAGTTTCTCATGTATTAATCGAACCCAGCAGAGTGTGGCTCATGAGTTAATCGGACATACCGCAGCAGTGTTCTCATGTAGGTAATCGGACATACCAGCAGCAGTGTGTCATGTAGGTTAATCGACATACCCAGCAGCAGTGTGGCTCATGTAGGTTAATTGGACATCCCAGCAGCAGTGTGCTCATGTAGGTAATCGGACATACCCAGCAGCAGTGGGCTCTGTAGGTTATCGGACATACCAGCAGCAGTTGCAATCGGACATACCCAGCAGCAGTGTGGGCTCATGTAGGTTAATCGACATACCCAGCAGCAGTGTGCTCTGGATCGCATGACAAGTGTTTTTAATCGGACATACCCAGCAGCAGTGTGTGCTCATGTAGGTTAATCGGACATACCCACAGCAGTGTGTGCTCATGTAGGTTAATCGGACATACCCAGCAGCAGTGTGTGCTCATGTAGTTAATCGGACATACCAGCAGCAGTGTGAGCTCATGTAGGTTAATCGGACATACCCAGCAGCAGTGGTGCTCATGTAGTTAATCGGACATACCCACAGCAGTGTGGGCTCATGTAGTTAATCGGACATACCCAGCAGCAGTGTGGGCTCATGTAGGTTAATCGGACATACCCAGCAGCAGTGTGGCTCATGTAGGTTAATCGGACATACCAGCAGCAGTGTGGGCTCATGTAGGTTAATCGACATACCCAGCGATGTCTCTCATGTAGGTTAATCGGACATACCCAGCAGCAGTGTGCTCATGTAGTTAATCGGACATACCCAGCAGCAGTGTGGCTCATGTAGGTTAATCGGACATACCCAGCAGCAGTGTGGCTCATGTAGTTAATCGGACATACCCAGCAGCAGTGTGGGCTCATGTAGGTTAATCGGACATACCCAGCAGCAGTGTGGGCTCATGTAGGTTAATCGGACATACCCAGCACAGTGTGGCTCATGTAGGTTAATCGGCATACCCAGCAGCAGTGTGTTGCTCATGTAGGTTAATCGGACATACCCACAGCAGTGGTGCTCATGTAGGTTAATCGGACATACCAGCAGCAGTGTGTGCTCATGTAGGTTAATCGACATACCCAGCAGCAGTGTGTATGCTCATGTAGGTTAATCGGACATACCCAACAGCAGTGGTGCTCATGTAGGTTAATCGGACATACCCACAGCAGTGTGGGCTCATGTAGTTAATCGGACATACCCAGCAGCATGTGTGCTCATGTAGGTTAATCGGACATACCCAGCAGCAGTGTTTCTCATGTAGGTTAATCGGACATACCCAGCAGCAGTGGGCTCATGTAGGTTAATCGGACATACCACAGCAGCAGTGTGGGCTCATGTAGGATTAATGGACATGACCCAGCAGCAGTGTGTCTCATGTAGGTTAATAGGCATATCCAGCAGCAGTGTGGCTCATTAGATTAATCTGACATACCAGCAGCAGTGTGGGCTCATGTAGTTAATCGGACATACCCAGCAGCAGTGTGGCTCATGTAGGTTAATCGGACATACCAGCAGCAGTGTGTGCTCATGTAGGTTAATGACATACCCAGCAGCAGTGTGGGCTCATGTAGGTTAATCGGACATACCCAGCAGCAGTGTGTTCCATGTAGTTAATCGGACATACCAGCAGCAGTGTGGGCTCATGTAGTTAATCGGACATACCCAGCAGCAGTGTGGCTCATGTAGGTTAATCGGACATACCCAGCAGCAGTGTGGGCTCATGTAGGTTAATCGGACATACCCAGCAGCATGTGTGGCTCATGTAGGTTAATCGGACATACCCAGCAGCAGTGTGGGCTCATGTAGGTTAATCGGACATACCCAGCAGCAGTGTGTGCTCAGTAGGTTAATCGGACATACCCAGCAGCAGTGTGGGCTCATGTAGGTTAATCGACAACCAGCAGCAGTGTAGGTTCATGTAGTTAATCGGACAACTGCCAGGAGTTGCATCTCACGTAGGTATCTGACATACCCAGCAGCAGTGTGTCATGTAGTTAATCGGACATACCCAGCAGCAGTTACTCTATGTAGTTAATCGGACATACCCAGCAGCAGTGGGCTCATGTAGTTAATCGGACATACCCAGCAGTGTGCATGTTGGCTATAGATAATTCGGAATACACCAGCAGCAGTGTGTTCATGTAGTTAATCGGACATACCAGCAGCAGTGTGTCTCATGTAGGTTAATCGGACATACCCAGCAGCATGTGGGTAAGTGGTAATCGTGACATACCCAGCAGCATTGGCTCATGTAGGTTATGGGACATACCACAGCATGCTGCTCATGTGGTTAATCGCATACCAGCGCAGTGTGAGCTCATGTAGGTTAATCGACATACCCAGCAGCAGTGTGGCTCATGTAGTTAATGACATACCGCAGCATGTGGCTCATGTAGGTAATCGGACATCCAGGTACGTGTGGCTCATGTAGTAGTAATCGGACATACCCACAGCAGTGTGGGCTCATGTAGGTTAATCGGACATACCAGCAGCAGTGTGGCTCATGTAGGTTAATCGGACATACCAGCAGCAGTGTGGTGCTCATGTAGGTTAATCGGACATACCCAGCAGCAGTGGTGGCTCATGTAGGTTAATCGACATACCCAGCAGCAGTGTGGCTCATGTGGTTAATCGGACATACCCAGTGTGGTCATGTAGGTAAGGATGCATACCAGTAGGTTCGGACATCCCGCAGCAGTGTGGCTCAGTGGTTAATTGACATACCCAGCAGCATGTGGCTCATGTAGGTTAATCGGACATACCCAGCAGCAGTGTCTTCTCATGTAGTTAATCGGACATACCCAGCAGCAGTGTGGCTCATGTAGGTAATCGACATACCCAGCAGCAGTGTGGCTATGAATATACGGACATACCCAGCAAGTGCTATGAATAACGACTACCCAGAAGTTGGCTCATGAGATTAATCGGACATACCCACAGCATGTGGCTCATGTAGGTAATCGGACATACCGCAGCAGTGTCTCATGTGGTTAATCGGACATACCCACAGGTGTGGGTATGGAATCGGACATCCCAGCACAGTTGGGCTCATGTAGGTTAATCGGACATACCCACAGCAGTGCTTCTCATGTAGGTTAATCGGACATACCCACAGCAGTGTGAGCTCATGTAGGTTAATCGGACATCCAGCAGCAGTGTGGCTCATGTAGTTAATCGGAATACCCAGGCAGTGTGGCTCATGTAGGTAATGACATCCCACGATGTGGCTCGAGTTATGGAACCACAGCAGGTGGCTCTGTGATAATCGGACATACCCAGCAGCAGTGTGGCTCATGTAGGTTAATCGGCATCCAGCTCAGTGTTCCATGAGGTTATCGGACATACCCACAGCAGTGGGGCTCATGTAGGTTAATCGGACATACCCAGCAGCAGGTGGGCTCATGTGTTAATCGACATACCCGCAGCAGTGTGTCTCATGTAGGTATCGGACATACCAGCAGCAGTTGGGCTCATGTAGGTTAATCGACATACCACACAGTTCTCATGTAGGTAATCGGCATACCCAGCAGCAGTGTTTCCATGTAGGTTAATCGGACATACCCACAGCAGTGGTCTCATGTAAGTAATCGACATACCAGCAGCAGTGTGAGCTCAGAGTTATCGGACATACCCACAGCAGTGTGCTCATGTAAGTTAATCGACATACCAGCAGCAGTGTGGCTCATGTAGATTAATCGGACATACCCACAGCAGTGTGGGCTCATGTAGGTTAATCGGACATACCCAGCAGCAGTGTGGGCTCATGTAGGTTAATCGGACATACCCAGCACAGTGTGGCTCATGTAGGTTAATCGACATCCAGCAGCAGTGTGGCTCATGTAGGTTAATCGGACATACCCAGCAGCAGTGCTATGGTATGGCATCAGCATGTAGTATGTAAGATCGGACAATACCCAGCAGCAGTGTGGGCTCATGTAGGTTAATCGGACATACCCAGCAGCAGTGTGTGCTCATGTAGGTTAATCGGACATACCCAGCAGCAGTGTGGGCTCATGTAGGTTAATCGGACATACCCAGCAGCAGTGTGGGCTCATGTAGGTTAATCGGACATACCCAGCAACAGTGTGTGCTCATGTAGGTTAATCGGCCATACCCAGCAGCAGTGTGTATGCTCATGTAGGTTAATCGGACATACCCAACAGCAATGCGTGCTCATGTAGGTTAATCGGACATACCCAGCAGCAGTGTGTGCTCATGTAGGTTAATCGGACATACCCAGCAGCAGTGTGTATGCTCATGTAGGTTAATCGGACATACCCAACAGCAGTGCGTGCTCATGTAGGTTAATCGGACATACCCAGCAGCAGTGCGTGCTCATGTGTATTTGTGTTTTGCAGTTACATTTCTTAACAGCACCAGTACAGCCCTGTCCTTGCAAAATAATACTCTCTTCACTGATCTCAAGCCTGATGAAATGGACCTAATGTATGCTGCCTATGGTGATGACACCGGGATCCAATGTGCTCTTAGGTAAGAGGATTTATCTATTAGTATTTTCACAGATCACTCAAAATCACAGGTACATGTCTGATCTTGATGCTGCTCTCCAATCAATTTCACCAATGGAAAACAATGGGTCCATGAAAAAAATCAATTGGGGCTTGAATGCCATCCATCGGTTTTGACTGGACAGCCCCTTTAAGGGTGCACTCTGTGTGAATGCAGACCTATGAATCCCCCCCAGACCTGTGAAAGTAGTGTATGTATGAGTTATACATACAAGTGTATGACGCGAGGCCGCTCCCACACAGAGTGACTGCGCACTTACAGGTTATGACCGAACAACCCCTTTTATCTGGTCTTTTTTTCATCAGAGAAAAACTGAAACTCTGATCAAAAATTCGATGAAACTCAGGCCATCTTTTGTGTACGAGACAAAATCTGACATCTGAAAGAGCAATTACTTAGACTTCTTCATATATAACTAAGGGCCCTTTCTCTTTGCCATGTCCAGTGGACCTGTTGGGGCTTGCGTCCGAACTGCAGTTTGCTATGTCTGTGTTCCGCCTCCAGCAGGTGTATACTCCCCAAAATGACGCACGACGGCACACGGTGACTCCGTCTGTACCATTATAGTCAATCGTTCCTTCGGCGCATACACCCGTTTTGCGGGGTGGGAGGTGTGGATATAAGCCTTCATGGGACCACTGAATGTGGGGAAGAACGCAGTGAGAAAGGGACCTAAGTGATTTCTGCTATTGTGCAAGCCAACCGGTAAGAATCGGTGCACCTGAAGCTTTCTCACCTGCTTTCAGGGGCTTCAAGCATGTAATAAGCTGCTGTTTTATTAATTTCCCTGGTGTAAAAATGGAATATTTTCTTTTAAGGAAACTTTGATATCTACCATATAATGATTGAACTAATTTTCTTTTTTTTTAAATTGATGTTAGAATGTATCAGGTTCGTAGCCTTTTGTAGTCTCTTTAGCTTTTTTTTAAATCCATTTGTGTAATTTCCCACTAATGGCATGCTTTTCGTATAAGCGTTCTACACATCCTGTCCTTTAATATATTTATATTTTATTCACTTTTATTTTAGCCTTCAAGAGTTTGTTAAAGACTGTGGGGGCTATGCAAAGAAAATGGTAAATGACATGCTGGATCAGATAACAGAAGGAGATCATTCCAAAATTCTTTATCAACTAAAACAGGTGCAATTCTAAATACTTGTGTATTAGTTAACAGAAGTTTTCTCCTTGTGCGGTGAAGTCATATTGCTATGTTGTGCCATCACTTTCTGATCTTTGGGATCCCCATTAATCCTAGGATTGCTTCTAACATCATTAAGATCTAATGATATAGTTGGGATCAGAATTGTCTGATTCCTTCAAGAGGTTATCCACTACTTTTACATTGATGACCTGATAGGTCATCAATGTCTGATCATCCGGGGGTTCGGCACCCCTGCTGATTCTTTATTTGTGTTTGTGACGGAGGACGCTGGCCGCAAGTAATTACTTGCCCAAGCTCTGCTTACTTGTATTGGCCGCCACAGGGTACTGCGCATCTGCCTCTTTTTCAAATCAATACTTTACACTGCAGATATTTTTTATAAAATGTGCCAGAGTCTTCTTAAGATCTCATGCACTTTGCTGGCACTGTGAAATGGAGCAGATTATTCACTAGCAAATACACTGTGGAAGAATTTCTCCATTTGCACTGTGAAAGTTAGCCTAAATGTTAGAATCGTGCGGTTTATTTATCTTTAAATTATATATATATATATATATATATATATATCTGTACAATATACCATTACTCTATGTATAAGCACCACCCAGAAGAGGTCTTTAATACTGTAAGTGTGAGCTATCACTTGAAGTGAAAGAAGCACAGTCATCTGCCGATATATTTGGTGCCTAATCTTCTAAGGCCTCTTTCACACATCTGTTTTTTTTGTATCAGGCTTGATCCGTCGAACACCTGAAGGGACGGATCCGGCGCTGAAACAAAAAAACTGATGCAACGGATCCTTTTTTTTACTGGATCCGACCTGAACTTTTGAACCCAGAAAAAGAGGGTTTTTGGATGCCCGGAGACACAGGAAAATGTAGTAGTAGAAGTAGTAGTATTCCGGTCGCCTGATGCGCCGCTTCAGGCACTATCAGGCGGCTTCGGCAAACAAAAAAAACGTTACATGCTCCGTTTTGTCCGGCCGCCGGAATGTAGATTTCCGCCGGATCCAGACAAAAACGGATACAACGCAATGACATCAGGCACGATCCGGCGCTAATGTACGTCAATGGTAAAAAAAACGCATCCGGTACCGGATCCGTTTTTTTAACAACACGCCGGATCATGCCTGATACAAAAAAACGGCTGTGTGAAAGAGGCCTAAGTGGACATATACCGTATATACTCATGTATAAGTCAAGATTTTCAGCACATTTTTTTTTTCTGCTGAAAATGCCCCCTCGGCTTATACACAAGTCATTGTGCAGAAACCAGCGGGGGAGAGGTGTGGCGGCAGGAGCCGGTGGCTGTGACATCATACTCACCCTCCTGTGCAATTAGCTGATCGTCCCTGCGTTCTCCGTTGTCCCAGGGCTGGCAGCTTCTTCCTGTGTTGAGCGGTCACATGGTACCGCTCATTAAGGTCATGAATATGGACGCGACTCCACTCACTCCCATAGGCATGGCGTCCATATTCATGGCCTTAATGAGCGGTACCACGTGACCGCTCAGCACAGGAGAGCTGCAGGAAGCTGGGACAACGGAGGGTTCAGGGGACGTTCAGCGATTGCACAGAAGGGTGAGGAGGACGGGGGGAGCACGGAGCAGGACGGGTGGGAGCACAGAGCAGGACGTGTGGGAGCAGGACGTGTGGGAGCACGGAGCAGGACGTGTGGGAGCACGGAGCAGGACGTGTGGGAGCACGGAGCAGGACGGGTGGGAGCACGGAGCAGGACGGGTGGGAGCACGGAGGAGGACGGGGGAGCACAGAGGAGGACGGGGGAGCACAGAGGAGGACGGGGGAGCATGGAGCAGGACGTGGGAGCACTGAGGACGACAGAGCAGGACGGCGGAGCACTGAGGATGATGGGGGTGCACTGAGGAGCATGGAGGAGGACTGGGGAGCATATGGGAGGACAAGGAGCTGAGCCATACATAGAAGGATAGGACGGGGAGCCGAGCCATGCATACTGGGAGGGAGGAGAGCCACACAGAGCAGGACAGGGATGAGGGGACAATTTACACCCGGCTTATACTCGAGTCAATAAGCTTACCCAGTTTTCCGTGGCAAAATTAGGGGCCTCTGCTTATACTCGAGTATATATGGTATATATTTTGTTTGATAAATTCTAAGTATATTGAGTTCTTAATTTACTATTAATGTAAAGTACAAATGAGTCATGTGAAAAAATAAATTAAATGTAGGCCCAGGCAAAGGTGATACTTATAGCCATTGCACGTGTTGAACTTTTAAGAAGGCATGATGTATTTAATTTTCTGTTGGGTCACATTTTAGCTGCCAATATCAGTTTTTATGTATTATTAAAAAAAAATAATAAATACATTTTAATTTTGACATAAAATTGCATGATGTTGCCTGAGTGTACAGTTGTGGTCTAAAGTCTTGAGACTGGCACAAATTTTGTTTTTCACAAAGTTTTCTCCTTCAGTATTTTAGATTTTTAGAGATGTTTTCTCCTTCGCCTCATTGGGGGGACACAGACCATGGGTGTATGCTGTTGCCACCAGGAGGCTGACGCTAAGTAATACAAAGAAAGTTAGCTCCTCTGCAGTATACACCCTCCTGCTGGCTCCCAGAGAACCAGTTCTTGCTTAGCGTCCGTAGGAGGCACACGGGTCTGGTCTTCAGACCATAATTTTTTATTTCAGCAGCAGAACGGAAGGAAAGGAGACACACTAGTCATAACTAATGGGTAGGCGGAGCCCAGATGGGATAGACACCTCAGATTAAAAAGAGTGTTGACCGGCCCCTCCAGCTCGGGCTCCTCCTACTCAGCTCTCCAGTTTTCAGTTTGAGGTCTCAGAGGATAGTCGCTGCTGGAAGCAGCTCCTCAGAAGATTTTATTATTTTTTATCGGACAAGATACTTGGATCACCAAATGTGGTCTAGAGGTCTCAGGGGTCTCAGCGCTGCTGGACCCCAACCTCTCCCTTGGCTGATCTGTATTACCCTATATGGTGGTCCCTGCAGAACCCTGCCGGCTCGGGGGGATGAGGATGGCTTCCCTGGCGGGAACGCAAACCGCGCTGCAGGGGTCACTGCGTTCCCCGCCCTGGGGGGAAGCGATGGGCACGGCGCCACAAATCCCTGGGGGTCCCTGTGGCGCTTGGCTGGGTGAGTACTCCACATTTTTATTAATGTGTGTGAGTGATTCAGCGACTGCTGCGGTAGCCGCTGTTACAGTGCATGATTGGTGACTGTTATTTTGTTGTCCGCAGGTGGATGCCTGCAGGACGGGGAACGGGACCGGAGAATGGAGGAGTCCCGCGCTTTTTTTTTTTTTTTTTTTTGAAGGTGGGGGGCGTGGCTTCACGCTTCCCGGGCAGGAAGCGCTCCTAAGCTCGGGATTTCCTCTGCCCTTCTCTTTCGGCTGCCTCCTCAGCACGGCGGCCATTGCAGCGCTTCGGGCTCCTCACTCTCCGCTCCTCCCACACTATGAAGAACAGCACCGCGAAGCTCTGTGAGTCGCTTCTGCCTATCAGGGCAGAAGCTTAAAAACTCCTCACCCCCACAGCGCAGAGCACTTTCCTGGGGTTCTGGCACACTGAACGCCGCTAAGATCAGGATAGCGACGGCTTTTAAGTCGCATAAGCTTTCATTGAGATGCGCAAAATAGCGCAATATTTTAGCGATTTTTTTCGTTTAGTGTGGCATACCTTGAGGACTGTACTGTCTGCACCTGCTACCTCATAAGAGGCACCTGGGACTCGCACACCCGTTACATTAATACAGGTTGTGGAGAGCTTGTGACATTAACCCCTTATTAGGCGGTTAACCCTTAACTGTGGGACAGCTGGGGTAGCTCTCTCTTTAAGAGCTTAACCCTTCAGCGTTCGTTTTGTTTTTCTTTTAGAAACCACACTGTTCTAGTTACTGTCAGGTTTAACCTGCCATTGTACTGGGTAAGACATGTCAGATCAGGACCCAGGTGCGGACCATCTCCCGGCTCCGCTACAAGATCAGTCTCGCGTATCTGACACGCAGACCTCGACCGTGTCGAGTGCAGCGGTCGGAGGCCCCAGTGATGTAAAAATGGAGGCTCTCACTCGTTCGATTGATGGCCTGTCTAACCTTATAGGTTATTGGGTGTCAGCCAAACCTTCTCATGGCAGGAAGCGACACAGGCCGGTGACTTTTTTCCCATGTAGTGACTCAGAGAGCTCTGATATGGAGGGTTCACCTTTAAGTTCGGGGGGGATATCCGATTCGGATAAAGAGGATCGGCAAAGGCACTCTGCCTCTTTTTCGGGCCGTGTAGAAGCTTTTATTGAAGCTATGAGGGAGGCGTTACAGTTACAGGAGGAAGTAACTACACGTCCTGGTAAGTGGACCCGGATGTTTCAGGAGTCGCATAAGTCACTTTCGACTTTGCCATCTCTGATTGAGCTTAATCAAGCAGTGGAGAAGGAACGCCTGTGTCCAGACAAACGTTTTCAGGGGACACGTCTATTTGAGTCACTGTATCCGTGTGCTACGGAATTGATTGATAATTGGATTCCTTCTCCTGAAGTGGATGTCCCTCTATCTCAGCTTAGCAAATCTTCTTTACTTCCTGTTAAAGGGAAGGCGAGTCTGCAGGACCCGCTGGACAGAAAAACGGAGACGGCGGCAAAATCCATCTACGAGGCCGCGGGTCATGGTTTCAGAGCATTGCTAGGCTCCATGTGTGCTTATAAAGCTTCCCTGGTCTGGTTGGACCGTTTGCGGAGGAAATGTGAACCTCAGGTACCTGAGGTGGACGGACTGTTCGAATTGTTAGAGAGTGCAATTCAATATGGCCATGATGCAGGCCTGGATACTGTGTCACTGCTGTCCAGGACACAATCCTCGGCGGTCACAGTCAGGAGAGCACTGTGGCTTAGACAGTGGACCGGTGATGCAGTTTCCAAGCAAGGTTTGCTATCTTTAGCTTACAAGGGTGGTCAGCTATTTGGGTCTGACCTCACGGAGCTGATTGCCAAGGCAAAGGCAAAAGAAGCAGCTTTACCACAGCGAAGAACGGTGGCTTCTACATCTGGCAGGCCTGGTACCAGTAGTTGTCGACGGTCCTTTCGGTCCAGGGGACGGTTCGGTCAGCCCCCTTGGGGGTCGGGTCGTCCCTCTTTTTCGGGAAAGAAGACCGCTCAGAAATCCCGCACTCCCTTCATAGAGTTTTCTTCTCGACCCCCGAACAGTTTTTGCCAATCTCGCATCCCGTCAGAGCCCGAGCTATGTGCCGCTTTACTGCGAGAAGTCGACTTCCTTCTGCAGAAGGGTGTGGTGGTACCGGTTCCACCAGAGGACAGGGGAAGAGGATTTTATTCCAATCTCTTTGTGGTCCCCAAGAAGGAGGACAAATTTCGGCCCATCCTGGATCTCAAAAGATTGAATCGGCATGTCCACACCCGAAAGTTTCACATGGAATCGCTTCGCTCAGTTGTGGCAGCCTTGTCACAGAACGACTTTTTGGTGTCAATCGACATTCGCAACGCCTATTTGCACGTTCCAATCGGAAGGGCTCACCAACGTTACCTTCGTTTTGCCATAGGTCAGGACCATTACCAGTTTGTGGCTCTGCCATTCGGGTTAGCCTCAGCGCCCAGAGTTTTTACAAAAATTCTGGCGCCTCTCATGGCGATACTACGAAGACAGGGGGTCACGATTCTTCCCTACCTGGACGACCTTTTGATTGTGGCGTCCTCAAAGGAGGAGGCGGTGACGGCTCGCAATCTATCCCTTCAGCTCCTGGAGGACTTCGGGTGGCTGGTCAATTGGGAGAAGTCGTCTCTGGAACCGTCACAATCAATCCTGTTTTTGGGGATGCATTTCGACACGGTACGAGCAGTGGTGTCCCTGCCTCCAGACAAGCAAGCATGTCTCCTTCGACATGCACGGGTTATGAAGTCTTCAAGTCTTCAACAGCAATGTCCCTTCGAAGATGTATGCGCCTTCGGGGGTTGATGGTGGCTTCGATGGAGGCACTTCCGTTTGCCCAATTTCATTCCAGGGCTCTCCAAAAGTTCATTCTGAGCCGTTGGGATCGGTCGCAGACCTCACTGGATTGCAGTGTTATCATCTCCCACAGGGTACGAGAGTCTCTAGGATGGTGGATACGTCTGAAAGAGTTATCCCTGGGGAAGTCCTTCCTCCCTCCGAAGTGGTCGGTCATAACCACCGATGCCAGCCTGACAGGCTGGGGGGGTGTCTGGAACAATCTCTGGACTCAGGGAGTATGGTCGTCGGAAGAGTCTGTCTTGCCGATCAACATCCTCGAATTGAGGGCGATTTTCCTTTGCCTCCAACACTGGACGGTCCCTTTAAGCGGTCTGCCTGTCCGAGTGCAGACAGACAATGCGACGGCTGTCGCATATATCAATCACCAAGGCGGGACAAGGAGTTCCAGACTCATGGTGGAGGTATCTCGGATCCTGATATGGGCAGAGACCAGAGTTCCAGCCATCTCTGCGATCCACATTCCAGGAGTTCAGAATATCACGGTGGACTTCCTAAGTCGCGAGAAGATGGATCCCGGAGAATGGAGTCTTCATCCGGAAATTTTTGCACTGCTGTGCTCCCGTTGGGGAACTCCCCAAGTGGATCTGATGGCATCCAGGTTCAATGCCAAGTTACCGACATTCATGTCCAGGTACAAGGATCCGAAGGCTGTAGCGGTGGATGCTCTAGTGGCTCCGTTGGACCAATTCAAACTAATCTGTGTTCCTGCCGATTTCTTTGCTACCTCTGGTACTCCGTCGGATTAGACTAGAGAGAATCTAGGCTATATTGATAGCCCCAGATTGGCCAAGGAGAACGTGGTTCTCGACACTGGTGTCACTCCTGGCGGCACCGCCATTTCCACTTCCTCTTCGCCCGGATCTGTTATCCCAAGGGCCCGTTCGTCATCCGGACCTGAAGTCTCTGCGTTTGACGGCGTGGCTCTTGAGACCGAAATATTGACCCGTCAAGGTTTTTCAGCCAAAGTCATTGCCACTTTGCGAGCTGCCAGAGGTCCGGCTACTACTAGAATTTACCACAAGACTTGGGAAGCCTTCTTTTCGTGGTGTTCGGGTTCTTTAAGGAACCCGAGGATTTTTTCCATTCCCAATTTGTTGGCCTTCCTGCAATTCGGGCTGGACAAGGGTTTGGCAGTAAGCACCCTGAGGGGTCAGGTTTCTGCTCTGTCCTTGCTGTTCCGAAAGGCTATCGCCTCGCGTAGGGACGTGCGTTCCTTTTTTCGCGGAGTAACCCGCCAGTTTCCGCTGCGGAAGGCGCCTGTGTCTCCTTGGCGTCTCAACCTTGTTTTGGAGGCTCTTCAACATGGGCCTTTTGAGCCTATGGACTCTGTTAGTCTTTCTTTGCTCTCTTGGAAGCTTGCCTTCCTAGTGGCGGTCACCTCTTTGAGAAGGGTTTCTGAGTTGGCGGCTCTTTCTTGCTCGCCTCCCTTCCTGGAGTTTCACCCGGATCGTGTAGTGCTTCGCACACGGGGCGACTTCCTACCTAAGGTGGTGTCGCAATTTCATGTTAACCAGGATATTGTGTTGCCCTCTCTTTGTCCGAGGCCAAGGAATGCGAAGGAACGGGCCTTGCACACATTGGATTTGGTGCGGGCTTTGAAGTTCTATTTGACTGTTACTCAAGGTTTTCGGAAGTCGGACTCTCTGTTTGTGATTCCAGCAGGTCATCGACGTGGTCAACGAGCTTCCAAGGATTCTATAGCTCGTTGGATTCGGTCGGCCATTTTGGAAGCTTACCGACTTAAGGGCGAACCTTGCCCGATTAAGGTTCGAGCCCACTCCACGAGGGCTGTGGGCTCATCGTGGGCCTTTCATCAAGGGGCCTCGGCAGCTCAGCTCTGCCGGGCGGCGACCTGGCGCTCCGTCCACACTTTTACAAAATTTTATAAGGTGGACGTTAGTGCTTCCGCTGATGCAGCCTTGGGACGTAGGGTCCTACAGGCGGCGGTAGTTTAAAGTTCTCGTTAACTTGTGTTTTAGCGCTAGTTGCGCAGTTTCTTAGGTTGTTGGGTTCTGCCTTTTCTGGTTCTTTCCCACCCTTTATTTTTGGACTGCTTTGGGAAGTCCCACTAGTTATGACTAGTGTGTCTCCTTTCCTTCCGTTCTGCTGCTGAAAGACGGATTTTGGTAAGAACTTACCTGTAAAATCCTTTTCAGCGAAGGAAGGAAAGGAGACACAGCTCCCTTCCTTGGCAGAAGTGTGTTGTTGTATTTACAGATGCGGCGTGACCCTTTCTCTGATAGCGATTATCTGGGCTGAGGTCGACGCGCTAAGGCTCTGTTCCAGCATTGCCAGCTCATCGCAGTGGTCAGGTCCAGTGAGTAGTACCTGGAACTGTGTGGTTTTTTGCCTAAATGCATGCATAACCTGTATTCTTGTGTTTTTGTCTCTGAAGTCCTTCAGAAGGGGTTATGTTGCTCCGCTGGTGATATTGCTCTTCCTTAAGCTTGTGTACAACTGGAGAGCTGAGTAGGAGGAGCCCGAGCTGGAGGGGCCGGTCAACACTCTTTTTAATCTGAGGTGTCTATCCCATCTGGGCTCCGCCTACCCACTAGTTATGACTAGTGTGTCTCCTTTCCTTCCTTCGCTGAAAAGGATTTTACAGGTAAGTTCTTACCAAAATCCGTCTTTTATTTTTGATTCTATTTTTTACTACTTTTTCCAAGGATGACAGGAGCGACGGATCCTTTCAAGGGTCCGATCTCCCCAAACCAACAACAGGCGAGCACGTGGAGTGTCGCCTCCACATATCCTCTCCTGCAACGTGCAAGCAATGCCTGAGCTTTCTTTTAGGGGCGACGGGTCCCTTCAAGGCACCGTTCTCCCCGCACCAGCAACAGACGGGAACATGGAGTGTCGCCTCCATGTACCCCCTTCTGAAGCCAGACTACAGCCGGACAGTAAACCCCGAGCAGCCTCCACTTCTGGGATGTACAGAGGTGTCCATGCGGCCCCCACTGCACCACCACTGATAGAACAGCGGTGATGGAAGGGGATGGTGAATTGAGTTCTCCCTGCACCGTCCACATGGCATCGGCAAAAAATCTGAACTATGTGCCCATGCGGCTCCCTCCCCATCGCCCCTCATGTACAGCGGCGTTGGCGGGAAGGCAGACGGTCTTTCTCCCCTCTTCTCTGACCTCACGAGTGGGTAGATGGCATCACCGTCCATGCTGCAGCCTGATCATCCGCGGCGGCTCCATGCTGGGACGTGCACCGCTGGTAAGGAGGTTGACGATGGGCTCCTGCAGCAGGGTTTTCGGCGCCCCCACATGGCGTCCCCCTCCCCGGGTAACGCTCCCGCTGGCCACAGAAATTTGGGCCCCGGCTTGGGCCTATTAATGGAGCAATCCATGAAGCTCCGCCCATTGCATGACATCACAGCCGTGGCCCCGCCCCCGATCTGGCTCTTCTCGCTCACTGCGAAACTTTGCAGCCTCTGCTACTCCCGGTGGCCATCTTGGTCCACCCAGCCGGATACAGGGGCGACAGCTTTGCAGTACATGACACGGCTCCCTGCAAGGAATGTACCGGTGGCATTTTTCTAAAGGGGCAGGCACAGGACCTGGTTAAGAGCATGACCCTGCAGCTCTGTCCACATTGTCCCTTCGTTGATTAACCCTACATCATTTTGCGGTGGACATTTAAATCTATGCCCACCATCTATGGACGCCACTGAACTTGGTGGAGGATGTAATGGTCTTAATGGCTCTTAACTGTATAGTAGACCCAGGTGATAAGAATGGATCCCCTTTTTTTCTCAGGAGCTCCCCGCCACTACCGAAGCTCGTGTGTCTAGCCCCCCTGAGCGGGCTTCGCTGCAATCCACGGCGTCACTGACCAAAGCGACATAGTCCCTCCTCTATCGGACGGGACTGTCGCCAACCACCTAGAAAGTCTTATCCGCCCTAGATTACACAGGAGCGACTGATCCCTCAGGGCTCCGCTCTCCCCAAACCTGCAACAGGCGGGAACGCGGAGTGTCGCCTCCACGTACCAGCCCCCCGCCGCAGAGCCCAGGGTACCTAGATCCCCCGAAATGCATACTAATCCGATCCGTAGTATGTCAACTGCCAGTCTAGTTGCCTGCCCTCGTCAGATCGAAGTCACTAAGCAGCTTCAGGTCGGGAAAGTACTGAAATGGTAGACAGGCTGGGAATCCCTGGTCCAGTGGATGATTTTCATTTTTATAAAAAAAACAACACAACCCTCCGTGATCCCTCCAGGGATAGGAGCAGTCCCACGACTGTTGTTCCCTGGAACCATGTCAACCGGTCTCTGGAGGTTGCCGAGGACCCCGGTTCCGCTCTGGATCATGCAATATCCCTTAAGAGGACTAAACACCCGTATAGAACTTGTGCCATTCTCCCGGAATTTCCTACTAGTTACTCGGCACAAGCAACGACTGGATAAGGCTTCACTGGTTGAAAACCCCTTGAAGCGAGGTGTTCCTTCTAGCTGATCTACAGTGAGATCCCCCTTTTTAACCAAAGTCCTCTGCTGCACAACTTTGCAGAACTACACTGCCTTACAGCTGCGCTGGTGTATACCTATAGCTTTCCCTTACAAAACACCCAAGTGCATAAGAAAGGGGGGGGAAACCACCATAGGCAGAAGTAGACAAAATGCAAAACTTTATTTGAAATAATAAATAAAAATGCACAGACAAAATATTAAAAACCAAAAAATAGTATTAAAATAGGAGGACACACAAAACCATCAAATTCCCAATAGACTGGGGTACATATCTTCATAGCCTGACGAAGGAAGCTTATTCCGAAACGCGCGTCGGGGCGCGTTTAGGAGGTCATCACACCATCCCACGGGGTCTCCAGGTATAGTTCTTTCTAGTATCCAGCATGTTGGCAGTATGGGTTTGATTTAGATAACACCATCTTATCCTGGGGAGCAGCACCACTAGCACAGCACCCTTTGTATTCCACATTGTAGTTTCACACATTGTGCACATAATTTTGTGTTGGTTATTTAGTGGTTGCACATTTTCTTTTAATTTGATTCGCATTATTTATTCTTTAAAGTGCACCATTAGCACAGTACTCTTTATATTGTAGTTTTACATATTGTGCACTATTTTATGTGGGTAATTTTGTGGTTGATTATATATATAATTTTTGGATCAGTATTGCATTATTTATATATGGTATTGCATCATTATTATTCACTCACATTTATCTATACCATATAAACTCATTTTTCTTTATGGTTAGATAGTTATTTATAGTGGGTTTATTGTGCCATAGGTGTTTCTGCCACCAGATATTAGTTTTATGAACACCGTTATGTAACATATTATATTCAGTACCTGGCTATGTAGATATGTACCCCAGTCTATTGGGAATTTGATGGTTTTGTGTGTCCTCCTATTTTAATATTATTTTTTGGTTTTTAATATTTTGTCTGTGCATTTTTATTTATTATTTCAAATAAAGTTTTGCATTTTGTCTACTTCTGCCTATTGTGGTTTTTTCCCCCCCTTTCTTATGCACTTGGGTGTTTTGTAAGTTCTTTTGGATGGTTATCCATCAACACCTGGAAGTGGGATATCAATTAGAGGTGATATATCTTTATGAGCCTAATTATGACATTGTTTGGCTAAGATTGTCTGCATATACACCGTGTTGATCCCATTTCTTTCTTTGAAATCTATAGCTTTCCCTGCAGTGTACAAGCTACTCCGCTCCATGACACCTGTGAGCCCAAACGCGGCTTGTGACCCCTAATCCGCTCAGGAGCCAACCACTGTCACCGATTCCAGAGTACCTTCCCCTTAAGTGATCTCCGTCGCTGTCGCAATCCGTGGCTTCTCTGGCCAAAGTGATTGGATCTCTTTGTAGATTGGGCAGCTCCCATGACTGAGGTAGATGGTTCCTTTCCTACAAGGGAGTCTTTGGCTAGCAGGGGCCGCAAGCATTCTAGAGACGTGCAGGCATCTAGAAAACGACTGAGCTATCATGTGCCTTGGTTTTCGCGAGCACCGCTTCTCTCACCAGAGGTGTGTAGAGCACATCATTCTGAGTATGATTCAGAGGTTTACTAGATCTGGTTTTGACTATTTTCCGGAAAATGGCGGATTCAATTCTGGAGACCATCAACCAATCTCTGTAGGTTGACTAGAACTCCAGCTCTGCTTCGGAACACTCAGGGTCCTTCAAGACAACTAAACTCCCTCATGGTACATTTCCATTCACCCGAATGGTAGCATCCGGATAAGCGACTCTCTCGGCAGAAACCTCCTGAACCGCGATGTTCTTTTCAGAGAGCAGCCGTGCACATGGAGTGTCGCCTCCATGTGTCCACCCCTGCTACGTGGGATACCATGCTGTGGCTGGTTTTTAGTTCAAAATCCTTTTTCATTTTTCAGTTTCTTTTATCGGATGACAAGGGCAATGGATCCTTTAAAGGTTCCGATCTCTCCACACCGTCAACAGACGAGCACATAGAGTGTCGCCTCTATGTATCCACTTCTGCAGCCAGGCCATTGCCCGACAAATAGCCCTGTCCACCCGAGGGGCTTGAACTCCGTGGATATACAGAGGCACCCTCCTTTTGGCGTCCAAGCAGCCCCCACTCCATCACCAATGTTTAGTGGATGATGCAAGGTAGCGGACAGTCCCTCTCCACAGCCATGTTAAGGGGATGGGGGATCGAGGGTTCATCACCTTAACTCTGCACCGTCCATGACCTGGATACAACTGCTCATTCCATCACCCGGCAGCCTTTCCGTGTGCGTGAAAAAAAAGGGATCTGAAGCAAGTTTTTGGCCGAATCTCCTGAGGTAGACCCTCCAGTATCCCAGCTGGGAACAGTAACCTCCTCCCGGAGTCAGCACAACTTGCCAATCAATTCTCTCGAGCAGGAGACTACGGGTCCACGCCTCACTGGATGCGACTACTTACGCTGCGCTGTCAACAGCAAATGCCATTACAATAAGAAGGGCATTATGGCTCATGGAGAGCAGACTCTGAGTCCAAAACAGTCTCCAACATCTCTCCCTTGCCATGGTGATCGGTTATTCGGTGAGAGGTTCGGATCAATCCAGGTTGGCCCTCTGCGTCCTCCTAATCAGGGTGTTCCCCACTGAACAATCGAGCGATCCTGGACTTCAAATTTCTAACAAGTTTATTAAGGTCCGCCTTTTTGGACGGATTCCTCCGTTCGGTTATTACCTCTACGGGAGAGGGTGACGTTTCTGACATCCATAGTCATTCGGGATGCTTACCTCCACATTCCAATTTTTTATTTTCCCTCACCAAAGTTTTTTGCGCTTTGCCATTCGCGAACAGAATTTTCAGTTCACAACTTTGCCCTTCGGCCTTGCTCCTATCTGGGCGATTTTTCTAGTCAAGGGACCATACTTCTGGAACTGCGCTGAGTCTGTATGTATTACTTGCCATACCCTGCCTCGCCGGGGCTGGCTGTTAAGCCTAAGCAAGTCTTTCCCTCTTCCAGCCCAGCAGTTATCCTTTTTGAGGATGTACCTGGTCACCTCCAGAGGGTTGGTACTTCTCCCTCGAGACAAGGCCTCGGTCCTCCAGCAGGGAGCTCGCTCCCTATGTCTCTCTTCCTCTCATTCAATCCGAGTTGCTATGAGGGTTCTAAAAAAAAAAAATACAGTGGCGGCAATGAAAGCAGCCCCTACGCTCCACTTGTCTCTGCGGGTCAGTCTGACTCTGTCAGTGGACTTGAATTCCTCCCTCAACTAGGGAGATTCTTTTTTCCAGCTTTATGTTAGTAGTGTCTTCCGATGGTCAGTCTTCTCCACACTACTCAAGGCCGCCGGCCAACTCGGGCTCCCAGACTCCCGATCAACGTTCTGGAGATCTGAGCGATATGACTAGCCCGTCCAAATTCCGGTGATTGCGGCAGGGCTCATCCCAGGAGTGATAAACTGAGCCGCAGTCTTCCTCAGCCGTCAGGGTCTCGCCACAGGCAAGTGGGTACTTCATCCTGAAGTCTTCCAACACATCTGTCTTTGCTAGGGCATTCGGATCTAGATCTGATGGCGTCCAAACTGAACTCCAAAGTACTCGAGTTCTGAACCCGGCGGAACTCTCACAACAAGTTGTGAGCAACTAGTGCTGTAAGACCGCCTCAGCACACATTTTGCCCGGGGCAGGGGTCTCGGATACCTTCCCTTTTATTGCAACAAATCTGCAAGTAAGGTTTTTTCACGCAGGGAGTATATCATGTGGCACTTTCCTATCGCATACCGCTAGATTTTTTTGGGACCTTAACTGGTCCTGGGGGTCTTACAGGAGACTCCTTTTTTTATTTTGATCCAGACTGACCTTACGGTCATTGAAGGTCGTACTTTTTTCCTCTGTGGTTATGTCAGTCAGGCGATTTTTCGGAGGTCCCGCTCGGTCTTTTCAGACGCCCTTCCTTATTTCCATCAAGGCAGGGTTGTCCTCAGGCCGTTCTCGTCCCTTGTTGCCAAGGTGGTATTGTACTTCCACAAAGTGGGACGGGTTCTCCATACTCTGGACGAGGTGAGAACTCTCAGAAGGTACGAATCCAGGACGGCATTCTTCCGTAGGTCGGACGCTTTATTCAGGTTTCCTGTTGGTCACAGGAAGGGTTTAGCCACGATCTACTATGATCTCCAGGTGGATTAGTTCCACCTTCCGGGACTCCCTCTGCGTCAAAGGCCAGCCCATCCTAGCAGGGATCGGGACACACTCTAGTCGATCGATAGTGGTTTCTTGGGCCATTAGGCACCAGGTGTCGGCACAACAGGCCGCCAAGACGGCGGTTTTGTCCAGTCCGCACTCTCTTGAAGCACTATCATATTCACATCCAGACTCCCGCAGAGGTGAGTCCTGGCAGGCGGACCCTACAGGCCACGGTAGCGCACTTCTAGGCAGCGGTTCTGCTGGGCCTGATCTGTTATGTCCCCACACAGGGACTTCTTTGGGACGTCCCATGGTCTGTGTCCCCCAATGAGGCAAAGGAGAAAGGGATTTTTGTGTACTCGCCGTAAAATCCTTTTCTCCAAACCAATCGTTGGGGGACACAGCACCCACCCTGTTAATGGTTTTGGGCCTGCCCTGTAAATTGTCATGTTATACTCTTGTGCCTGTCTTTTAGATTGGCATGTTATACTCTTATATGTTGTTATTGATCTCCTACTGCTTTTGCACCGAACTGGTTCTCTGGGAGCCAGCAGGAGGGTGTATACTGCAGAGGAGGAGCTAACTTTCTTTGTATTACTTAGTGTCGGCCTCCTGGTGGCAGCAACATACACCCATGGTCTGTGTCCATCAATGATTGGCTCGGAGAAAAGGATTTTACGGCGAGTACACAAAAATCCCTATTTTATGGTTAGTGAAGTACAGGTATCCGCATTTCATAAGTTTTAATTTTTTATGGACAAATGCATCAAGTTGATGCAGATTTTTACTATTGACCCATATTTTTCAAGTCTGATGCAATTTGTTCTCATAGTCATCTTTTTCAAATTTTGACTAACAATCCATTCTCTTCCTAATCAGTGAAGGAGTTTATAAAAATGTCTGTGTTTTTGTTTGTTAATCTGCTTTTTAAACGATTGAAAATGTGGACCCCTATTGAAAACCTGTAGTCAATGTTTTTTTTTTTATCGAGCCACTTAGTAATTGCTTATGCCTTGTTACATGGTGCTCAGTCACCCTGGAAAAAAAGCATTTTTCATCTCCCAGTTGTCCTGGACCGTTGGATGAAGTTGAGGCAGATTAGATACCGCTCTTTATTCATGGCAGTGTTCTTGGGCAACATTTTGAGTGAGCCCATTTCCTTGGATGAGAAGTAGCTCCACTCATGAATGGTCTCAGGATGCTTTATTGTTGGCATGAAGCATAGCTCATAGTAGCGATTAGCTTTTCTGAAAGACTCCTCATCAGTCCTCTGAAGTGCAATCCCTGTGCTTCCTGTAGAAAGGCAGTCCGTCTTTTGTTTTATTCTTGGAGTAAAATGCCTTCTTTGCTCCCCTTCTTAACAAAAAGTCATCTGCAAAAGCCTTTACCTCACTGTGCATGCAAATGCACTTACACCTGCCTGCTGACTTTCCTGAACAAACTCTTCACTGGTATTAAACCTATCTTGTAGCTGAATCATCCTTTAAAAGCCCTTCCTATCACTTGTGGAACTTTCTTGGGTGCCCACAGCAATTGACCCTTTCTTGAAAGTTCTTCATGATATGAAAAATGTTTGATTTAAGGGCAATGTCCTTGCCTGTAAAGCCCTTGTGAAGCAAAGTATTGATGGCTGCATGTGTTTCCTTGGCGATAACCATGCTTAACAGAAGACAATGATTATAAGCACTGGCCCCCTTTTAAAGAAACCAGTCTGTTCTTAGAATTCTATGACCAAAACAGAGTGAGCTGACCTGCTCTCAATAACACTTTCTGTTGAGCTAATGAGAAGATCACTGAAATTATTTAGGTATGGCATTTTGTTGCAGGACTGACATCCAATGGGAATGAGGGGTATTGTGATAAGGTGGCACAGAGATACTTAATATTTGGCCGTTCATCTGATCACTCTTCATAACAATCTAGGGTTGATGCAAATTGCCACTAGAAAAACTGAAGCAGGAAACTTTGTGGAAACCAAAATGTGTCAGCCTTCAATTTTTTGACCACAACTGTGAAAAGTGGCGAGTGTCATTTTGAGAGTGTGCCAGGTGTCTCTCAGAAAGTATACATGTATAACTTAAATGTCTCATTTGGTAACGTGGGCTTCATCTGAACACGTCAAAAGTAAAGGGTAAAAAAGGTCTTGATTACCATTGGTGCAAAATGTCAAGAAACTTCTGGCATCAAAAGGGTTATTGCACTGTATGTTTGGAAAAAAGATATCCCTTAATTACTGCTGTAATTAATTTACTACATACTTGAAAATGTTTTTTTTTTGCTACTTTAGATTGGTGAATCTGTGGGAGATGGCAGCAATTCTGTTCTTGATTTTATGTCCATGAAGTCCTATTCTGATGTATCACTAGAAATGTCAATGCTAAATTCATTAGGTATGTATTCGTTTCACATATACATGTGTAACATTTTAAATAACTTTTTTATCAGTCTTTTAATTACATTCATGTTGAAATATCCTTGAACTGAGCCTTATTCCATGCGTAATGTTAAAGGAACTTTCTTCCCTTTTCTATGTAATCCATTAGGAAAAACGAAGAAAGAGCTCGACCACGATGATGGTCATCTTAACTTGGATGACGCAGCTAAACTCTTGCATGACTTTCATGATGTACACAATGACAGAGTTGGATCTAGACCGTCTTCCAATATAAGTTCTTTATCCAACAATTCGGAAAGGGATCATCATCATCATCTTGGTTAGCTTTGTGCCTTCATATTTCTTGCTCTGAATGTGAATATCTGCTTCTGCTGACTGAAATGCAAAAAGGTTTTCGAGATCTCAAACATAGGCAATTGTTTGCCATGATTTTATCTTTCTTAGAGGAGCGAAAAATAAATTTGCTTTGTTTAACCCCTTCCCGATATGGTGTACCGGTACGTAATATCTGACGGGCACTTCACCCAAATGGACGTACTGGTACGTCATGGCGATTGTGCAGGTACAGCTGCTGGCAGCTTTTCCTAAATGATACGTGAGCTCTAGCTCTCTAAACATATTTTCGCTGCAATAAAAAGCTATGTTTATTCATCATACAATCAACAAAGAAGTGGTAAATAAAACAGTCATATATAAGTAGAAATGGCATCCCTGAAAAGACATCTTATCCCACAAGAAAACTAGCCACCCATACAGCTCCATCAGCAAAAAATTAAAAAGCTATTGCTGTCAGAATAAGGCCATGCACAAACCATCTTTTTTTCTATTTGTTTTTATTGTGTAAAAGCAACAAAATAAATAAAAAAATAAATATATGTATTCTTAGGGTCAGTACAAATACAGCAATACCACATTTTTATAAAGTGTTCTTATCACGGAATAGAAGTCTATTAAAAAGTATTATGTGCCCTAAAATGGTACCAATAAAAATTCCATCTCCTCCCTCAAGAAATGAGCCCTCACGTTTTTAGTGTGATGGTAGTCAAACATAAAAAATTATAAATCTGGTATCGCTATAATCACACAGACCCGAAGAATAAAGCCGCTTTATCAATTATACCGTACAGTGAATGCCATAAAGGAAAAATAAAACCAATTCTTCACATGCTGTTGATTTTATTTTCAGTCAGCCTCATCAGGGTTTACATGAAAATCTCTGAAAAACGTGTTTCAGATGGAATTCCTGGTGAAAAATTCACTATAATGAGGCAGATGGAGGCATTTTGAACTACTGCCTGGCCTATTTATATGTTCCTTCTATGATCCAAAGGTGTCAGTCTTTTTAGGCATGCACAAGAGCGCAGTCAGCCAAAGTTTTGTGCACCCTTGAAAAGACGGATACCACCAGAGTAGAGAGTAACATTGCTACCTCATTAGTGAATGGAGCCGTCTGGGGTTTCATCTGAATGTCGTATTTTGGAGCTGTAGATGGAAACCTCGATGTATGTGCTCAGCACAGGGTGTGAACTCATCCAAAAGTACCCACCCGGGTCTGGCAGCACCAAGTTTCTGGTAAGCGCCATGACTCTCTTTCCCCCCTTCTCCGAAATAAAAAAAATTCCACAAAATCTGTACTCCCAAATCAAAATTCCCCTTCCCTTGTGAGCCCCACAGTCTGCCTAAACCACATTTAGCGTCCATATTTGACAGTTCTGTAGTGACGAGAGCTTATTTAATTCACAGTGCGTGTAAATAGCCCTTTAGATAATGAACCTTGAAGCCTAGTTGAAGTTTATACCAGCCACATCACAAAACTGAGAATCGTGCTGTGTCTGATATTGAACCTCTGATCATTCATGTAAACCTTGAATCAACATGGATCTCAGAATCAATTTCTCCTGAATAAAATGCACAATATATAGTATGTCCCAGTACAACCAGAGGAGACAACACCTGGTAACAATACACGTACCTGCAATAATTATAATTGTACACAAGGGGGCAGAATATTATATCAAACAATCCCTCTGGGAAATAAAGACGTGCTGGTGAAAAGCAAATTTGTGAAGTGGTGGGTTCCCTGCCCTGGAGGCAGCCTCTCTTACCTTATGCTTTGCTTACATTTCAATTGTTACTGCAGGTCACATTTCACCTATTGCCCAGTATGCAGAAAGGAGTTACGTGGGGTCTTAATCCCTTGTACAGTTGAAACCAGAAGTTTACATCCACTATATAAAAAGACACATCTGCATGTTTTTCTCAATATCTGACATGAAATCAGAATAAACCTTTCCCGTTTTAGATCAATTAGGATTACCATAATTATTAATATTTGCCAAACACCAGAATAATGAGAGGGAATGTTTAAGGCATTTTTATTACTTACTGCAAAGTCAAAAGTTTACATACATTTCATTAGTATTTGGTACCATTGCCCAAGCTTTATCTTCAGTATTGCCACATAATCTTTGAAGCAGTCATGGTGTCATCTGTAGAAAAATAGCCATGTCGGCAATTAAAGAATATTGGGAAGGGGCATTCCTATATGCAACCTGCTGTATGGATTTATTTTAAATATATTGTTTTCTTTCAACTTTAGGCAGCCCTTCTCGTCTCAGCATTGGAGAACAGCAAGACATTCCAGACCCCTATGAATTTCTACAGTCACCGGAGTCTGAAAATAGTTAAAATGCTCTGTAAATTGTATTTATTGAGCCTACATTATATGTTGTGAGCCTATTGTAAAAAAAAAATGTTCTCTTTATCTTCTTCCTGCCCTGCCTCTCTCTGTAAATGATACAGGGTGAAGTGGTTGTCATTTTTTTTCTTAGAAGACATACTCTGAGTACAGTGTATTCCAATATACGAGTATGTTCACACAGTGATTTGCTGCAGCTGTTTTTTCCACATATAAAAATGCTGTGTGAATTACACACTTTTTGGTGCATTGTTTATGCATATTTTTTTTTTATTCAATTAAAAAAATGCAGCAAAAAAACTGAAGTATTGACATTCTTCAGTTTAAAAAAAACTAAAGTAAAAGAAAACGCACCATGTGAATGATATTTTAGAAATTTATATTTATTATGCTACTACTGTAAACGTTGCATTTTTTTCCCCCCACACAAAAAAAAAAACAGGTAAAACTGTGTGAACAAGCTCTAACTTGTGCGTGCAGGAGGAAATGAAACCATAGTAAATGGTTTGTACAAAAAATCCCATGTTTTGTTTTATTTTATATATTCATTCTTTTCCACTTATACATTTTTAATGGCCATTGACTTGCTCACATTAAAAATAATAAACTTGGCATTTTCACCTCTCCACGCACATTACCGCTGCAGCCGATCACTTGGCTCAGTGGCTCTGTGTTGCCCGTGACCACTGCATTCCGTCTGCGAAGATCAGAAGCAGCAGTGAAGAGGTGTTGCTGGAGTAGGCGAAAGTGCGTAATGCTCAGTACTGATTGTTAATATGTGGTTCAGCAAGACATTAATTATTGAAACTCCCTTAAAGATCAAACATTGCAAAAGTACAAAGCTGCATTTATAGCTGCTAAGCAGAGTTGAAAGTTAAGCAAAAAAAAATTCTGACTGTGATAATACCTATCCAAGATTTCTAGTTGCCTGTATTTGCTTTTTTGCCAGACATATTCCCTTTAAGGGCAGCATAAAGGGAAAGTGACATGCTCATGTTCCTGCAATCTGGAACTTGTGTTAGATGCAAACATCAGGCTATCTGTCACTACTTGATGCTTCTCTCAGAGAGGGCGTCATCGTACAGCTGGCAGGTTACATCTACAAGCAATCAGGAACACGAGCTGAATTTCAAGAGGGCACAATGAAAAGGGAATACACTGACACGTTTAAGAATAAATACAGCTTCTACACGATATTACCATATGGTTTCATGTAACTGCATATCATATGAAATGTAGTAAACAAAGATTTATCTGGAAAGTGTTCGTGAACAGAAGCTAAGCTGCAGTAACTCTTAGATGCTACCAAGTAGTGTACTAAGCTGTGCCGCTCCAGCTCAATACTTGGTTTACATCCAGCCTCCACTGGAGCCGATAATAGGTGATCAGTGGGCTTACCTGGTGTCAGAATCCCACCAATCTGGTATTGATGACCTATCCCAAAGATATTTCATCTTATTTGATGTGTACATATAATATTATTTTTTTTATGTCACTGTTTTGAATATAGCTGCCATGATGTTTGTAATTGAAATACCGTATGTCATGTACAGTACAATATATGGTTTTTTTTTTAATTAAAACTCAACTATTGTGTACAGAATGTATGTGCATATATATTTACATTAATTTTGACTTTTGTTTTTAAGTGATCTTTGGCGTTGTACAGTGTAAATTGCCTTGGTATAAGCACTGCACGCAATGTGCCATATTGTATATCTAAAGCTGGTCATACAACTGCGATGCCTGTCATATTTGTTTAATCGAAAGTTATTGCTTTCAACTCGACATTCGAGAACTCCGCTTCCGAGTGTTCATGTGTTTTTAATAGGCTAAAGAGCTAAAGCTGCTATGTGTCTCTCGGCAGCTTATTTTCCACAGTATCTTGTGTTGGGAGAGATTTGGGAGGCCTCCATACACATCAGGTGGTTGGCAGGTTTGCAAACTTTAGAGGGTTCACATTTAATTTTGTATAAAGTACTTTACATTTTTACAATTTTTTTTTTTCAGCAATGTCTCTTCAGTTGCCCTGTTTCTGAATGTTCAAGAATGTAGGAGCATATAAACTGCTGAGGTATGCGACGAGAGTGCTCCTGGTACCTTGACCAGTGTCTTACATGCGCGACACCACACATGCCCTGACTGCCCAGCGAAATACCACATCCATCTCTAAACCAAGAGGCAGCACCAAAACCCTACGTCCACACTGAGGAAGGCAAGGAATTACATAGAATGAAATATACACACAATCTCATTGGCCCCATAGCCACTAAAGTTCCATAGCCCCACACTCTTGGCCTGTATAGGGCCAGGGGAGACTGATACACCACAACCTCTAGAAGAGACCCAGCCATCTTCAATTATTATTGGACTTTTTTTTTCATTCCTTCTAGGACTAATTTTCAACTACAAGACCTGTTTTTTTTTGTGCCTAGGTAGAACACTTACAATGAAAGATGAGGGATGTACTACCATCTTTTTTGGTACTAGATTTAAAATAAAAAAAAAAAATACATTTCCTCTTTATGCGATATTGCTAATGCATGGATTTGGTAAGAGTGGTACCACAGCACCTAAAATTCTAGCCTTACAAACTGTAGGGTGCAAATAATATCCGATGATCTAAAACTACCGCACCTTTCCACGCGATGCTCATCGTCCTCCACACCCCGATGCGATTGCAGCATGCCAGTGTCTTGCCACTTCAGTCAGAGGCCTACCCCGACTGTACTCGAGGTACTTCGGACTGGCCTTGATAGATCCTGATTTTTACCATATGCTGGAATACAGTGGTATTGCAGTATGTACTAAAAGCAATATGATGATCACAGGTTCAAGTCACCTAATAGGGGTTTAAATTAAACTAGAACATTGGTATTTAAAATATGTTGTGGAAGAAATTAAAGTCCTCTCCTTTTTTCCGATTTAAAAGTAAAGAAATGAAAGGTGTTGCTCCTTAAGTTTCCAATCTGTCAGAATATAAAATTAACTTGATCAGTAAATACTGTAAGGCTATGTGCCCACATTGCAGAAATGCTCCGGAATTGTCCACAGCATTTCCGTAACTCCCTGCCGCAGGTAAAACGCATGCGGAATTCGCATTCGTTTTCCCGCAAAACACAAGCGATTTGCAAGCATTTTTAGCTTGCAGAATGCTCGCGCTTTTCCAAGCGATTTGAAGCATCGCTTGGAAAAGTGATTGACAGGTTGGTCACCCTTGTCACGCATAGTGCTTCACAAGTGTGACCAACTTTTTACTGTTGAGAATGTTAAAAATAATTAAAAAAAAAAATAGAGATATACTTACCCTCTGTCGGCCCCCAGAATCCTCCCGGTCCTCAGCAACGCTGCCAGCAAGTGCCGTTCCCAGGGATCCATTGCGCGAATGACCTCTGATGACGTAGCGGTCACACGACCGCTACGTCATCTGGGGTGATTCTCGCAATGCATCCCTGGGAACGGAAGTTGATGGCAGCGCCGCATGCACCGCTGAGGATTCCGGGGGCCGACAGAGGGTAAGCATATCCCCTTTTTTTATTTTAATTCTATTTTTTACTGAAATATGGTACCCAGGGCCTGGAGGAGAGTGTCCTCTCCTCCAGACTCTGGGTACCATCCGCACATGAAGTGCTCACTTTACGCATGGTGGGCATAGCCACATGCGTAAAGTAAGCTTTTCAATGCAATCCTATGGCTGTAATTCCACCAAATTAATGAAAAAGCTGCGCATTTTACCGCGATGCGATTACACTCCGGAAAAATACGTAGCATGGGCACAGCAATTGCGGAATGCAATTAAAATTAATGGGATGCGTTTTACTAGCGTTTTTTTTAAGTGTTTACAAAGCGGAAAAAACGCTTAAAAAACGCAACGTGGGCACACAGCCAAAGAGTGGATCAAAACACCATACTTACAGTTGTCGCAACATCACAAAGCAAGTAAGAAGCGATCAGAACATTATAGCTATCCCAAAATAGTGTTAAAAAAAAGCCAGCTCGCCATGCAAGAAGCAATCTCTCACACAACTTCACTGACATAAACATGAAACTATAACAGGTTTCAGAAAATGGCAACTCAAGCAAGATTTTCTTATCTACACGACCGCGCCATATGAGAGCGGATCCGCCCCAAAGGACAGGAAACCTACAGTCCTGTAGATGCTGGAGATTCCAGAGAGGGAGGGTTGATAAGGTAATGCCTCCCGGGGGAGGCAGGCTGAATTTTCCCCTCACCTAGCTCTGCTTATAAGGTGAATGAAGCTTGTAGGAAACACATTGTTACTTAATAATCGATGGATCAAACCCATGTCAATATATTAACCATTTTAGTATGGATGTGGACGAAAACAGACAATTCATTATCAGACAACACAAAAAAGCAGAAAAGGGACGATTTACTAGTCCAAATATATGAATAATAAATGTTTATTATTAAAATTAATCATTACAGGGTGAGGGGGACATAGTTACATGCAAAGTACCAAGCTTTGAGAGACTAGGGTGCACAATATAGGGATGCCATCTGTGTGCAGTACGTGTTTACACAGACCCATTGACTTGTATGGGTCCGTGTGATCCGTGCAGCTGCATAAAAACGGACATGTCTGCGTGTTTTGCACATGGACACACCACACGTACCAGAGACACTGACGTGTGAGGGGCCTAAGGCAAACCTAGGAAAGCGCTAGCTAAATCAAAGAACAAGGAATGCGCACTTTGTAAACCAAAACTACTGTCATCTTATGTGAAAAAGTTGTTCCAGCCCTGCATAGAGAGGATAGTGGCAGAGGAATCCTCATCCTTATGAGTAGCTTAAAAGCTATTGTAAAAATGGAGGCCAGGAATTCGCTTAAGGGACTTAAAAATAGGACCTCTTGTGCTCCTGTGGATAAGTTGCATACAATCTCAGACGAGGACTTTGAATAAATCATCTATAACTCCCCATGTTCTGATATCTCATCTTCATCCTCCTTCTCGGACGATAATGAGGGCCATCCTTGTTTGCTAGCAGAGGACCACAGATTAGTCAAGGCAGTCAGGGCCACAATGAATATTAAAGAATTTAGGGAGCCCAGAACCATACAGCATGTACTGTTCAGAAGTAGAGATGAGCGACTTTTCCTTTTTTCGGGTCGAACGAAATCGGCCCGACTATCGGAAAAAGTCGGGGGTCTGATTGAAACACGAAACCCAATGCAAGTTAATGGGGAAGCAAAGTCGCCATGGAGTGGAGGACAGTAAACACACCTACAGTGCCCATTTCAATGCCAATAACATCAATTCTTACTACTTAAGCTTGTCAACCTTAATTAACTTTATAATAATAGTAACGCATTGAAAACTGGGGGTTATTTGGCTAAAGTTGTGGGGGGGTAGGGCTGGCTCCCGGTTTTTGTGTGCCCTGGGCCACAGAGTCTCAGTGGGCCCCTTTAACACATACCACAATTCATCATGCTCCGATACGGCACAGAAATATAGGTGTAGTACAATGAAAAATACTTCACTTCTTACATGACATAACTGATATCTATATTAAAATCTACAGTAGCTCCAAAAACGCACAGTATGTTCCTTCATACAGTATTATGTTCACCACATAGTGCGCCATACAGAATAATGAGCCCCATATATTGCTCCATACAGAATAGGCCCCATATGATGCTCCATACCCTATATGATGCCCCATAATAATTAATTAACCCCGGTATTATGTTGGGCCCCAACATTGTTAATGATCCAGTGTATAATGGGCCCCGTAAATGCTGCTCCAGTGTCTGCTGTCCCCCCATTTACAATGCTCCAGATATATGATGGCCCCATGGATGCTGCTCCAGTGTCTTATGGGCCAAAATAATGCTCCATATATCATGGGCCCCATTTACAATGATCCAGTGTATAATGGTCCCTGTAAATGCTGCTCCAGTGTCTGGTTTCCCCCTTTTAAAATGCTCCTGTATTATTTGGGCTCCATGGATGATGCTCCAGTGTCTTATGGGCCAAAATCATGGTCCATATATAATGGGCCCCATTATTAATGATTCAGTGTATAATGGGCCCCGTAAATGCTGCTCCAGTGTCTGCTGTCCCCCATTTACAATGCTTCAGTATATGATGGGCCCCATGGATGCTGCTCCAGTGTCTGCTGTCCCCCATTTACAATGCTCCAGTATATGATGGGCCCCATGGATGCTGCTCCAGTGTCTAATCTGCCCCATTGAGAATGCTCCAGTTTATGTTGGGCCCCATGGATGATGCTTCAGTGTATAATGCTCCCCATATATTGCTCCAAACATTAAAAAAAATGTAATACCTCTCCTCACTGCACTGCTCTACTCTGGACTCCTCAGCGTCGCCATGTTACAGCTCTCTGCACTTGGACTGTTAAGGCAGAGGGCGGACAGACGTGACGTCATTGTGCTCTCTAAAGCCTCTTTCACACTTCAGTCGTGCGACGTCAGTCAAAATCCGCCATTTTTTGAATTTTGCGGATCCGCCAATTTTCTTTGGCGGATCCGCTATTTTCCCATAGACTTGTATTACTGGCGGATCGCGGCGGATGGTTGTCCGCTGTCTCCGCTTTTTGGCGGATCCGCCAAAAATTTGGCTTCCGCTGTCTCGATTGGACGGACATTGTAACGTTTTTTTGTCTGCGTTAAAATGGCGGATTTTGGTGGATCCGCCAAATCCGCCAAAATTTTACAATGTGCGCCAATGAGTGGCGGATCCGCCACAATCCGCCATTTGGCGGACTGCACGGCGGATCCGCCTTTTTGGACTGAGCAAGCTCCAAGTTGGTTACATTTCCAGACAGGCTAAAACCAATATAAACAAGCCAGGTGACTCATTGCCACACATGAAGACAAAGCAGCCAGACCAGCAAGACACATCTGTTGAAGACCCTGCCATTGAAGACACTGCTATAAAAACCTGAAGACCCCTGCAAGCAAGAGTCCAGAGCCTGTAATCAAGCTACAAGACCTTGCCTGAAAGTGTGTTTGATATAGCCCAGCTGAATCCTGCAAACAAGTGTGAGTATATACTGGATAATGCCTTCATATGTGATTGCAGCCATGTTTGAGTGTGTGTCCTACCTATTTTTTTTCACACTAGTGTGGTGTTGTGTGTGTGTGTGTGTGTGTGTGTGTGTGTGTATTCATGCATGCTTGATAGTTTTTTCCAGCATTAGTTTTTTTACACTTTTTTTTAAACATGTATACTTGTCATAATGTACTATTTTTTGTGTGAGTGTATTTAATACATGCTTGAGTGTGTTTCCTGTATTTTTTTATTTTTTTTTTACAACATGTTAACTTTTATGATGTACTAGTATTTTTGTGTGTTCATGCATGTAAATTTTTTTAACACACTACAATTTTTTACAACATTTAGTATTTACAAATTTTGTTGGTGTGTTTGTGCGCATGCATGTGTAAAGTGTTATTTTGACATGTATTTTAATGTGATATATCTTTTTTAAATAAAGAGTGTTAAAGCTCATACTTTAAAAAAAATAATAATAATAAATAATAATAATAATCTTTATTTATATAGCGCCAACATATTCCGCAGCGCTTTACAGTTTAACAGTTTCAAAACACAAATCATAGGTAACAACGTTAACAATACAATAATTAAAGCAAAATAAGCCGACCCTGCTCGTGAGAGCTTACAATCTACAAAAAAAAAAAAAAATAAAAAAAAAAGGATTAAAAATGTCCAAAAAACAATGTCCGTAGTATTTTTTCATATCTTTTTATTACTGTTATAATGCACAGGGGTGTATTGCTTTTCAAATATAACTCAAAACATAAAATGGTTTAAAAACAGTGTGATACTAAGGTATTGTAGTGTATACAAAGTCAATGGGGGTGTATACAAAGGTATACAAATGAGGTGCATACAAAGGTATAAAAATGGGTGTATACAAAGGTATACAAAGCAAATGTTGTGCATACATAGACAATGGGGTATATAAAAAGTCAATGGGGTGTATACAAAGTAATAGCAAATAGGGTGCATACATAGACAATGGTGTATATAAAACCAGTGTGCATACAATGTCAATGTGGTGTATCTTTAAGGTATTATGGGTTGGTATGTAAATGAAGATTTAGTTATTTTTTGATTTTTTTGGCTAGTTGTGAGTGAAACAAATTGAATTTATTTATTCAGTAGTTTATGCATTGCGTAGCAAAGATGATTTAAAACACTGCCACTTTTTTCTTTTTTTTTTTTTATCTGGGGGCTATTAATCTTTGAGATAACTTGGAGGAGACAGTGCCAGGTTTTAACAGGATAGTCTGCCAGACTGAAGTTGAGTGATAACTATATAGTCAACTTGTTATCTGTTTTGTATGCTAAATTGGCCTTGTGCTTACAGATTTGTTGGGACAGTCTGTCACAGGACAGTCAGAGAGGGTAGTTGGCCAGAGGAGAGTGAAACCTAACAAAGTTCCCTATGATGTAAGTATATTGTCATTTGAGTGTACATAAAAAGTATATTGGCTAAAATCGGCTTTATACTTACAGATTTCTTGCGACAGTCAGTCGGACAGAGGACAGTCGGACAGATGGCCAGAGGAGAGTGAAAACTAACAAAGTTCACTGTGATGTAAGTATATTGTCATTTGAGCGTATATAACTATTATATTGGCTAAAATGGCTTTATCCTTACAGATTGCTTGCGCCAGTCAGTCGGACAGGACAGTCGGACAGAGGATAGTTGGCCAGAGGAGAGTGAAACCTAACAAAGTTCACTGTGATGTAAGTATATTGTCATTTGAGCGTACATAAAAAGTATATTGGCTTAGATTGGCTTTATACTTACAGATTGCTTGGAACACAGTCTGCAACAGAGGACAGTCGGACACAGAGGAGAGTCTGCCACAGAGGAGAGTGAGCCACAGAGGACAGTCATCCAGGCGCAAGTTGATAGTGATGTAAGCATATTGTCAATTGAGCTTTTATCTCTTTTGTATTGTTGCTAAATTGGCCTTGTGCTTACAGATTTCTTGGAAGACAGTCTGCCACCGAGAGGACAGTCTTTGACACAGAGGACAGTCTGCCACAGAGGACAGTCTGCCACAGAGGACAGTCTGCCACAGAGGAGAGTCGGCCACAGAGGAGAGTGAGCCACAGAGGACAGTCATTCAGGCGCAAGTTGATAGTGATGTAAGCATATTGTCAATTGAGCTTTTATCTCTTTTGTATTGTTGCTTAATAGTCTTTATGCTTACAGATTAATTGAAGGACCCAGTCAGGCCCAGTTGTTCAAGTATGTCTTCTTCTGGGAGCCCCCTGCCACAGCGTAGGCGAACAGAGGTACCGTAATTATTATTTTTTGTCACTGATGATCTCATTATTTGAAAAACTATATGCATGTATTATGTCTTCACAGGAAGCTGAAGAAGAGGGGCTTACAGAAGGAGACGGTCAGGGTGGAGAAATATCAGGAGAGGGTGCGCAGAGTGTAAGTTTTTTATAGGCAGATCATCACATTTCTGTAAACAACACAAAAAAGTTCACAGCACACACAATACATACCGCCATTTCATATTTTTATTTTTTTTTTATGTTTCATAGTCTTCACAATCCAGGTCTCGTAGGAGAGTTCCTCCAAGGACCTCCCATGGTCATCGGCATGAGCGTCGCCGCGGTCAGCAAGTAAGTTTTATTTTTTGGTTTGGTGTTTGCTAACTTATTTTACTTGATGTAGCTTATTTTTTTTTTTTTTGTTTTATACACAGGCTTCACGGCGTGCTCCCGATACAGATGGTGAGGATGGGGGAGGTATTGATGTAGACACCCTCATCGAAGAGGTCCAACATCGGGAGGCGCTGTGGAATATGGCTGACCGCAGGCATTCGGACCAAGTTATTACCCGACGGCTATGGGAGGAAGTATGCAGCCTGGTGATGGAGAACTGGGGGGAACTCGATGATCGAGACAAGGATCTTGCGCGTAAGTATTCACAGTTCAGTAATGAAGTTTGCAGAATGTTATGTGTTGTATACAAAAACCATTTTTTTTCTTTTTAATTCCAGGTGACTGGGTTATCACACGGTGGCGGTCACTCAGGGATCGCTTCAAGAGGGAATTTAACAAGGAGATGCAGGCAAGGAGTGGATCATCAGGACGCAGGAGCAGATACAAATACCCCCAAGCCCTGTCGTTCCTGCGATCAACGATGGTCAGCAGAAGGTAAATATTTCACACAACATTTATGTATGTCAAAACTTAAATGTGTCTAACCATATTTTATAATTTCAGCAAGGAGAATGTAATATAAAGATATTAAATATTTTTTTTTCTTTCACAGCACTGTCTGCAGCACTCTGGAGCCTGTTTCTGAGTTTGGTCCCTCTGGAGCGATCCCTCAGGAGTCCGCCGCCGGGGACCACGTCGATAGACCTGACCCCTCTGCACCTTCCCTCTTGGCAGGTACCTCCGCCCCATCCACCAGCACTAGAGTAGCAGGGCAGACTTCGTCACATGAAGCTGCAGGTGATGAGTTGGAGTTCCCTTTACCTTACCCTGCTGACACTGCCGCAACACCTAGACGGCAGCGTCATCGAGGTCAGGAAAGGAGCTATGCATCCGATTTTTTGCATCTGAATGCATCCTTTCAAAACACTACCAAACTTTTAAAAGATCAAGTTACTGATGGGTTTGCTCTGTTGAGCAAAACATAGTTGAACTTAGCAGTAAAATTGATAGGATGCAGGCAGATGCAAACATGTCGCCGAGACACTGTTTTTTTCAGTCAGTTCTCAAGCACATGGAAAATCTAACTCCTGACCTGCAGATGCATGTGATGCAAGGCTGCCATAATTCTCTAGTGCAGGCAATGTCCCGAGCACATCAAATTACCCACTTCCCCACTTCAACCTGCCACCCATCCAGCTGCAGCCTATCCACCTGCCACACATTCAGCTGGTGCACATCCAGCTGCACCCTATCCACCTGCTGCACATTCAACTGTAGCACATTCAGCTGCCAGCCAGCAAGCTGCCGCCAATCCTCCTACTACTCCTTCCCCATTTCAATATTCCCACTATTTTAGTTCACCTTTAAGTTCACCGTACCCCATCCCACCAACACCTTCACCATTCCTCACACAAACCTCTTCTGCTACTCAACTCCCTTCCCAACCTCAGGTTTTTCCCTCCACTTCTGATCCTACCCAACCTGCTGTTCCATCCCCCACTATCGACGTGGTCCACCCTGTCAGCCCCTCCGCTAGTATCTCCAGCCAACAGTATACCTCTTTGTAAATATGTCTATAGTGCTGTGAATATATATAGTGCTGTGAATGTATATATTGTATAAAGTGCTGTGAATGTATATATTGTATAGAGTGCTGTGAATGTATATATTGTATATAGTGCTGTGAATGTATGTATATATTGTATAGAGTGCTGTGAATGTATATATTGTATATAGTGCTGTGAATGTATGTATATATTGCTGTAAATTTCTGTATATAATTTGTTTGACCAATTCTTTTTGAAAATGTTTATGGAAATAAAAAACTGTTTTTGAAAAATAAAATTTATTTTGTTTCAAAACTTGTAATTTTTTTTTTAAAGTGTTTACAACATCAAGGTTATAACACAATCAGCAATAGGGTACAGATAAAAACACATCACAAAGTGGTCTAAACAATATACAATAAAGAATTCTGCAAGGAAAGCAATGCAGAGTATATATTACATAAAAAAAAAAAAAAATTACACCATGTCATCCTGCCAGTCCACCCTTCCATCAGGAGACATAAAATAGTCTGCAAACTTTTCACGCATTTGGGCCACAGATCCTGAACTCCGGAAACTAATGTTCGAGTAGTCCTGCAATGTTGTCCCAGGAATATCTTCATCCATGTTGACATGTTCCTTTGAGATCACAAAATTGTGAAGGATCACACATGCCTTCACAACATGGTCCACAGTCTCGCTTTGTAATTTAATAGCAGTCAGCAGTACCCTCCATTTGGCAGTTAAGATCCCAAAAGCGCATTCAACAACTCGTCTAGCCCTTGTTAATCTGTAATTAAAATTTTTTTTTCTTTGGGTCAATCCATGGCTGCCATAAGGTTTTAATAAATGTCTTGATAGCTGAAAAGCCTCATCTCCCACACAAACAAAGGGCAATGCAGGGCCACAGGTTCCATGGAGTGGTCTTGGAGGCGGAAACTGTAAGGTATCCCCATATAGGCGACGTCCCATAGGAGAATTCTTAAACACCTGAGAATCATTTGAACGTCCGTATGCACCAATGTCAACAGCAATGAACTGGCACTTGGCGTCCGCAATGGCCATAAGTACTATTGAAAAATACTTATAGTTAAAAAAAAGAGATCCTGATCCAGTCGGCTTGACAATCCTGATATGTTTGCCATCCACGGCACCAAGACAGTTGGGAAACGCATATATCCATGAACTGGTCTGCAATTTCTAGCCATCTCTGCTGTGTTGGCTCAGGGAGGAACTCATTGTGCAAACAATCCCAGAGTGCCTGGCAAGTATCTTTAACCCCTTCATGACCCAGCCTATTTTGACCTTAAAGACCTTGCCATTTTTTGCAATTCTGACCAGTGTCCCTTTATGAGGTAGTAACTCAGGAACGCTTCAACGGATCCTAGCGATTCTGAGATTGTTTTTTCGTGACATATTGGGCTTCATGTTAGTGGTAAATTTAAGTCGATAATTTTTGCGTTTATTTGTGAAAAAAATGGAAATTTGGCGAAAATTTTTAAAATTTTGTAATTTTCAAATTTTTAATTTTCTGTTAAACTAGAGAGTTATGTGACACAAAATAGTTAATAAATAACATTTCCCACATGTCTACTTTACATCAGCACAATTTTGGGAACAACATTTTTTTTTTTGTTAGGAAGTTATAAGGGTTAAAAGTTGACCAGCGATTTCTCATTTTTACAGCAAAATTTACAAAACCATTTTTTTTAGGGACCACCTCACATTTGAAGTCACTTTGAGGGTCTATATGGCAGAAAATACCCAAAAGTGACACCTTTATAAAAACTGCACCCCTCAAGCTACTCAAAACTACATTCAAGAAGATTATTAACCCTTCAGGTGCTTCACAGGAACTAAAGCAACGTGTAAGGAAAAAATGGACATTTTAATTTTTCCAACAAAAATTTTCTTTTAGCATCAATTTTTTCATTTTTACATGTGCATCAGGATAAAATGGATCCTAAAATTTGTTGGGCAATTTCTCCTGAGTACACAGATACCTCATATGTGGTCATAAACCACTGTATGGGCGCACGGCAGGGCTCAGAAGGGAAGGAGCGCCATTTGACTTTTTGAATGGAAAATATGCTGGAATATTTAGCGGTTGCCATGTCACATTTGGAGAGTCCCTGTGTGCCTAAACATTGGAGCTCCCCCACAAGTGACCCCATTTT
>JARQOD010000006.1:177429806-177461551 GCA_033576555.1 Oophaga sylvatica
TCTTACTTTTAGTAATTTTCTTAAAGGGAATCTGTCACCCTAAATTGGCGGGATATTTAAATGATGGCAGTCAGGTCAGATGGGCGGTGTTTTGGGTATTTGCCTTAACATGTTGTTTGCCGCTGTCTCCATTATTTCTGGGAATTGTAGTCGTTGCCCTCCATATAATGCGCCTGCGCATTGCAATCTTGAATTGCGCACGCGCAGTATGCTTTACCCGCAGATTGCAATGCGCAGGCGCGTTATATGGAGGGCAACGACTACAATTCCCAGAAATAATGGAGACAGCGGCGAACAACATGTTAAGGCAAGTACCCAAAACACAGCCCATCTGACCTGACTGCCATCATTTAAATATCCCGCCAATTTAGGGTGACAGATTCCCTTTAAGTTTGTAATTGTCTAGATGTAACTACCGTATATACTCGTATATAAGCCGAGATTTTCAGCCCATTTTTTAGGGCTGAAAGTCCCCCTCTCGGCTTATAATCGGGTCATATATGGGGGTCGGCGGGGGAGGGGAGCGGGGGTGTCGGATTATACTCACCTCTCCGCCGCCGCGGTCTCTGCAGCCCCCTGCTTCTTCCACGATCTCCGGCTCCTTCCTGCAGTGGTCACATGGCACGGCTCATTAAAGTCATGAATATGCACATATTCATGACTTTAATGAGCGGTACCATGTGACCGCTGTAGGAAGGAAGCGCTGTGTAGAGCGCCAGGAGAAGAGTAGAGGCTGCAGGGATGCGCGGCGGAGGGGTGAGTACAGCGATATTTACCTGTCCTCTCTCCACTGCTGTGCTGCGTCCTCGTCTGACTCCTCTGGCTGTGAATGATCAGGCAGAGGGCGCGATGACGTCGTTAGTGAGCGCCGCGCCCCCTGCCAGATCATTCACTGCCAAGGACCAGGAAGAGGGAGCAGCGCTGCGGTGCAGAGAGGACAGGTAAATATCTCAGGTGCCGGGGTCCTGAGCGAGCGGTGACACCGGCACCTGTCCCCCATAGCGCGCCGGTGTCACCTCCTGCTCAGGACCTCAGCACCTGGCCCCCAGCGACGAGAGGTGAGTATGTCATTTTTTTTTTTTGCAGCAGCATATGGGGCATAATCTGGAACATATGGGGGCATAATCTGGAACATATGGGGGCATAATATGGAGCATATGGGGGCATAAGCTGTGGAACATATGGGGGCATAATATGGAGCATATGGGGGCATAAGCTGTGGAACATATGGGGGCATAATATGGAGTATATGGGGGCATAAGCTGTGGAACATATGGGGGCATAATATGGAGCATATGAGGGCATAAACTGTGGAACATATGGGGGCATAATCTGGAGCATATGGGGGCATAAGCTGTGGAACATATGGGGGCATACGCTGTGGAACATATGGGGCATAATCTGGAGCATATGGGGCATAATCTGGAGCATATGGGGGCATAATCTGTGGAACATATGGGGGCATAATCTGGAGCATATGGGGGCATAATCTGTGGATCATACTGGGGCATAATCTGTGGAATATATGAGGGCATAATCTGGAGCATATGGGGGCATAATCTCTGAAGCATATTGGGCATAATCTGGAGCATATGGGGGCATAATCTGGAGCATATAGGGGCATAATCTGTGGAGCATATTGGGCATAATCTGTGCAGCATATGGGGGCATAATCTGTGGAGCATCATATGGGGGCATAATAATTTTTCACCCTAGGCTTATACGCGAGTCAATAAGTTTTCCCAGTTTTTTGTGGCAAAATTAGGGGGTCGGCTTATACACGGGTCGGCTTATACATGAGTATATACGGTAATTGTTTGTCATTTCTCATTGGCCACTGCCCCTTTATATATCCTCCCCCCTGTGCACTTTATCATTGCCACCTGAGGAAGACAGAATTACCTGTTGAAACGTGTTGTGGTTTTAATAAAAGAAGATTGTTTATTAATTTAGCCCCTGTTTTTGCGCTCCTGCTGACCGGGTTTCATCCAACTCTGCACCTCCCTTCCTCATCTGAGGCACCCGGCTGGAGCTGCATTACATCACCCAAAGCTACGCTTGGCTGGCGCTCCTCTGTGACCGTCTTACATTATCTGGACCTATGTGTGCGCATAGCAGAGACTTGTCAGTCACTGAGTGGGCGGGGAGAAGCTTCCGGGGACCTGTCTGTAGGACTAGTGCACAGCACCGCACTGTCAGCGGACAGAGAGAAGCCGCTGGGGACCTGTCTGTAGGACTAGTGCACAGCACCGCACTGTCAGCAGGTGGTGGAGAAGCCGCTGGGGACCTGTCTGTAGGACTAGTGCACAGCACTGCACTGTCAGCGGATGGAGAGAGGCCGCCGGGGACCTGTCTGTAGGACTAGTGCACATCACTGCACTGTCAGCGGACGAGAGAAGCCACCAGGGACCTGTCTGTAGGACCACTGCACATCACCGCACTGTCAGCGTACAGAGAGAAGCCGCTGGGAACCTGTCTGTAGGACCACTGCACAGCTCCGCACTGTCAGCAGGTGGTGGAGAAGCCACTGGGGACCTGTCTGTAGGACTAGTGCACAGCACTGCACTGTCAGCGAATGGAGAGAAGCCACTGGGAACCTGTCTATAGGACCACTGCACAGCTCCGCACTGTCAGCAGGTGGTGGAGAAGCCGCCGGGGACCTGTCTGTAGGACTAGTGCACAGCACCACACTGTCAGCGGATGGAGAGAAGCCGCCGAGAACCTGTCTGTAGGACTAGTGCACAGCTCTGCACTGTCAGCGGATGGAGAGAAGCCGCTGGGAACCTGTCTGTAGGACTAGTGCACAGCTCCGCACTGTCAGTGGGTGGTGGAGAAGCCACCGGAATGTCTGTAGGACTAGTGCACAGCTCTGCACTGTCAGCGGACAGAGAGAAGCCGCCGGGGACCTGTCTGTAGGACTAGTGCACAGCGCCACTCGCTCCCCAGCAGCTATTAATATGTTTTTCTCTGAAATGCCGCAGCTTTTGAGTAGGTGCACACGGTCAGTAATTGGCAGCACTTTGGACTCAGCACATGTCCGCTGTGCCCTAAGTGCTGCCGGCTTTTGAACGCAGGTGATTCCACATGTTTTCATTGAACCGTGCGGACTCACCGCGTCCAATACATTGTATGGGGGAAATTGACCTTGTGGAGGCTCGTGTCTACGCTAGATAAATAGACATGCTGCTGTCTAGAAAGACGAGCCGCATATGCGTCTACGCAGGTGATCCGTGGGCGTCGGTGCACGCATAGTGGAGCTGGGATTTCTTGAAACCCATCCACTATGCTGTAACATCTGGACACTGCGGCTGTACGGAGAGTCCATCCCGCAGCGTTTACTGACCGTGGGAACATATCCTGCTGGAACACTAAAGCCGCTGCTGATAGACGCTGCACAAACCGTGAGCAGCCGGTATCACCGCTCAGGAGAGCTTTAATAACTTTATTATAATAATGTTACCTACTGTAACAGTATTACATATAACAGCTCATGTCGTTACTGTATGGGGGCTTGTTATACTCACAGGCTGGGCTTATAATAAGACCCCGGCTGTAAGAATAATAAGCCCCCTACCTCCCTGTCAGCCCCCAAGCAGCACATGTGATGTAGTGCAGAACAATAAACACTAATAATAAGCCCCCAGCCCTGTCCTCCCTCCACCACCCCTTCAGTTCCCACCCTGCCCCATCCTCTCACATTCACCCCACAGTGATCTTCACACACCTGAATCCACCCTCAGATGAAGGTTGCAGGTAGTTCATGGATGGCCCTGGCAATTTGTGATCCAAGTGGTGCAGGCCCAGAGCACCAGATGAGGTCAGACAGGCCCAGGCAGCATCTGAGGTAAATCAGCGGTGAGCACTTGGACCCAGGGGAGGTGCATCGTGCATGAGCCAGAGCACAGAGCGGAGCTGACTGCATTTATGGGAGGATACATGGGCAGGCAGTTTGAGGGCAGACATGGAGTTGTCGGGTGTGCAGTGGTCAAAGCTGAAAGACCTCTGTAAAGTCCTTCAGTGTTTTGAGGAATGCACACGCCTGGTAAGCGCAGACGACACCATCATAAGCATGAGCATCCCACTTATGCGTCTGCTCATGCAAACTTTGACGCACATTAAGGATCAGGCATCTGCAGCGGAGGAGGAAGAGGGAAGCCTTGATGACAGTCAGCCATTGACTGCTCAGGGAACTGTCCTGGACGAGGTGGAGGAAGAAGAGGAAGAGGAGGAGGAGGAGGAGGGGGGATGATTATTTTGGGGAGGATGCTTCCCAGGGGCAAGAGAAAATGTTGGCTTGACAAGTTCAGGTCCAGGGTTTGTGCGTGACTGGAGGGATGTGGATTTGGCAGAAAGTGCTCCTCCACCCACCACTGGCAGTGGATCACTGACACCTGGAACATTGGCCCACATGTGTGATTATGCCTTGCGGATCCAAAAAGGGACCCCCGCATTGCCAAAATGATGAAGGATGACGACTACTGGTTGGCCAGCATCCTCGATCCACGCTATAAAGGCAAATTACAGAACCTCATGCCACAGGAGAACCTAGAGCTAATATTGGCCAACAAACAAGTAACTCTGGTAAACCGTTTGTTAGAGGCATTCCCAGCAAACAGCAGCGGTGCAGGCTCGACCACGAGCCGTAGTGGGCCAAATAGAAGAGGTGTTCGTGGTGCACACAGCCGAAGTGGCGTTGGAGACAGGGGTTTCATGACCATGTTCTGGACTGATTTCTCCAGGACAGCTCACACGCCTGGTAATCAGGAATCTATAGCAACAGACAGGAGACAGCAGTTGTCAACTATGGTTACAAATTACATCTCCTCCCCTATCGATGTTCTCCCTCACCGTCATTCCCCTTTGACTACTGGGCCTGTAAACTGGACACCTGGCCTGAATTGGTACAATATGCCTTACAGGAGCTCGTTTGCCCAGCTGGTAGTGTGCTATCTGAAAGTCTTCAGTGCTGCAGGATCAATCCTGACAGAAAGAAGGACCCTTCTGTCGACGCAAAATGTTGATGATCTAACTTTCAGTAAAATGAACCATGCATGGGTTGCAAAGGATTTTGTCCCACCTTCCCCTGATGAAACATAGGTTGCCTGAAAAATGGCTCGCATTGTCCTCCTCTTCATCGGACTTCTCAAATTCCTCCATTTGAAGCTGCTTTACATCCATTATACAGCTCAACATATGCCATTTTTGCCACCTCCCAATCTATGCTGTCCCCACCCCTTCTCCACCACCCAAATTTTTATATTGTGGTGTGATCCATACTGAGCCAGTGAGAGCATGTGTGTGACTCTGGCAAAATATACGGAGATTTTAAATTTCACCAACCCTGTATACAGCTGTCCGCTTGTAATACTTTACCCTTTTTCTAGTTTTTAGATTCTGGTGTGATCAATACTGAGCCTGTGAGAGCCAGTGTCTGCCTCTGACAAAATATACGGAGATTTACAATTTCCCCAACCTTGTATACAGCTGTCCGCTTGTAATACATTACCCTTTTTCTAGTTTTTATATTCTGGTGTGATCAATACTGAGCCTGTGAGACCCAGTGTGTGACTCTGGAAAAATAAAAGGAGATTTTCTATTTCCCCAACCCTGTATACAGCTGTCCGCTTGTAATACATTACCCTTTTTCTAGCTTTTATATTCTGGTGTGATCAATACTTAGCCTGTGAGAGCCAGTGTCTGCCTCTGGCAAAGTATACGGAGATTTACAATTTCCCCAACCCTGTATACAGCTGTCCGCTTGTAATACATTACCTTTTTTTGTTTTTATATTCTGGTGTGATCAATACTGAGCCTGTGAGACCCAGTGTGTGACTCTGGAAAAATATATGGAGATTTTCTTTTTCCCCAACCCTGTATACAGCTGTCCACTTGTAATACATTACCCTTTTTCTAGTTTTTATATTCTGGTGTGATCAATACTGAGCCTGTGAGAGCCAGTGTCTGCCTCTGGCAAAATATGCGGATTTACAATTTCCCCAACCTGTATAAAGCTGTCCGCTTGTAATACATTACCCTTTTTGAGTTTTTATATTCTGGTGTGATCAATACTTAGCCTGTGAGAGCCAGTGTCTGCCTCTGGCAAAATATACGAAGATTTACAATTTCCCCAACCCTGTATACAGCTGTCCGCTTGTAATACATTACACTTTTTCGAGTTTTTATATTCTGGTGTAATCCATACAGAGCCTGTGAGCGGCATTGTCTGACTCATGAAATATATACGGTGATTTCCAATATTTTACCTAGACTATATATACCTGGTATCTGGTGATACAGTACCCCTTTTTCTTCTTATTAGATTCTGTTGTAATCCATACTGAGCCTGAGAGCGTCATTGTCTGCCTCCTGAAATATATACGGAGATTTAGAATATTTTCACTATACTATATATACCTTGTATCTATTGAAACAGTACCGTTTCAGCTTTTTATATTATTGTGTAATACATACTGAGCCTGAGAGCATCAGAGTCTGCCTCCTGAAATATATATGGAGATTTATATTTTGACTATACTATATATACCTGGTATCTGCTGATACAGTACCCCTTTTTCTTATTATATTATTCTTGTGTAATCCATACTAAGCCTGTCAGAGTCTGTGTGGTACTCCGTAAATCTATAAGGAGATTTACAATGACCCTACACTGCATCCAGCTGTTCGCTTCTGATACAGTACCCTTTTGCCATAAAGTCCTCCTCCACCCACCACACTAAGTGCATCATTGACACCTGGAACATTGGCCCACATGTGATTATTTCTTGCGGATCTTTTTATATTCTGGTGTAATCGATACTGAGCCTTTGAGCGTCAGTCTGCCTCCTGAAATATATACAAAGATATACATTTTCACTATACTATATCTACCTTGTATCTGGTGAAACAGTACCCTTTTTCAGCTTTTTATATTATTGTGTAATACATACTGAGCCTGAGAGCATCAGAGTCTGCCTCCTGAAATATATACGGAGATTTATATTTTGACTATACTATATATACCTGGTATCTGCTGATACAGTACCCCTTTTTCTTATTATATTATTGTGTAATCCAGACTGAGCCTGTGAGCGTGAGAGTCTGCCTCCTGAAATATATACTAAGATTTATAATATTTTCACTATACTATATATACCTTGAATCTGGTGAAACAGTACCCTTTTTCAGCTTTTTATATTATTGTGTAATACATACTGAGCATTTGAGCATCATTGTCTGCCTCCTGAATTATATACGAAGATTTATATTTTCACTATACTAATATACCTTGTATCTGGTAAAACAGTACCCTTTTTATATTATTGTGTAATCCATACTGAGCCTTTGAGCGTCATTGTCTGCCTCATAAAATATATAAGGAGATTTATATTTTCACTATACTACCTTGTATCTGTTGATACAGTACCCCTATTTTCGGCCTCCTCTTCCTCGGACTTCTCCAATTAATCCATTTGCAGCTGCTTTACGTCCATTATACACCTCAACATATGCCATTTTTGCCACCTCCCTATCTAGGCTGTCCCCACCCCCTCTTCCACCCCCAACTTTTTATATTCTGGTGTGATCCATACTGAGCCTTTGAGCTTCATTGTCTGACTCCTGAATTATATACGGAGATTTATAATATTTTCACTATACTATATATACCTTGTACCTTTTTATATTATTGTGTAATACATACTGAGCCTGAGAGCGTCAGTGGCTGCCTCCTGAAATATATAGATATTTAGAATATTTACCCCATACTATATATCCATGGTATCACCTGATACAGTACCCCTTTTTGTTCTTATTATATTCTTGTGTAATCCATACTGAGCCTGAGATCATCAGTGTCTGCCTCCTGAAATATATATACGGAGATTTAGAATATTTTTGAACTATACTACAGGTCCTTCTCAAAAAATTAGCATATAGTGCTAAATTTCATTATTTTCCATAATGTAATGATTACAATTAAACTTTCATATATTTTAGATTCATTACACACCAACTGAAATTTGTCAGGTCTTTTATTGTTTTAATACTGATGATTTTGGCATACAACTCCTGATAACCCAAAAAACCTGTCTCAAAAAATTAGCATATCAAGAAAAGGTTCTCTAAACGACCTATTACCCTAATCTTCTGAATCAACTAATTAACTCTAAACACATGCAAAAGATTCCTGAGGCTTTTAAAAACTCCCTGCCTGGTTCATTACTCAAAACCCCCATCATGGGTAACACTAGCGACCTGACTGATGTCAAGAAGGCCATCATTGACACCCTCAAGCAAGAGGGTAAGACCCAGAAAGAAATTTCTCAACAAATAGGCTGTTCCCAGAGTGCTGTATCAAGGCACCTCAATGGGAAGTCTGTTGGAAGGAAACAATGTGGCAGAAAACGCTGTACAACGAGAAGAGGTGACCGGACCCTGAGGAAGATTGTGGAGAAGGACCGATTCCAGACCTTGGGGGACCTGAGGAAGCAGTGGACTGAGTCTGGTGTAGAAACATCCAGAGCCACCATGCACAGGCGTGTGCAGGAAATGGGCTACAGGTGCCGCATTCCCCAGGTAAAGCCACTTTTGAACCATAAACAGCGGCAGAAGCGCCTGACCTGGGCTACAGAGAAGCAGCACTGGACTGTTGCTAAGTGGGTCCCAAGTACTTTTTTCTGATGAAAGCAAATTTTGCATGTCATTCGGAAATCAAGGTGCCAGAGTCTGGAGGAAGACTGGGGAGAAGGAAATGCCAAAATGCCTGAAGTCCAGTGTCAAGTACCCACAGTCAGTGATGGTGTGGGTTGCCATGTCAGCTGCTGGTGTTGGTCCACTGTGTTTCATCAAGGGCAGGGTCAATGCAGCTAGCTATCAGGAGATTTTGGAGCACTTCATGCTTCCATCGACTGAAATGCTTTATGGAGATGAAGATTTCATTTTTCAGCACGACCTGGCACCTGCTCACAGTGCCAAAACCACTGGTAAATGGTTTACTGACCATGGTATTACTGTGCTCAATTGGCCTGCCAACTCTCCTGACCTGAACCCCATAGAGAATCTGTGGGATATTGTGAAGAGAAAGTTGAGAGACGCAAGACCCAACACTCTGGATGAGCTTAAGGCCGCTATTGAAGCATCCTGGGCCTCCATAACACCTCAGCAGTGTCACAGGCTGATTGCCTCCATGCCACGCCGCATTGAAGCAGTCATTTCTGCAAAAGGATTCCCGACCAAGTATTGAGTGCATGACTGAACTTTATTATTTGATGGTTTTTTTGTTTGTTTTTAAAAACACTTTTATTTTATTGGATGGTTGAAATATGTTAATTTTTTGAGACAGGTTTTTTGGGTTATCAGGAGTTGTATGCCAAAATCATCAGTCTTAAAACAATAAAAGATCTGACAAATTTCAGTTGGTGTGTAATGAATCTAAAATATATGAAAGTTTAATTGTAATCATTACATTATGGAAAATAATGAAATTTAGCACTATATGCTAATTTTTTGAGAAGGACCTGTATATATCCCTGGTATCTGCTGCTACAGTACCCTTTTCTTCTTATTATATTCTTGTGTAATCCAGACTGAGCCTGAGAGCGTCAGTGCCTGACTCCTGAAATATATACGGAGATTTTGAATATTTTCACTATACTATATATACCTGCTATCTGGTGATCCAGTACCCTTTTTCAGCTTTTTATATTGTGGTCTAATCCATACTGAGCCTGTCAACGTCTGTCTGTTACTCCGGAAATGTATACGGAGATTTAAAAATTACCCCATCGCAGTATACTGTACAGCTGTACGCTTGTAATACATTACCCTTTTTCTACTCATTATATTCTGGTGTAATCCATACTGAGCCTGTGAGCGGCTGTGTGTTACTCCGGAAATCTATACGAATATTTACAATTTACCCCTAAACTATATACACCTGTTCTCTTCAGATTTAGTACCCTTTTGCAGTTTTTTATATTCTGGTGTAATCCATACTGAGCCTGTGAGCGTCTGTGTGTTACTCCGGAAATTTATTCGGAGATTTAAAATTACACCAACACTGTATACAGCTGTACGCTTCTGATAAAGTACCATATCTGCTGTTATTTTTGGTACATTTTCAAAAATGAGGAAGTATGGTGGAAGAGGCCGCGGACGTGGGCGTCCAGCTGGTACTGATGGTGGTGGTGGTGCATCTGCTGGTAGTGACTAAAGCACAATAGCACCTAAGGCAGGAGGTGTTGAGCCTGCGTCATCGTCTGGCTCAAGAAGGCCTGGAAGGCTCACTTTTCTGGGAGTAGGTAAACCGCTTTTAAAGCCGGAGCATCAGGAACAGGTTTTGCCTTACATTGCCGAAACAACCTCCAGCTCTATCGCCTCCTGTTCTGAAGTTTAAAAAAATGCAAGCACTGAGTCGTCAGTGCAGGCTCCTGGTCAGGAATAACACCTTTCCTTCTGTCCTTCACCCCCACTAAAAGTGAAGGATGCGGCAGCCCACACTTCAGATTACTCCATGGAGCTCTTTTCACATACCATGCCTGGGTTATCAAGTCAAATCCTGAATTCTACAGTCCAACATTAATCAGTGATGGAGTGCACTGATGCAGTCACTACTAGATGATTCTGCTGGTAAAGTCACCCAGAGCACTACATTTCTCTCACAGTCTACTGAGCCAGAATGTGACCCTGATGAAACTCAGGTGCCCCTTCCTGTAAACTATACCACCTTACACAGTGACACAGAGGACGGTGCAGATGAAATTGAAGAGGAGGTGACGGATGACCCAGTTGTTGACCCTGATTGGCATCCAGTGGGGGAAGAGGGTGCCGCTGGCAATAGGTCAGAAGAGAAGGATCCGCAGCAGGTATCGACATCGCAGCAGCGGTTATCAGGCAGGCCCATAGCAGTCCAAAAAGGTGTAAAAAAAAAAAAAAAAAGTTGCAGGACAGCTTGTCCAGATAGTCAAATTAACACAGCGTGCAAGCCCCGAAAATTTATACCATAGTAGGAACAGTCCAGTGTGGCACTTTTTTGACCTAAATCCTATTGATGAGGCAAAGGTTATCTGTAAGCAGTGCGGAAGGACCTTTAGCCGAGGGAAAAATCTCAAAATTTGAATACCAGTTGCACGGTTAGACATTTAATGAACATGCACTTGCAAGCGTGGACTACAAAACCTACAAATCCCCCCCCCCAGGGCCGGCGTCAGCAAATGGCACACCCGGGCAAGTGTCGGTTCCCTTAGCAGGTGGGGGGGCCGACTCGTGGGCGACGGCTCTGGCACAGGGCTCCGCATAGCACAAAAAATTGTCTCTGACGGTGGGAGGGCCCACTCGCCGTCAGACACACCGGCGTACAATGAGGGGCCCTGTGCCAGTGCTGTCGACCATGAGTCAGCCCCCCTGCTTGCTCAGGGCCCCAGCACTTGCAACACTTACCTCCAGGGTCAGACTGAGCCACCGGAACACCGGAGTAACCTCCGGTGGGCCCCGCCCCCAGCTCCTGCGTGGTGGGCCCTGATTTGAAAGGATAGGTCGCGGGGCAGAGGGGGCGGTGGCCCCGCGCTCTGAGGGGGCCCACCTGGAGCTACGCTACAGTAACTATCGGCGTGCACAGCACGCCGATACAGTTACATTCTGCGGCAGAGCAGGGAGAATCGCTCTCCCTGCTCTGCCGCCCGGCCGCTATGGGGCCTGAACAGGCGGTGGGGGGGCCCGGTGCCAGCAGTGGGCCCCCCACCCGTCATCGGAGGGTCAGGTGTATCGGCATCCAGCCGATACAGCTGATCGCATAGGGAGAGAAGGAGCTAGCGCTCCTTCTCTCCCATAATCCACCTCTCAGCGTCTGACAGCGGGCGCGATGACGTCACCTGCCGGCACCCGCTGTCAGACGCTGAGAGGGAGAACAGTGAGCAGCACAGGAGCCGGGAGGTGAGTATTGGTTTTTTTTTTTTTTTTTTAATGGGGGTGCATTATACTACAGAGGCTCTATATGGGGCTGCATTATACTACAGAGGCTATATATGGGGTGTGCATTATACTACAGAGGCTGTATATGGGGCTGCAATATACTACAGAGGCTGTATATGGGGCTGCATTATACTACAGAGGCTGTATATGGGGCTGCATTATACTACAGAGGCTGTATATGGGGCTGCATTATACTACAGAGGCTGTATATGGGGGGTGCATTATACTACAGAGGCTGTATATGGGGCTGCATTATACTACAGAGGCTGTATATGGGGCTGCATTATACTACAGAGGCTGTATATGGGGCTGCATTATACTATAGAGGCTGTATATGGGGGGTGCATTATACTACAGAGGCTGTATATGGGGCTGCATTATACTACAGAGGCTGTATATGGGGCTGCATTATACTACAGAGGCTGTATATGGGGCTGCATTATACTACAGAGGCTGTATATGGGGGGTGTATTATACTACAGAGGCTGTATATGGGGCTGCATTATACTACAGAGGCTGTATATGGGGCTGCATTATACTAAAGAGGCTGTATATGGGGCTGCATTATACTACAGAGGCTGTATATGGGGTGCATTATACTATAGAGGCTGTATATGGGGTGTGCATTATACTACAGAGGCTGTATATGGGGCTGCATTATACTACAGAGGCTGTATATGGGGGTGTAATATACTATAGAGGCTGTATATGGGGGTGCATTATACTACAGAGGCTGTATATGGGGCTGCATTATACTACAGAGGCTTTTATATGGGGCTGCATTATACTACAGAGGCTGTATATGGGGCTGCATTATACTACAGAGGCTGTATATGGGGCTGCATTATACTACAGAGGCTGTATATGGGGGTGCATTATACTACAGAGGCTGTATATGGGCTGCATTATACTACAGAGGCTGTATATGGGGCTGCATTATACTAAAGATGCTGTATATGGGGCTGCATTATACTACAGAGGCTGTATATGGGGCTGCATTATACTACAGAGGCTGTATATGGGGCTGCATTATACTATAGAGGCTGTATATGGGGGGTGCATTATACTACAGAGGCTGTATATGGGGGTGCATTATACTACAGAGGCTGTATATGGGGCTGCATTATACTACAGAGGCTGTATATGGGGCTGCATTATACTAAAGAGGCTGTATATGGGGCTGCATTATACTACAGAGGCTGTATATGGGGGTGCATTATACTATAGAGGCTGTATATGGGGTGTGCATTATACTACAGAGGCTGTATATGGGGCTGCATTATACTACAGAGGCTGTATATGGGGCTGCATTATACTAAAGAGGCTGTATATGGGGCTGCATTATACTACAGAGGCTGTATATGGGGGTGCATTATACTACAGAGGCTGTATATGGGGTGTGCATTATACTACAGAGGCTGTATATGGGGCTGCATTATACTACAGAGGCTGTATATGGGGCTGCATTATACTAAAGAGGCTGTATATGGGGCTGCATTATACTACAGAGGCTGTATATGGGGCTGCATTATACTACAGAGGCTGTATATAGGGGGTGCATTATACTACAGAGGCTGTATATGGGGCTGCATTATACTACAGAGGCTGTATATGGGGCTGCATTATACTACAGAGGCTGTATATGGGGGTGCATTATACTACAGAGGCTGTATATGGGGGTGCATTATACTACAGAGGCTGTATATGGGGCTGCATTATACTACAGAGGCTGTATATGGGGGGTGCATTATACTACAGAGGCTGTATATGGGGCTGCATTATACTACAGAGGCTGTATATGGGGCTGCATTATACTACAGAGGCTGTATATGGGGCTGCATTATACTACAGAGGCTGTATATGGGGCTGCATTATATACAGAGGCTGTATATGGGGCTGCATTATACTACAGAGGCTGTATATGGGGGCTGCATTATACTACAGAGGCTCCATATGGGGCTGCATTATACTACAGAGGCTCCCTATGGGGATGCATTATACTACAGAGGCTGTCTATGGGGGTGCATTATAATATAGCGGCTGCCTATGGTGGTGCATTATATTATACTCTGCCTATGGGGGTTTATTATAATATAGAGGCTACCTATGGGGGTGCATTATACTATATTGAGGACTATCTGGTGTATTATGCTGTATGGATGCTATCTAGGGGCCATCATACAGTGTTGGACCCATTAAATAGTTTGGGGACATTAAGGGGTCAGAATATATCCAGTGAGGGGCATTATTCTGTTTATAGGGGAGATGTACAGGGGAGACTTGGGACATTATTAAATGTAAAGTGGACACTTATTGTTATAGGGGAACTCGGGTTACTGTGACTGTCAAAGGGGCACACAGGGCATTATTACAGTCTAGGGGACAAAATGTGGGCACTGTTTTCTAGGGCACTTGCACCCGGCATTACTATATTCTAGAGGGGTGCTTTAGAATTTAGAGGTCACACAGAACCACACAGCAGGTGCAGTAATAGAGAACACATATGGCAGCAGCAGCAGCTCAGTATTGGGGTATCAGGTGCAGTAATAGGGACACATACGGCAGCAGCGGCTCAGTATTGGGGTATCAGGTACAGAAATAGGGACACATATGGCAGCAGCGGCTCAGTATTGGGGTATCAGCAGGATGAGGAGTTTGTGCAGGTTGAGAATAGTCCAATTGGTGACCGTGACAGTGCTAAAAATATGAGAAGTGAAATGTGTCTTTGTTGTAATCTCTGCAGTCGAGTCCTGGCTGGAGGAGTCGTCATGTCGGTCTGGGCCAGATGGAAAAGACATGAAAAGTGAACAATTCCATTAGAAAGAACATCAGCGGTAAGTCATTATCTATACCTGGGTTGTAATCTATTATATGTTCTGTAGGACTGGTATTATTTACCACAGACCATATGGCGGTGATATCAATATTGGTCTTTTTATATATAGATTATTTTTGGCAACAGCGCGGTCATTTTCTGAGGTTCTCTAGTTAGGGGCCCACTCAGAAGTTTCGCCCCACTAAACCAAAACCCTAGCTACTCCTCTGGCTCTCTCTCTAGTCTTTCTCGCTCTCGTCTTTTCTTTCTTTCTCGCTCTGTTCTTTTTTCTCTGTTTTTTCTTTCTTTCTCTTTTCTTTCTTTCTTTCTTTCTTTCGTTTTTCTTTCTCTCTCTCGCTGCTCTTTCTTTCTTTTCCTCAGTACCAACCACTGTGCCCATAATGCCAGCCACTGTGCCCTCATTACGTCAGTGTGATCAGCAGTGCTAAATGGGTATGGTTGGGGTGAGGATATGGGTGTGATTAGTTGTGAAATGGGTGTGGTCGGGCGTGGCCTAAAATTTGCGGCGGCGCGCCGCAGCCTTTAACCCTCTTTCCTGTCTTCAAAAGTTGGGAGGTATGCTGTATGACCTCCCTACAACTTCTGGGCATGCTCCTGATGAGCGCGATGGATGGTCTCCTGAGGGATCTCCTCCCACACCTGGACTAAAGCATCCAACAACTCCTGGACAGTCTGTGGTGCAACGTGGCATGGCCTAAAATTTGCTGCAGCAGGCACAGCGTGCCACAGCCTTTGTCCCTCTTTCCCTTCTTCAAAGGTTGGGAAGTATGATGGTGGGCTCCAAGAATAATTTTTCTCTGGTGGGCCCAAAGTACTCCAGTCCGACGCTGCTTACCTCTCCCTGCTCCACCGCTGTGACTCTTTTGCATTTCCTGACAGTGACATTCAGCTTAGGCCTCTTTCACACTTCAGTCGTGCGACGTCAGTCACTGTCCGACATCGTGGCGGATCCGCCAAAATTATTGAATAACGGAGTCAACAGATCCGCTATTTTGGCGGTTACGTTAACGGTTCCGCCTAAATAGCGGATCCGTTGACTCCGTTACATCCGTTTTTTTCATCAGTTATATCCGCCTTTTGACGGATCTGTTATTCTGAAGGGAGGATCTATATCATGATTGGCTAATATAAAATACTCTGTACTGTGATTGGCTACTGGTAACTAAGTGAAAATGTATAAATAGGGTGTATTTACACCAGATTATTTGAAAGGGTTTTGAGCTAGTGGCAGCGATGGAGATGGCGATTATTTGTGAGAATATGGAGAAGATTTGCGAGGATTTTAGAGTGGAGGCCAATCGTTTAGCAAGGATTGTTCAGAAGAAGGAGGAAGCCAGACGTCGGATACTGTGTCGTCGGCAGAGACGGATGTGGATCCATCCCATAAATGCGAGGCGGATGACACGTGGGGTGTATTCGACCTTGTATATGGAGTTGAGGATGAATCCCAGCAAATTTTTTATTATGTGAGAATGCGTGCGGAAAATTTTGAGGTGTTGGTTGCACGAATTGAAGAAAGAATTCGCAGACAGGATACTGTACTTCGGTTTGAAATATCTCCAGCAGAGCGGCTGATGGTCACAATTCGGTAAGTTTTTTTTTTTAAATCCTTTACAACTTTTTTTTTTTGTGGTTTTGTAGCTGGGTATATTTTTTGGCTTAATTTTTTTTTTTTTTTTTGGTGTGTATTTTAAAATGTTTGTTTTTCTTCTTGCTTAAGTTTATATCTTTTATTTTTTTTGCAGATTTCTGGCTACAGGTGAATCATTTACATCTCTGCACTTTCAGTACCGGCTAGGGATTTCTACTATCTCCGGTATTGTTAACCCCTTCCCGCCCATGACGCCACGTAGGCGTCATGAAAGTCAGTGCCAATCCGACCCATGACGCCTATGTGGCGTCATGAAAGGATCTCGTCCCTGCGGGCCGGGAGACCGGGGTCACTCAAAGGTCACCCGACCCGCAGTTACAGGACCCTTTGTGCTTCACCACAGGGGGGTTGGCTTAACCCCCCCGTTGCCACGATCGCTCTGATTGGCTGTTAAAAGTGAAACAGCCAATCAGAGCAATGTGTAATATTTCACCAATTTAATTGGTGAAATATTACAATCCAGCCATGGCCGATGCTGCAATAGCATCTGCCATGGCTGGAGACCGAGCCCTGACCCCCCCCACACCGAGTCACGGCGGTGATCGGCCGCCGCCACCGAAAGATGGCAGCGATCGGTCACCGCCGTCACTTACAGCTCCCCTCCTCTTTTGGTCCACTGCCCCCACTTCCTATCCCCCCCCCAGCCTTCCGACCCCCCTACTCACCTCTCCCGATCCACCGATGTCCCACGATCGGGCCCGGCGTCCGCCCGGGCCTCTTCATGGGCGCCGCCATATTGGAAAATGGCGGCGCATGCGCATGCGCCCCGCGCTGCCAGTGCGCCCCCAGTGTTCAAAAATGTATTTTGATCACTGTGATAAACTGTCACAGTGATCAAAATAAAAAAAAGTAAATGAACCCCCCTTTATCATAGGTAGGGACAAATAAAAAAAATAAAGAATTTTTTTTTTTTTCCTAGCGGATTGTGCTGCTGATCCGCAGCTGATTTTGCGGCGGATCCGCGGCGGATATCGCCGCTTATCCGCGGCGGATTTCGCCGCTGATCCGCGGCGGACATCGCTGCGGATCCGCTGCGGACTTCGCTGCTGATCGGCGGCGGATTTCGCTGCTGATCCGCGGCGGATTTCGCTGCTGATCGGCGGCGGATTTCGCTGCTGATCGCGCGCGGATTTCGCTGCGGATCCGCGACTGATTTCGCTGCGGATCCGCGACTGATTTCCGATCCGGATCCTCGCGGCGGATTTCGCTGCTGATCGCGGCGGATTTCGCTGCGGATCCGCGGCGGATTTCGCTGCTGATCCGCGGCGGATTTCGCTGCTGATCCGCGGCGGATTTTCGCTGCTGATCCGCGGCGGATTTTGCGGTTGATCCGCGGCGGATTTTGCTGCTGATCCGCGGCGGATTTTGCTGCTGATCCGCGACTGATTTTGCTGCTGATCCGCGGCTGATTATCTGCTGATTCATCTGCGCTAGCGGGTATAGCATAACGCGATCGCGTTATGCTATACCGTTACCAGCCGGTCAACGCTACGTGTTGAACGGGCTGGTAAAATGCAATATGAACCCAGCCTTAGGGTTAGAACTAGGGTTAGGGTTAGCATTAGGGCTAAGGTTAGAATTACGGTTAGGGTTGGAATTTGGGTTAGGGTTGGAATTAGGGTTAGGTTTGGAATTAGGGTTAGGCTTGTAGTTAGGTTTATGGTTAGAGTTGGGATTAGGGTTAGGGGTGTGTTGGGTTAGGTTATGATTAGGGTTTGTATTAGGGTTAGGTGTGTGTAGGCGTTAGGGGTTTGTTGGGGTTAGGGTTGGAGTTAGAATTGAGGGGTTTCCACTATTTAGGCACATCAGGGTGTCTCCATACGCGACATGGCGCCACCATTGATTCCTGCAAATTTTGCGTTCAAAAAGTCAAACAGTGCTCCCTTTATTCCAAGCCCCGACGTATGCCCAAACAGTGGTTTATCCCCACATATGAGGTATCAGCGTACTCGGGAAAAATTGCACAACAACTTTGGGGGTTCTAATTTCTCCTGTTAACATTGGGAAAAAAAATTGGGGACTAAAAATTATTTTTGTGGAAAAAAAATGATTTTATATTTTCACGGCTCTACGTTATAAACTTCTGTGAAGGACTTGGAGATTCAAAGTGCTCACCACACATCTAGAGGAGTTCCTTGGGGATCTAGTTTCCAAAATGGGGTCACTTGTGGGGAGTTTCTACTGTTTAGGCACATCAGTGACTCTGCAAACGTAACATGACGCCCGAAGACCATTCCATCAAGTGGGCATTTCAAAAGGTCACTACTTCCCATCCGAGCCCCGACGTGTGCCCATACAGTAGTTTTCTCCCACATATGGGATATCAGCATACTCAGGACAAATTGGACAACAACTTTTGGGGTCTAATTTCTCATGTTACCCTTGCGAAAATAAAAAAATTGGGGACTAAAAGATCCTGATTGTGGAAAAAATATGATTTTTTTATTTTCATGCCCGGGCGTTATAAACTTCTGTGTAGCCCTTGGGGGTTCAAAGTGCTCACCACACATCTAGATAAGTTCTTTGCGGTGTCTAGTTTCCAAAATGGGGTCACTTGTGGGGAGTTTCTACTGTTTAGGCGCATCAGGGGCTCTGCAAACGTAACAAGATGCCCGCAGACCATTCCATCAAGTTGGCATTTCAAAGCGTCACTACATCCCTTCCGAGCCCTGACGTGTGCCCAAACAGTGGTTCCCCCCCACATATGGGGTACTAGCGTACTCAGGACAAACTGGACAACAACTTTCGGGGTCCAATTTCTCCTGTAACCATTGTGAAAATAAAAAATAGTGGGCTAAAAAATCATTTTTTGAGAAAAAAAAATATTTTATTTTCACGGCTCTGCGTTATAAACTTCTGTAAAGCACCTGGGGGGTTCAAAGTGCTCACTATGCATCTAGATAAGTTCCTTAGGGCGTCTAGTTTCCAAAATGGGGTCACTTGTGGGGAGCTCCAATGTTTAGGCACACAGGAACTCTCCAAATGCGACATGGCAACCGCTAAATATTCCAGCATATTTTCTATTCAAAAAGTTAAATGGCGCTCCTTCCCTTCTGAGCCCTGCCGTGCGCCCAAACAGTGGTTTATGATCACAAATGAGGTATCTGTGTACTCAGGAGAAATTGCCCAACAAATTTTAGAATCCAATTTATACTGTTGCCCATGTGAAAATGAAAAAAATGAGGCTAAAAAAATTTTTTGTGAAAAAAAAGTATTTTTTTTATTTGCGTGATCAATTTGTGAAGCACCTGGGGGTTCAAAGTGCTCACTATGCATCTAGATAAGTTCCTTAGGGGTCTAGTTTCCAAAATGGGGTCACTTGTGGGGGAGCTCCAATGTTTAGGCACACAGGACTCTCCAAATGCGACATGGCAACCGCTAAATATTCCAGCATATTTTCCATTCAAAAAGTCAAATGGCGCTCCTTCCCTTCTGAGCCCTGCCGTGCGCCCAAACAGTGGTTTATGACCCCATATGAGGTATCTGTGTACTCAGGAGAAATTGCCCAACAAATTTTAGGGATCCAATTTATACTGTTGCCCATGTGAAATGAAAAAAACTGAGGCTAAAAGAAAATTTTTGTGAAAAAAAAGTACTTTCTTTTTTTTACGGATCAATTTGTGAAGCACCTGGGGTTCAAAGTGCTCACTATGCATCTAGATAAGTTCCTTAGGGGTCTAGTTTCCAAAATGGGGTCACTTGTGGGGGAGCTCCAATGTTTAGGCACACAGGGACTCTCCAAATGCGACATGGCAACCGCTAAATATTCCAGCATATTTTCCATTCAAAAAGTCAAATGGCGCTGCTTCCCTTCTGAGCCCTGCCATGCGCCCAAACAGTGGTTTATGACCACATATGAGGTATCTGTGTACTCAGGAGAAATTGCCCAACAAATTTTAGGATCCAATTTATACTGTTGCCCATGTGAAAATGAAAAAACTGAGGCTAAAAGAAAATTTTTGTGAAAAAAAAGTACTTTCTTTTTTTTACAGATCAATTTGTGAAGCACCTGGGGGTTCAAATGATCACTATGCATCTAGATAAGTTCCTTAGGGGGTCTAGTTTCCAAAATGGGGTCACTGTGGGGGAGCTCCAATGTTTAGGCACACAGGACTCTCCAAATGCGACATGGCAACCGCTAAATATTCCAGCATATTTTCCATTCAAAAAGTCAAATGGCGCTGCTTCCCTTCTGAGCCCTGCCATGCGCCCAAACAGTGGTTTATGACCACATATGAGGTATCTGTGTACTCAGGAGAAATTGCCCAACAAATTTTAGGATCCAATTTATACTGTTGCCCATGTGAAAATGAAAAAACTGAGGCTAAAAGAAAATTTTTGTGAAAAAAAAGTACTTTCTTTTTTTTACAGATCAATTTGTGAAGCACCTGGGGGTTCAAAATGATCACTATGCATCTAGATAAGTTCCTTAGGGGGTCTAGTTTCCAAAATGGGGTCACTTGTGGGGGAGCTCCAATGTTTAGGCACACAGGGACTCTCCAAATGTGACATGGCAACCGCTAAATATTCCAGCATATTTTCCATTCAAAAAGTCAAATGGCGCTGCTTCCCTTCTGAGCCCTGCCGATGCGCCCAACAGTGGTTTATGACCACATATGAGGTATCTGTGTACTCAGGAGAAATTGCCCAACAAATTTTAGGATCCATTTTATCTGTTGCCCATGTGAAAATGAAAAAATGAGCTAAAAGAAAATTTTTGTTGAAAAATAAAAGTCATTTCTTTTTCCTTACACGGATTAATTTGTGAAGCACCTGGGGTTAAATGATCTCTATGTTAGTTAAGTCTTAGGGGGTCAGTTTCTATAAAGGGTCACTTTGGGGTATTTCTCCATTTAGACCCTCAAAGTGACTCTCCAAATGTGAGTGCAGCCCTAAAATTTATTCAGCATAAATTTTCATGTAAAAATGTAAATCGCGTCCCTTTACCCTTTAGACCCTAACAAACATGTGTCCCATACATTGTGCTGATGACCACATATGAGGTATCTGTGTACTCAGGAGAAATTGCCCAACAAATTTTAGGATCCATTTTATCCTGATGCACATGTAAAAATGAAAAAATTGATGCTAAAAGAAAATTTTTGTTGGAAAAATTAAAATGTCCATTTTTTCCTTACACGTTGCTTTAGTTCCTGTGAAGCACCTGAAGGGTTAATAATCTTCTTGAATGTAGTTTTGAGTAGCTTGAGGGGTGCAGTTTTTATAAAGGTGTCACTTTTGGGTATTTTCTGCCATATAGACCCCTCAAAGTGACTTCAAATGTGAGGTGGTCCCTAAAAAAAATGGTTTTGTAAATTTTGCTGTAAAAATGAAAATCGCTGGTCAACTTTTAACCCTTATAACTTCCTAACAAAAAAAAAATGTTGTTCCCAAAATTGTGCTGATGTAAAGTAGACATGTGGGAAATGTTATTTATTAACTATTTTGTGTCACATAACTCTCTAGTTTAACAGAAAATTAAAAATTTGAAAATTACAAAATTTTAAAAATTTTCGCCAAATTTCCATTTTTTTCACAAATAAACGCAAAAATTATCGACTTAAATTTACCACTAACATGAAGCCCAATATGTCACGAAAAAACAATCTCAGAATCGCTAGGATCCGTTGAAGCGTTCCTGAGTTACTACCTCATAAAGGGACACTGGTCAGAATTGCAAAAAATGGCAAGGTCTTTAAGGTCAAAATAGGCTGGGTCATGAAGGGGTTAAAGATACTTGCCAGGCACTCTGGGATTGTTTGCACAATGAGTTCCTCCCTGAGCCAACACAGCAGAGATGGCTAGAAATTGCAGACCAGTTCATGGATATATGCGTTTCCCAACTGTCTTGGTGCCGTGGATGGCAAACATATCAGGATTGTCAAGCCGACTGGATCAGGATCTCTTTTTTTTAACTATAAGTATTTTTCAATAGTACTTATGGCCATTGCGGACGCCAAGTGCCAGTTCATTGCTGTTGACATTGGTGCATACGGACGTTCAAATGATTCTCAGGTGTTTAAGAATTCTCCTATGGGACGTCGCCTATATGGGGATACCTTACAGTTTCCGCCTCCAAGACCACTCCATGGAACCTGTGGCCCTGCATTGCCCTTTGTTTGTGTGGGAGATGAGGCTTTTCAGCTATCAAGACATTTATTAAAACCTTATGGCAGCCATGGATTGACCCAAAGAAAAAAAATTTTTAATTACAGATTAACAAGGGCTAGACGAGTTGTTGAATGCGCTTTTGGGATCTTAACTGCCAAATGGAGGGTACTGCTGACTGCTATTAAATTACAAAGCGAGACTGTGGACCATGTTGTGAAGGCATGTGTGATCCTTCACAATTTTGTGATCTCAAAGGAACATGTCAACATGGATGAAGATATTCCTGGGACAACATTGCAGGACTACTCGAACATTAGTTTCCGGAGTTCAGGATCTGTGGCCCAAATGCGTGAAAAGTTTGCAGACTATTTTATGTCTCCTGATGGAAGGGTGGACTGGCAGGATGACATGGTGTAATTTTTTTTTTTTTTTATGTAATATATACTCTGCATTGCTTTCCTTGCAGAATTCTTTATTGTATATTGTTTAGACCACTTTGTGATGTGTTTTTATCTGTACCCTATTGCTGATTGTGTTATAACCTTGATGTTGTAAACACTTTAAAAAAAAATTACAAGTTTTGAAACAAAATAAATTTTATTTTTCAAAAACAGTTTTTTATTTCCATAAACATTTTCAAAAAGAATTGGTCAAACAAATTATATACAGAAATTTACAGCAATATATACATACATTCACAGCACTATATACAATATATACATTCACAGCACTCTATACAATATATACATACATTCACAGCACTATATACAATATAACATTCACAGCACTCTATACAATATATACATTCACAGCACTTTATACAATATATACATTCACAGCACTATATATATTCACAGCACTATAGACATATTTACAAAGAGGTATACTGTTGGCTGGAGATACTAGCGGAGGGGCTGACAGGGTGGACCACGTCGATAGTGGGGGATGGAACAGCAGGTTGGGTAGGATCAGAAGTGGAGGGAAAAACCTGAGGTTGGGAAGGGAGTTGAGTAGCAGAAGAGGTTTGTGTGAGGAATGGTGAAGGTGTTGGTGGGATGGGGTACGGTGAACTTAAAGTGAACTAAAATAGTGGGAATATTGAAATGGGGAAGGAGTAGTAGGAGGATTGGCGGCAGCTTGCTGGCTGGCAGCTGAATGTGCTACAGTTGAATGTGCAGCAGGTGGATAGGCTGCAGCTGGATGTGCACCAGCTGAATGTGTGGCAGGTGGATAGGCTGCAGCTGGATGGGTGGCAGGTTGAAGTGGGGAAGTGGGTAATTTGATGTGCTCGGGACATTGCCTGCACTAGAGAATTATGGCAGCCTTGCATCACATGCATCTGCAGGTCAGGAGTTAGATTTTCCATGTGCTTGAGAACTGACTGAAAAAAACAGTGTCTCGGCGACATGTTTGCATCTGCCTGCATCCTATCAATTTTACTGCTAAGTTCAACTATGTTTTTGCTCAACAGAGCAAACCCATCAGTAACTTGATCTTTTAAAAGTTTGGTAGTGTTTTGAAAGGATGCATTCAGATGCAAAAAATCGGATGCATAGCTCCTTTCCTGACCTCGATGACGCTGCCGTCTAGGTGTTGCGGCAGTGTCAGCAGGGTAAGGTAAAGGGAACTCCAACTCATCACCTGCAGCTTCATGTGACGAAGTCTGCCCTGCTACTCTAGTGCTGGTGGATGGGGCGGAGGTACCTGCCAAGAGGGAAGGTGCAGAGGGGTCAGGTCTATCGACGTGGTCCCCGGCGGCGGACTCCTGAGGGATCGCTCCAGAGGGACCAAACTCAGAAACAGGCTCCAGAGTGCTGCAGACAGTGCTGTGAAAGAAAAAAAATATTTAATATCTTTATATTACATTCTCCTTGCTGAAATTATAAAATATGGTTAGACACATTTAAGTTTTGACATACATAAATGTTGTGTGAAATATTTACCTTCTGCTGACCATCGTTGATCGCAGGAACGACAGGGCTTGGGGGTATTTGTATCTGCTCCTGCGTCCTGATGATCCACTCCTTGCCTGCATCTCCTTGTTAAATTCCCTCTTGAAGCGATCCCTGAGTGACCGCCACCGTGTGATAACCCAGTCACCTGGAATTAAAAAGAAAAAAAATGGTTTTTGTATACAACACATAACATTCTGCAAACTTCATTACTGAACTGTGAATACTTACGCGCAAGATCCTTGTCTCGATCATCGAGTTCCCCCCAGTTCTCCATCACCAGGCTGCATACTTCCTCCCATAGCCGTCGGGTAATAACTTGGTCCGAATGCCTGCGGTCAGCCATATTCCACAGCGCCTCCCGATGTTGGACCTCTTCGATGAGGGTGTCTACATCAATACCTCCCCCATCCTCACCATCTGTATCGGGAGCACGCCGTGAAGCCTGTGTATAAAACAAAAAAAAAAAAATAAGCTACATCAAGTAAAATAAGTTAGCAAACACCAAACCAAAAAATAAAACTTACTTGCTGACCGCGGCGACGCTCATGCCGATGACCATGGGAGGTCCTTGGAGGAACTCTCCTACGAGACCTGGATTGTGAAGACTATGAAACATAAAAAAAAAATAAAAATATGAAATGGCGGTATGTATTGTGTGTGCTGTGAACTTTTTTGTGTTGTTTACAGAAATGTGATGATCTGCCTATAAAAAACTTACACTCTGCGCACCCTCTCCTGATATTTCTCCACCCTGACCGTCTCCTTCTGTAAGCCCCTCTTCTTCAGCTTCCTGTGAAGACATAATACATGCATATAGTTTTTCAAATAATGAGATCATCAGTGACAAAAAAATAATAATTACGGTACCTCTGTTCGCCTACGCTGTGGCAGGGGGCTCCCAGAAGAAGACATACTTGAACAACTGGGCCTGACTGGGTCCTTCAATTAATCTGTAAGCATAAAGACTATTAAGCAACAATACAAAAGAGATAAAAGCTCAATTGACAATATGCTTACATCACTATCAACTTGCGCCTGAATGACTGTCCTCTGTGGCTCACTCTCCTCTGTGGCCGACTCTCCTCTGTGGCAGACTGTCCTCTGTGGCAGACTGTCCTCTGTGGCAGACTGTCCTCTGTGTCAAAGACTGTCCTCTCGGTGGCAGACTGTCTTCCAAGAAATCTGTAAGCACAAGGCCAATTTAGCAACAATACAAAAGAGATAAAAGCTCAATTGACAATATGCTTACATCACTATCAACTTGCGCCTGGATGACTGTCCTCTGTGGCTCACTCTCCTCTGTGGCAGACTCTCCTCTGTGTCCGACTGTCCTCTGTTGCAGACTGTGTTCCAAGCAATCTGTAAGTATAAAGCCAATCTAAGCCAATATACTTTTTATGTACGCTCAAATGACAATATACTTACATCACAGTGAACTTTGTTAGGTTTCACTCTCCTCTGGCCAACTATCCTCTGTCCGACTGTCCTGTCCGACTGACTGGCGCAAGCAATCTGTAAGGATAAAGCCATTTTAGCCAATATAATAGTTATATACGCTCAAATGACAATATACTTACATCACAGTGAACTTTGTTAGTTTTCACTCTCCTCTGGCCATCTGTCCGACTGTCCTCTGTCCGACTGACTGTCGCAAGAAATCTGTAAGTATAAAGCCGATTTTAGCCAATATACTTTTTATGTACACTCAAATGACAATATACTTACATCATAGGGAACTTTGTTAGGTTTCACTCTCCTCTGGCCAACTACCCTCTCTGACTGTCCTGTGACAGACTGTCCCAACAAATCTGTAAGCACAAGGCCAATTTAGCATACAAAACAGATAACAAGTTGACTATATAGTTATCACTCAACTTCAGTCTGGCAGACTATCCTGTTAAAACCTGGCACTGTCTCCTCCAAGTTATCTCAAAGATTAATAGCCCCCAGATAAAAAAAAAAAAAAGAAAAAAGTGGCAGTGTTTTAAATCATCTTTGCTACGCAATGCATAAACTACTGAATAAATAAATTCAATTTGTTTCACTCACAACTAGCCAAAAAAATCAAAAAATAACTAAATCTTCATTTACATACCAACCCATAATACCTTAAAGATACACCACATTGACATTGTATGCACACTGGTTTTATATACACCATTGTCTATGTATGCACCCTATTTGCTATTACTTTGTATACACCCCATTGACTTTTTATATACCCCATTGTCTATGTATGCACAACATTTGCTTTGTATACCTTTGTATACACCCATTTTTATACCTTTGTATGCACCTCATTTGTATACCTTTGTATACACCCCCATTGACTTTGTATACACTACAATACCTTAGTATCACACTGTTTTTAAACCATTTTATGTTTTGAGTTATATTTGAAAAGCAATACACCCCTGTGCATTATAACAGTAATAAAAAGATATGAAAAAATACTACGGACATTGTTTTTTGGACATTTTTTAATCCTTTTTTTTTTATTTTTTTTTTTTTTTTGTAGATTGTAAGCTCTCACGAGCAGGGTCGGCTTATTTTGCTTTAATTATTGTATTGTTAACGTTGTTACCTATGATTTGTGTTTTGAAACTGTTAAACTGTAAAGCGCTGCGGAATATGTTGGCGCTATATAAATAAAGATTATTATTATTATTTATTATTATTATTTTTTTTAAAGTATGAGCTTTAACACTCTTTATTTAAAAAAGATATATCACATTAAAATACATGTCAAAATAACACTTTACACATGCATGCGCACAAACACACCAACAAAATTTGTAAATACTAAATGTTGTAAAAAATTGTAGTGTGTTAAAAAAATTTACATGCATGAACACACAAAAATACTAGTACATCATAAAAGTTAACATGTTGTAAAAAAAAAATAAAAAATACAGGAAACACACTCAAGCATGTATTAAATACACTCACACAAAAAATAGTACATTATGACAAGTATACATGTTTAAAAAAAAGTGTAAAAAAACTAATGCTGGAAAAAACTATCAAGCATGCATGAATAAACCACACACACACACACACACACACACACACACACACTAGTGTGAAAAAAAATAGGTAGGACACACACTCAAACATGGCTGCAATCACATATGAAGGCATTATCCAGTATATACTCACACTTGTTTGCAGGATTCAGCTGGGCTATATCAAACACACTTTCAGGCAAGGTCTTGTAGCTTGATTACAGGCTCTGGACTCTTGCTTGCAGGGTCTTCAGGTTTTTATAGCAGTGTCTTCAATGGCAGGGTCTTCAACAGATGTGTCTTGCTGGTCTGGCTGCTTTGTCTTCATGTGTGGCAATGAGTCACCTGGCTTGTTTATATTGGTTTTAGCCTGTCTGGAAATGTAACCAACTTGGAGCTTGCTCAGTCCAAAAAGGCGGATCCGCCGTGCAGTCCGCCAAATGGCGGATTGTGGCGGATCCGCCACTCATTGGCGCACATTGTAAAATTTTGGCGGATTTGGCGGATCCACCAAAATCCGCCATTTTAACGCAGACAAAAAAACGTTACAATGTCCGTCCAATCGAGACAGCGGAAGCCAAATTTTTGGCGGATCCGCCAAAAAGCGGAGACAGCGGACAACCATCCGCCGCGATCCGCCAGTAATACAAGTCTATGGGAAAATAGCGGATCCGCCAAAGAAAATTGGCGGATCCGCAAAATTCAAAAAATGGCGGATTTTGACTGACGTCGCACGACTGAAGTGTGAAAGAGGCTTTAGAGAGCACAATGACGTCACGTCTGTCCGCCCTCTGCCTTAACAGTCCAAGTGCAGAGAGCTGTAACATGGCGACGCTGAGGAGTCCAGAGTAGAGCAGTGCAGTGAGGAGAGGTATTACATTTTTTTTAATGTTTGGAGCAATATATGGGGAGCATTTACACTGAAGCATCATCCATGGGGCCCAACATAAACTGGAGCATTCTCAATGGGCAGATTAGACACTGGAGCAGCATCCATGGGGCCCATCATATACTGGAGCATTGTAAATGGGGGACAGCAGACACTGGAGCAGCATCCATGGGGCCCATCATATACTGAAGCATTGTAAATGGGGGACAGCAGACACTGGAGCAGCATTTACGGGGCCCATTATACACTGAATCATTAATAATGGGGCCCATTATATATGGACCATGATTTTGGCCCATAAGACACTGGAGCATCATCCATGGAGCCCAAATAATACAGGAGCATTTTAAAAGGGGAAACCAGACACTGGAGCAGCATTTACAGGGACCATTATACACTGGATCATTGTAAATGGGGCCCATGATATATGGAGCATTATTTTGGGCCCATAAGGGAACATCATGGGAGCAGCATCCATGGGGCCATCATATACTGGAGCATTGTAAATGGGGGACAGCAGACACTGGAGCAGCATTTACGGGGCCCATTATACACTGGATCATTAACAATGGGGCCCACATATACTGGTATTATTTTGGCATCATATAGGGTACTGGAGCATCATATGGGGCCCTATTCTGTATGGTAGAATTATATGGGGCTCATTATTCTGTATGGCGCACTATGTGGTGACATAATTACTGTATGGAAGAACATACTGTGCGTTTTTGGAGCACTGTGGAATTAATTATAGATAATCAGTTTATGAGTCATGTAAGAAGTGAAGTATTTTTCATTGTACTACACCTATATTTCTGTGCCGTATCGGAGCATGATGAATTGTGGTATGTGTTAAAGGGGCCCACTGAGACTCTGTGGCCCAGGGCACACAAAAACCGGGAGCCAGCCCTACCCCCCCACAACTTTAGCCAAATAACCCCCAGTTTTCAATGCGTTACTATTATTATAAAGTTAATTAAGGTTGACAAGCTTAAGTAGTAAGAATTGATGTTATTGGCATTGAAATGGGCACTGTAGGTGTGTTTACTGTCCTCCACTCCATGGCGACTTTGCTTCCCCATTAACTTGCATTGGGTTTCGTGTTTCAATCAGACCCCCGACTTTTTCCGATAGTCGGCCGATTTCGTTCGACCCGAAAAAAGGAAAAGTCGCTCATCTCTACTTCTGAACAGTACATGCTGTATGGTTCTGGGCTCCCTAAATTCTTTAATATTCATTGTGGCCCTGACTGCCTTGACTAATCTGTGGTCCTCTGCTAGCAAACAAGGATGGCCCTCATTATCGTCCGAGAAGGAGGATGAAGATGAGATATCAGAACATGGGGAGTTATAGATGATTTATTCAAAGTCCTCGTCTGAGATTGTATGCAACTTATCCACAGGAGCACAAGAGGTCCTATTTTTAAGTCCCTTAAGCGAATTCCTGGCCTCCATTTTTACAATAGCTTTTAAGCTACTCATAAGGGATGAGGATTCCTCTGCCACTATCCTCTCTATGCAGGGCTGGAACAACTTTTTCACATAAGATGACAGTAGTTTTGGTTTACAAAGTGCGCATTCCTTGTTCTTTGATTTAGCTAGCGCTTTCCTAGGTTTGCCTTAGGCCCCTCACACGTCAGTGTCTCTGGTACGTGTGGTGTGTCCATGTGCAAAACACGCAGACATGTCCGTTTTTATGCAGCTGCACGGATCACACGGACCCATACAAGTCAATGGGTCTGTGTAAACACGTACTGCACACAGATGGCATCCCTATATTGTGCACCCTAGTCTCTCAAAGCTTGGTACTTTGCATGTAACTATGTCCCCCTCACCCTGTAATGATTAATTTTAATAATAAACATTTATTATTCATATATTTGGACTAGTAAATCGTCCCTTTTCTGCTTTTTTGTGTTGTCTGATAATGAATTGTCTGTTTTCGTCCACATCCATACTAAAATGGTTAATATATTGACATGGGTTTGATCCATCGATTATTAAGTAACAATGTGTTTCCTACAAGCTTCATTCACCTTATAAGCAGAGCTAGGTGAGGGGAAAATTCAGCCTGCCTCCCCCGGGAGGCATTACCTTATCAACCCTCCCTCTCTGGAATCTCCAGCATCTACAGGACTGTAGGTTTCCTGTCCTTTGGGGCGGATCCGCTCTCATATGGCGCGGTCGTGTAGATAAGAAAATCTTGCTTGAGTTGCCATTTTCTGAAACCTGTTATAGTTTCATGTTTATGTCAGTGAAGTTGTGTGAGAGATTGCTTCTTGCATGGCGAGCTGGCTTTTTTTTAACACTATTTTGGGATAGCTATAATGTTCTGATCGCTTCTTACTTGCTTTGTGATGTTGCGACAACTGTAAGTATGGTGTTTTGATCCACTCTTTGGCTGTGTGCCCACGTTGCGTTTTTTAAGCGTTTTTTCCGCTTTGTAAACACTTAAAAAAACGCTAGTAAAACGCATCCCATTAATTTTAATTGCATTCCGCAATTGCTGTGCCCATGCTACGTATTTTTCCGGAGTGTAATCGCATCGCGGTAAAATGCGCAGCTTTTTCATTAATTTGGTGGAATTACAGCCATAGGATTGCATTGAAAAGCTTACTTTACGCATGTGGCTATGCCCACCATGCGTAAAGTGAGCACTTCATGTGCGGATGGTACCCAGAGTCTGGAGGAGAGGACACTCTCCTCCAGGCCCTGGGTACCATATTTCAGTAAAAAATAGAATTAAAATAAAAAAAAGGGGATATGCTTACCCTCTGTCGGCCCCCGGAATCCTCAGCGGTGCATGCGGCGCTGCCATCAACTTCCGTTCCCAGGGATGCATTGCGAGAATCACCCCAGATGACGTAGCGGTCGTGTGACCGCTACGTCATCAGAGGTCATTCGCGCAATGGATCCCTGGGAACGGCACTTGCTGGCAGCGTTGCTGAGGACCGGGAGGATTCTGGGGGCCGACAGAGGGTAAGTATATCTCTATTTTTTTTTTTTAATTATTTTTAACATTCTCAACAGTAAAAAGTTGGTCACACTTGTGAAGCACTATGCGTGACAAGGGTGACCAACCTGTCAATCACTTTTCCAAGCGATGCTTCAAATCGCTTGGAAAAGCGCGAGCATTCTGCAAGCTAAAAATGCTTGCAAATCGCTTGTGTTTTGCGGGAAAACGAATGCGAATTCCGCATGCGTTTTACCTGCGGCAGGAGTTACGGAAATGCTGTGGACAATTCCGGAGCATTTCTGCAATGTGGGCACATAGCCTTACAGTATTTACTGATCAAGTTAATTTTATATTCTGACAGAATGGAAACTTAAGG
>JARQOD010000006.1:177461651-177551140 GCA_033576555.1 Oophaga sylvatica
AACAACTGGCGGTTTTTTAAACCCGGGGATGAAAAAAGGAAAATGGGTAGGCACGGACTTTTTCCCGGGTTCACACACAAAACCTGCATTACGGAACCCCAGTAACACGGGAGCAAGGGGTAACGGGCAAACAGATTTCCGAGAAACAATTTGGGGGTTTTGGTAGCCCAGGGAGAGAAGAGAACAGGGGGAGGCACAGGACTGTTTGCCGTTCACACAGCAGGGGAACAGCTGACATTACTGAACCCCAGTAACACAGGAGCAAGTGTAGACTGTGCTAACAGCACTTCCGAGAAACAACTGGCGGTGTTGTAACCCAGGGATGAGAAGAGAACATGGTGGAGGCAGCAGGACTGTTTGCCGTTCACACAGCAGGGGAACAGCTGACATTACTGAACCCCAGTAACACAGGAGCAAGTGTAGACTGTGCTAACAGCACTTCCGAGAAACAACTGGCGGTGTTGTAACCCAGGGATGAGAAGAGAACAGGGTGGAGGCAGCAGGACTTTTTGCCGTTCACACAGCAGGGGAACAGCTGACATTACTGAACCCCAGTAACACAGGAGCAAGTGTAGACTGTGCTAACAGCACTTCCGAGAAACAACTGGCGGTGTTGTAACCCAGGGATGAGAAGAGAACAGGGTGGAGGCAGCAGGACTTTTTGCCGTTCACACAGCAGGGGAACAGCTGACATTACTGAACCCCAGTAACACGGGAGCAAGTGTTAACTGTGCTAACAGCACTTCCGAGCAACAACTGGCGGTGTTGGAGCCCAGGGTCAAGGAGGATGTTTAAATACTAGATCAAGTATTTTCCTTGTTACGTGTCAATTAAAAATGTCTATACTCCAAACAAGAGAAATATAACCTTTAGTACCATAAGATGATGATTTTACTTTAAAAAATATATGTAAATTAATAATTGACAAACATAAACGCATACATTAACATGTTGAAAAGCAATGCAAACCACAATAAAAATCGGTTAAATAATCTGCTATACGGTTTTAAATAAAAGCATACAAGTACATATCAGAATCCATTAATGATGGATAAGTAACAGTATGTACACCATTTTCATTTGCTGAATAATATCACTAAAAAGTTTTTAAAAATATCTAAAATTTTCCATCATGTAATACTGATAATATGTGCCAATCATTTATATTAACAAAAAAAACCTTTAAACAGTGCATAGTGAAAACAGCTATTTATGCCTGACTGTGGACTTGCAAGCATGACAACGGATAGATAAGGTATATAAGATGAGTCTGCATAGCCACAGATGGTGAATGGCGATGTAATACTGTACCTCAATAAAGTGTGCGTTACTACTACATCCTTTTTTTTATATAGCTTTCTAAAAGGGTACGTGCATGTATGCTTGCGCCTTTGTTTGGACGCACAGACTGGCTTCCTGCTGTGACGCGTTGGGTATTGGAGCGTCTGTGCGTCTTATGACGCAGACTAACATTCACGGTGCGCATCGTTCATCATCGCAAGCGTACCGACAACACAAAGGCGTTGTCATGACTGCTTTACTCAGTAAACATGCACCTATGATGAAACATACACGCATGTGCCCTATTACATAACAAGCTACAAGAAAAATGCGTGTGAGGTGTGACACAGCTGTTTTGTTAAGGTACAGTATTATATCGACATTGTACAGGTGTCGCTATTCAGTCTGATAAATAGATATCATTCACCTATTCTATCAGTTGTCGTTCTTTCAGCACCACTTACAGGTATATATTTTGCTATTGTGACTATGCACTATTGACTTTACCAAGGTAATGCATGATTTTTGTTAGCGATTATCATGTTTACATGAAGGACCTTTATGATATGGGCTGTTAACTTTCTAATCAAATATGTATTTTTTAAAATGACACAAATATAAGTAATGTTGAAGAGGACTATTCCTACATGCATTGTTTGCACAATATTACAGGTGTACATCACGTCCCTTAATCAACATTGGATATTATATTTACTTGTATGCTTTTATTTCAAAGGCAAGAACACTGAAGTATAACCTTCGCACTGCAGCAGTTGTCAAAGTTCAACCCACATTATGCACTTCCAACATTGCAGTATTTGAGTCATCATGATGTGAGTTGGATTTGTCTAAGCTATGGAGTGACAAGGTTGACCATCAGTATCCTATAGCATAAGTAGGCTTTTGTGTTTGCATTTGTTTTCGACATGTGCATATCTGTAATAATATGTCACAATTATTTTGTTACCGATTTGTGACAGACAAATCATTTTATGGTTTGAAAGTTGACGTTTCAAATGTTTACAGCTTAGAAATCATGGTGTAGCCTCATATCTATGTGTAGCACTAGACACTTTGAGATGTCATGTTTTTTTCACCATGATTAGGTAGCTAGCAGTAATTTTTGCCGGACACACAGCAGGGGAACAGCAGGCGTTACTGAACCCCACAAACACATCAGCGATTGTTTTCATCTGTGCATCTAACACTTCTGAGCAGCAACTGGCGCTGTTGAAGCCCAGGGTCAAGGAGGGTGTAGGCAGAGGCCTAGTATGAGACGTTTGAAGTTGAAGTTGTAGTTAGCAGCAGTAATTTTTGCCAGACACACAGCAGGGGAACAGCAGGCGTTACTGAACCCCACAAACACATCAGCGATTGTTTTCATCTGTGCATCTAACACTTCTGAGCAGCAACTGGCGCTGTTGAAGCCCAGGGTCAAGGAGGGTGTAGGCAGAGGCCTAGTATGAGATGTTTGAAGTTGAAGTTGTAGTTAGCAGCAGTAATTTTTGCCAGACACACAGCAGGGAACAGCAGGCGTTACTGAACCCCACAAACACATCAGCGATTGTTTTCATCTGTGCATCTAACACTTCTGAGCAGCAACTGGCGCTGTTGAAGCCCAGGGTCAAGGAGGGTGTAGGCACAAAATATTGAGTTATTGCCTTGTTACGTGGCCATTGCAAATGTATGTACTTCAAACAAGAATAAATGAAGTTTTACTACGACAATAAAATGATGAATTTCAATTACAAGAATAGAAAAATATTTATACTTGACAGTCCTCTGTGGTTGATAACGTTTAATGGCTAACTGAAAATATGGTAACAAATTCAAAGCTTTCGAGACTACTCAGGTGTCTTCATCAGGCTAAGAGTAAAGCCAAAAATGAAGAATCACATATTTCTACACACAACAGGACACAGGAATAGCTAAGACAAGTGAGGGAGGGACAAGTGAGGGGAGACCGGCAACAAAAAGGAGAACAAGGATGAATTATCAGCGCCACACAATCACAGATAAATTAATGAATTTACCTGTGGCAAAAGACTTTTGTATGCCCGGTCATAGCATCATGGATATGGAATTACTGGTATTAAAATATAACTTCAAATATGAGAAACGTACAAAGGTTTCAGAATATAAGCTCATCATAACCTTTGACACTGTTAGTGATGGAATGAATAGATCACATGGATTTATGTCATTCTATATCAATTAAGGAATCTGCGTCTATGACCTTCCAGGGTCATGAAAACCCCAAAAAATACGCCAATGAGAGGGCAATCAAACTTTCTATCCTTATCTAGGAACTGTTCCAATATTTATGTTCATCCCTGTGAGATAATGACAGTTCTGATACACGTCACTTACTTGTCTTACCTATTGCACTATTCCTGTGTCCTGTTGTGTATAGAAATATGTGATGCTTAATTTTTTTAGTTAGTCTTTCCCTGATGAAGAGACGTGAGTAGCCTTGAAAGCTTGCAATTTGTTTCCATCTTTTCAGTTATCCATAAAAAGGTATCAACCACTGCTGACTCTGAAGTCTAAATATTTTTCTATCTACTGGCTAACACGGTACAAAGATACACATGTTTTCTAATTTCAAGAAGGAAAAATAAAGAAAATACAAATATAAACGCATATATGCACATGCCAAAAATAAATGGAACAACACAACACCCAAAAAATTGGTAACAAAATATAGTGTTGTAAATTTAAGAATAAAAGTAAATGTTTTTTTTTATGAATAATGCTTAAGGAACGCTATGTTAAACCATAACATAGTGAAGACAATGGATTTTGTAATAGTCACTCATCATCATCATCGCAAATTTTATGTGACAGTCACAGACAATTCAATTATTTAAGTTCATAAAATCGTAACTTTCTATAGCATGTATGACATGTCCAGCATGGACTCATCAATGTGATTGATGACACAATAATGTACAATAAAAAATAACCATTTAAAAAAACATTAGGCATTGTTTGTCACAATTTAAGTGTGTGCCTGCAAGTGTAGGTGAAACAAAGGCTACGGATAGCAAAGGTATATTCTATGTCTGTATCAGACAGTGGACAGCCTCTGATGGGTAATGCCGATGTTATACTGTACGTCAATAAAGTCTGCGGCTGAAATCATGCATTTTTTGCTTGTAGAGTGTTGAAGAGGGTAAAAGAATGTCTGGTTGCGCAAAGCTTTATCCGTCAACACTACCTTCCTACTGTCACGCGTAGGGTAGGGTAGCGTGTGGCAATTAGCTGACTATCAAATGTGAGGTTAGGCTGCGTTATTGCGCACTAGGGACGCAAAAAAAAATACAGCAGTAATAATTTAATGTGTAATACTACACCTATGACAAACCAAAAAATTACGTTCCCTCTTTAACAATGTACAAGACTAACAAGCCTAATGGTTGACGCTGACTTAATTGAGATACAGTATTACATCAACATTGTCCATGAGTAACTATGCACTGTGATACCTATATACCAGTATTAATTTATATCTCTTGTGGTTGTTTCAACAGCACTTGCAGGTATAAGTACCTATTGTCAGTATGCATGATGCACTTTCTAGATGTAATAATTTATTATTGGACATTATTACCATGTTTACATGCTGGCCATTTCATATATGGTGTTTGAAGTTACAGTTGGCATCAGTATGTGTATTTTATAATGTCTGTCATAAATAAAACTCGTGATGATGATGATGAGGATTTAATGATTCGTACATCCATTGAGTGCATTATCTTACAGGTACAGATAAAGTTCCTTAAAAAGCATTAATTCATAAGTCTGAAATGTACTTTTATGCATTAATTTAAAAATGTGAAGAGTAGACTATGTTTTATTTTTTGTTACCATTTCTAATAGACATGTGCAGATATGCGCTGTGATGACAAATTATTATTTGTCCATATTTGTCATAAAAATTTATCATTCTAGGCCTGCAAAACTTCAAATTTCATGTTTTCAGCATAACAAGCAGGGTGACGGCTCTTCCCTATTTGGAGCATGTTGGTCATGTGTTTTTCTGTCCATGTGTCGGGAAAAGGACACTTCTTGCCGTTGACACAGCAGGGGAACAGCTGGCGTTACTGAACCCCACTAACAGTAGAGCTTGTGTTTTGTTCTGTGGACACGACACTTCTGAGCAGCAACTGGCAGTGTTGGAGCCCAGGGAGTAGAGTTCAGGTGGTAGAAAGATGAACATAACAGGAGACATGGATAACGTTGCGAACCAGTTATTTAATCTGAAAACGGACAGAGAAATTCTGGCGAGATCCATGCCTTGTTCATTTTCAGAAAAGTAAGCCGGTCTACATTATCGGAGGATAGTCGCATGCGACGGTCTGTTAGTACACCACCTGCAGCACTAAAGACGCGCTCCGATAATACACTGGCAGCAGGGCAAGCCAGCACCTCCAATGCATACTGGCTAAGCTCTGGCCATGTATCCAGCTTAGAGACCCAAAACTTGAATGGGGAAGAGCCATCTGGGAGTACACTGAGAGGCAAAGCCAAGTAGTCTGTCACCATCTGACGGATACGTTGCCTCCCGCTGACTGGAGCCCTCTCGGATGGTGTAGACATTTGTGGCGCTGCCACAAAACTTTGCCACATTTTGAACATACTGGTCTTTCCCTGTGCAGAGGCACTGCGTGTGCTCCCTCTTGTTGCAGAGCTCTCTACACTGCCTCGACGCACAGAGCTGCTTTGTAAAGCAGTAGCAGCAGCAGTGCTCTCGGCAGTAAGGTAGAACATTAGGGATTGCACCAGTGTGTCTTGGTACTCCCGCATTTTACGCTCCCGGTTCAACGGTGTGATGAGGCTTTTGACGTTGTCCCGGTAGCGAGGGTCTAGGAGGGTGTACACCCAATAATCAGACGTCGTGAGAATGTGGGCGATGCGGCGGTCGTTTCTTAGGCACTGCAGCATGAAATCAACCATGTGCTGCAGACTCCCAACTGGCAAAGAAACGCTGTCCTCTGCAAGAGGCGTTATCTCTGCCTGCTCTGCATCACCCCACCCTCGCTCTACATACTGACTAGAGCGTTGTGTACCTCCCTCTGGAGCGATGTCTTCCTCCTCCATTGACTCCTCCTCCTCATCCTCCTCACAAAGTGAGCCCTGCCCAGCCCTTTGTGAGGAACCACGTTGCGCTGACTTTCCAGAAGGTGATGGAATTTGTGACTCCTCATCCTCCACCTCTTCCAAAACCTCATCCCTTATTGCTTGCAGTGTTTTTTGAAGCAGGCAGATAAGGGGGACAGTCAGGCTGACTAGTGCATCATCTGCACTCGCCATCCGCGTTGACTCATCAAACGCACGCAAAACGTGGCACATGTCCTTCATAGTGGCCCACTCATTAATGGTGAAGTGTGGACAGCGCAAATTGCGTGTTGATTGCGCCTGATGCAGCTGATACTCCATAACTGCTGGCTGCTGCTCACACAACCGCTCCAACATATGTAACGTTGAATTCCACCTGGTGGATACGTCACATATGATGCGATGTTCAGGAAGGCGCAATCTGCGTTGCAGAGCTGCAATGCGCGATCTGGCCATGCTGGAACGTCGCAAGTGAGCGCACTCTAGGCGGACCTTGTGCAGCAGTGCATCAAGATCCGGATAGTCCCTCAAAAAACTCTGCACGACCAAGTTGAGCACATGTGCCAGACATGGTATGTGAGTGAGGTTGCCAAGGCCCAGAGCTGCCACCAGATTTCGGCCATTGTCACACACTACCAAGCCTGGCTGGAGATTCGCTGGCAAAAACCACACGTCGCTCTCCTGCTTGATGGCATTCCAGACCTCCTGCGCTGTGTGGCTTCGATTCCCCATGGGAATTAATTTCAGAACGGCCTGTTGCCGTTTGGCCACGGCTGTGCTCATATCGGTCGCATCAGGTAAGCGTCCACGGGTCCATGTGGAGGTAGACCGTGACGGCTCCTGCAGCGATGATTCTGAGGAACTGGAGTAGGAGGAGGAGTCAATGTGGACAGACTTGATTCCGGCAATCCTTGGAGTTGGCAGAACACGTACAGCGCCACTCGCAAGATCTGTACCCGGCTCCACAACATTCACCCAATGGGCAGTGAGTGAAAGGTATCGTCCCTGGCCATGGGTACTGGTCCACGCATCGGTGGTCAGGTGGACCTTGCTACTGACGGCGTTTAGTAGCGCATGTTTAATTTTTGCCTCAACATGCTTTTGCAGACCAGGGACGGCTTGCCTGCTGAAATAAAATCGGCTGGGCACATTGTATTGTGGGACTGCCAATGCCATTAATTCACGGAAACTGTCAGTCTCCACCAGCCTGAATGACAGCATTTCAAGGGACAGGAGTTTTGCAATGCCAGCATTCAGAGCCTGTGCTCGTGGATGGTTTGCCGAGTATGGCCGTCTTTTATCCCATGCCTGTGCTACCGATGGCTGTTTTGTGGCCTGGGTGTGTGAGGATGACAGGGAACTTGCAGCTGTGGGTGGAATAACACTGTGTCTCTGGACAACAGTGACAGAGGTTCTTCCATGGCGATCCTTTGAGGAAGCCTTACCAGCTGTGTGTGAACTGGAGGAAGAGGCTCCAACAGGAGCTGAAGATGTAGGTGCTGCTGTAGGTTGGCCTACATCTCCAGTGTGTCTTTGTAACTCAACAAAGTGCTTTGACCGCACATGTTTCCACATATTTGTTGTATTAAGGTTACTGACACTTTTACCTCTTTTAATTTTTTGATTACACAGCTTGCATTTTACATAGCAAATATCATCTGCAACTGTATCAAAAAAGGACCACGCAGAGCAAGTCCTGGGAGCGCCCGGTTTGGCTGTTGTAAGAGAACTGCTCCGAACGGGTGCCAAACTGGAGGCTACAGGCAAGCGAGTCTGCAGCCTACCTCTCCCTACTGTTTGGACCGTTGGTGCAATCTCTTCCTCAGAGCTGCTCCCACCACCTTCCTGTTCCTCACGCCATGTTGGGTCTTGGACCTCATCATCTCCACCACTACCCTCTTCCAACACCTGCTGTTGTTGGGTGGTCTGGCCAGCACCATGCTCAACAGAAACTGGCAACTGAGTCTCATCATCATCAGATGCGTTCTGCGGTGTGCTGACCATCGGCACTGGCTCACCCGCCTCTTCAGATTCAGAGAGACACAGCTGTTGCGCATCACTGCATACTGCCTCTTCTTCACATTCCAGAATGCTGCTTGGCTGGGCCCCTGTTTCCAAGCCAACAGATTCTGAGAACAGAAGCAGAGACTCAGCTGGCTCCTGTACAGAGCTCTCTGACTGCCTGGGCAATTTGGCAGGCGGTGAAGAGACTGATGGTTGTTCAACAGTGCTGTGGTCCTGAGAGGAGGTGGAAGGTATTGAAGTCGATGCATTGGCTGCCATCCAACCAACAACGGCTTCAATTTGTTCTTCACGCAGCAGGGGGGTACGCTGAGCTCCTACAAAAGTGCGCATAAAGGAACGCTCACGGGGAAAACTGGTGGATGCTGTGTCACTGGGTGCGGCAGCAGCCACAGAATCCCCACGTCCTCTCCCTGCTGCAAATCCACGGCCTCGACCACGACCACGTGCCTTACTCACTGACTTCTTCATCTTGGTAGATTGATAAAGAAAGTCAGAAAAGTTAAGGCCTAAGTGTGGTTATTCCTCACAGACTACAGTGAACCCTGCAGACAACTGTTCAGTATCTGTGAAAGGCCCCTTTGTGTACTTCTATAGTGTTTGCAACCAATGTATTGTATACGGATGGAAGCGCGTCACACTAATAGATTAGATTTTTTTCCACTAAAATGGAGCAGCACCAATTAGAGAAAAATGTGAAGGATGAGGCAGTGACACACGCTCAGCAGACTACAACCGGCAGTGGTTGAAGTACAAACTGGAGCGTAATCTGCACTCACAAAATGAAAAGCTCACAGACTACAGTGAACACTGAAACACAACTATTCACTATCTGTGAAAAGCTCCTTTGTGTACTTCTATAGTGTTTGCAACCAATGTATTGTATACGGATGGAAGCGCGTCACACTAATAGATTAGATTTTTTTCCACTAAAATGGAGCAGCACCAATTAGAGAAAAATGTGAAGGATGAGGCAGTGACACACGCTCAGCAGACTACAACCGGCAGTGGTTGAAGTACAAACTGGAGCGTAATCTGCACTCACAAAATGAAAAGCTCACAGACTACAGTGAACACTGAAACACAACTATTCACTATCTGTGAAAAGCTCCTTTGTGTACTTCTATAGTGTTTGCAACCAATGTATTGTATACGGATGGAAGCGCGTCACACTAATAGATTAGATTTTTTTCCACTAAAATGGAGCAGCACCAATTAGAGAAAAATGTGAAGGATGAGGCAGTGACACACGCTCAGCAGACTACAACCGGCAGTGGTTGAAGTACAAACTGGAGCGTAATCTGCACTCACAAAATGAAAAGCTCACAGACTACAGTGAACACTGAAACACAACTATTCACTATCTGTGAAAAGCTCCTTTGTGTACTTCTATAGTGTTTGCAACCAATGTATTGTATACGGATGGAAGCGCGTCACACTAATAGATTAGATTTTTTTCCACTAAAATGGAGCAGCACCAATTAGAGAAAAATGTGAAGGATGAGGCAGTGACACACGCTCAGCAGACTACAACCGGCAGTGGTTGAAGTACAAACTGGAGCGTAATCTGCACTCACAAAATGAAAAGCTCACAGACTACAGTGAACACTGAAACACAACTATTCACTATCTGTGAAAAGCTCCTTTGTGTACTTCTATAGTGTTTGCAACCAATGTATTGTATACGGATGGAAGCGCGTCACACTAATAGATTAGATTTTTTTCCACTAAAATGGAGCAGCACCAATTAGAGAAAAATGTGAAGGATGAGGCAGTGACACACGCTCAGCAGACTACAACCGGCAGTGGTTGAAGTACAAACTGGAGCGTAATCTGCACTCACAAAATGAAAAGCTCACAGACTACAGTGAACACTGAAACACAACTATTCACTATCTGTGAAAAGCTCCTTTGTGTACTTCTATAGTGTTTGCAACCAATGTATTGTATACGGATGGAAGCCGTCACACTAATAGATTAGATTTTTTTCCACTAAAATGGAGCAGCACCAATTAGAGAAAAAATGTGAAGGATGAGGCAGTGACACACGCTCAGCAGACTACAACCAGCAGTGGTTGAAGAACTAACTGGAGCGTGATCTGCACTCAAAAAATCAAAACCTCACAGACTGCAGTGAACACTGAAACACAACTATTCACTATCTGTGAAAAGCTCCTTTGTGTACTTCTATAGTGTTTGCAACCAATGTATTGTATACGGATGGAAGCACGTCACACTAATAGATTTGATTTTTTTCTAATATAATGGAGCTGCACCAATTCCACTAAATAAAATAAAAAAAAAAGAGTCAGTGACACGTGCAGATGCCTACAAACAGCGGTGGATGCAGAGCAAACTGCAGCGTCACCTGCACTGTCACACACACACCTTGCACAGAGCTGTTAAAACAACACTGGCAAAATGAAGCTTTACACAGCGGTTGGTAAACTAGCCTGCCTCAAGCACAGTAGTACACAAAATCGCAATATCTAACTGTCCCTCAGAGTGAGCAGAGTAGCGTTCTGTCCCTTACTGAGTTCACAGCACAGTGACGCTAAAATGGCGGCGGCGCCTTTTATAGTGCATTCTGACATCATTTCAGCAGCCAATCACAGCCATGCCATTAGTTAAGATGACCGCAGCATTACAGGATGTGCCCACACTTCGTAGGATTCCTCATTGGCTGACTAAAATCACATTGCCTCTCAAAGAATTATGGGAACTTCCGATTCCGGTATACGATATGGAAAAAGTATCGGAATTAAGTATCGGAATTCCGATAACGCGAATATCGGCCGATACCCGATACTTGCGGTATCGGAATGCTCAACACTACTTATGACTTGTGTTCTGAAACTGTTAAACTGTAAAGCGCTGCGGAATATGTTGGCGCTATATAAATAAAGATTATTATTATTATTATTATAGAGGCTCACTCAGTAGTGGTGAAGTGTGAACGGCGCAAATTGCGAGTTGATTGCGCCTGATGCAGCTGATACTCCATTACTGTTGGCTGCTGCTCACACAACCGCTCAAACATATGTAAAGTGGAATTCCACCTGGTGGGTACGTCACATATGATGCGATGTTCAGGAAGGCGAAATCTGCGTTGCAGAGCTGCAATCAGCGATCTGGCCATGCTGGAACGTCGCAAGTGAGCGCACTCTAGGCGGACCTTGTGCAGCAGTGCATCAAGATCCGGATAATCCCTCAAAAAACTCTGCACGACCAAGTTGAGCACATGTGCCAGACATGGTATGTGAGTGAGGTTGCCAAGGCCCAGAGCTGCCACCAGATTTCAGCCATTATCACACACTACCAAGCCTGGCTGAAGATTCGCTGGCAAAAACCACACGTCGCTCTCCTGCTTGATGGCATTCCAGAGCTCCTGCGCTGTGTGGCTTCGATTCCCCATGAAATTAATTTCAGGACGGCCTGTTGACGTTTGGCCACGGCTGTGCTCATATCGGTCGCAACAGGTAAGCGTTCACGGGTCCATGTGGAGGTAGACCGTGACGGCTCCTGCAGCGATGATTCTGAGGAACTGGAGTAGGAGGAGGAGTCAATGTGTACAGACTTGATTCCTGCAATCCGTGGAGTTGGCAGAACACGTACAGCGCCACTCGCAAGATCAGTACCCGGCTCCACAACATTGACCCAATGGGCAGTGAGGGAAAGGTATCGTCCCTGGCCATGGGTACTGGTCCACGCATCGGTGGTCAGGTGGACCTTGCTACTGACGGCGTTTAGTAGCGCATGTTTAATTTTTCCCTCAACATGCTTTTGCAGACCAGGGACGGCTTGCCTGCTGAAATGAAATCGGCTTGGCACATTGTATTGTGGGACTGCCAATGATATTAAGTTACGTCAACTGTCAGTCTCCACCAGCCTGAATGACAGCATTTCAAGGGACAGGAGTTTTGCAATGCCAGCATTCAGAGCCTGTGCTCGTGGATGGTTTGCCGAGTATGGCCGTCTTTTATCCCATGCCTGTGCTACCGATGGCTGTTTTGTGGCCTGGGAGTGTGAGGATGACAGGAAACTTGCTGCTGTGGGTGGAATAACACTTTGTCTCTGGACAACAGTGACCGAGGTTCTTCCATGGCGATCCTGTGAGGAAGCCGAACCAGCTGTGTGTGAGCTCGATGAAGAGGCTTCAACACGACCTGAAGATGTAGGTGCAGCTGTAGGTTGGCCTACATCTCCAGTGTGTCTTTGTAACTCAACTACGTGCTTTGTCCGCACATGTTTACACATATTTGTGGTATTGAGGTTACTGACACTTTTACCTCTTTTTACTTTTTGATTACACAGCTTGCATTTGACATAGCAAATATCATCTGCAAGTGTGTAAAAAAAGGACCACACAGTGCAAGTCCTGGGAGTGCACGTTTTGACTTTTGGAAGACAACTGCTCCGAACAGGTGCCAAACTGGAGGCTACAGGCAACCGAGTCTGCAGCCTAACTCTCCCTCCTGTTTGAACCGTTGGGGCAATGTCTTCCTCTATCTTCCTTCTATCACTAACCACTTCTCTAGGCCTCTCACAGCTTTCAACCTCTGAGACACACAAGGATGGTAACACCCTTGACCTGGTCTTTGTCCGCCTCTGTTCAATCTCCCACCTAAATAACTCACCGCTTCCACTGTCTGACCACAACATTCTCTCCTTCACGCTCACAAATCCTCCACCACCCCAGCGCACTCCTACCTACCACACATTCAGAAATCTACAAGCCATTAACCCTCAGACACTTTCAGATTCCCTACACTCATCACTGTCCCAAATCTCCTCTTTTTCCTGTCCTGATCTGGCTGTTCATCACTACAATGACACTCTTAGAAGCACCCTTGACCAAGTAGCGCCGCTCACCCTCAGAACTTCCAAACACACAGTAAAACAGCCCTGGCTCACATTGCAAACTCAACTTCTTCAGCGATGTTCTAGGAGTGCTGAACGCCTTTGGAGAAAAACCCGCACACCACAAGACTTCATCCACTTTAAATTCATGTTAAGAACTTATAATGCTGCCCTTCACCTCGCCAAACAGACCTACTTCACCACCCTGATCTCCTCACTAGCCAACAACCCACAATTTGCATGGTTTCAGGCGCTCCCTCAAAACACATTTGTTCAGAGCGGCCTATCACATTCACTAATCAAAGTCATTCAATGTATTCTGTGTAAGTGTGTGTGTGTGTAGCCCATTCACTATATCCATCCGTCACTCCCTTAAGATGGCTGGACCATCATTGTAAATGCACCATTGTATATAAACACCTATACTTTGTATCTCCCCCTCCTCATTGTAGATTGTAAGCTGTCACGAGCAGGGGCGACTTATTTTGCTTTAATTATTGTATTGTTAACGTTGTTACTTATGACTTGTGTTCTGAAACTGCTAAACTGTAAAGATCTGCGGAATATGATGGCGCTTTTAAATAAAGATTATTATTATTATTATTCCTCTGAGCTACTCCCACCACCTTCCTGTTCCTCACGCCATGTTGGGTCTTGGACCTCATCATCTCCACTACCCTCTTCCAACACCTGCTGCTGTTGGGTGGTCTGGCCAGCACCATGCTCAACAGAAACTGGCACCTGAGTCTCATCATCATCAGATGCGTTCTGCGGTGTGCTGACCATCGGCACTGTCTCACCCGCCTCTTCAGATTCAGAGAGACACAGCTGTTGCGCATCACTGCATACTCCCTCTTCTTCACATTACAGAATGCTGCTTGGCTGGGCCCCTGTTTGCAAGCCAACAGATTCTGAGAACAGAAGCAGACACTCAGCTGGCTCCTGTACAGAACTCTCTGACTGCCTGGGCAATTTGGCAGGCGGTGAAGAGACAGATGGTTGCTCAACAGTGCTGTGGTCCTGAGAGGAGGTGGAAGCAATTGAAGTCGATGCATTGGCTGACATCCAACCAACAACGGCTTCAATTTGTTCTTCACGCAGCAGGGGGGTACGCCGAGCTCCTACAAAAGTGCGCATAAAGGAACGCTCACGGGGAAAACTGGTGGATGCTGTGTCACTGGGGCGGCAGCAGCCACAGAATCCCCACGTCCTCTCCCTGCTGAAACTCCACGGCCACGACCACGTGCCTTACTCCCTGCCTTCTTCATCTTGGTAGATTGATAAAGAAAGTCAGAAAAGTTATAAGGCCTAAGTGTGGTTATTCCGCAGAGACTGCAGTGAACACTGCACACAACTGTTCACTAGGTGTGAAAGGCCCCTTTGTGTACTTCTATAGTGTTTGCAACCAATGTATTGCATACGGATGGAAGCGCGTCACACTAAAAGATTTTAGTTATTTGAAATCGAATGGAGCAGCACCAATTAGAGAAAAATTTCAAGGATGTGCCAGTGACACACGCTCAGCAGACTACAACCAGCAGTGGTTGAAGAACTAACTGGAGCGTGATCTGCACTCCAAAAATGTAAACCTCAGGCTACAGTGAACACTGCACACAACTGTTCACTACCCAACGTGTCACAGCAGGAAGGCAGTCTGTGCGTCCAAACAAAGGCGCAAGCATACATGCACGTACCCTGTTTATAAAGCTATATAAAAACAATTATGTAGTAGTGACGCACACTTTATTGAGGTACAGTATTACATCGCCATTCACCATCTGTGGCTATGCAGTCTCATCTATATATACCTTATCTATCCGTTGTCATGCTTGCAAGTCCACAGTCAGGCATAAATAGCAATTTTCAAAATGAACTATGCACTTTTTAAAGGTTATGTTTGTTAATAAAAATGATTATTGCCACATATTATGAGTATTACATGATGGAAATTGTATAATTTTTATAAACTGTTTAGTGACATTATTCAGCAAATGTAACATTTTATTAATGTCACAGATAACTTGTAATGCTGATGATGTTTTGAAGTCAGACATTCATTGAATATACAATAAAAATGGTGTACATACTGTTACTTATCCATCATTAATGGATTCAGATATGTACTTGTATGCTTTTATGTACAACCGTATAGCAGATTCCTTAACTAATTTATTTTGTGGTTTGCATTGCTGTTCAACATGTTAATGTATGTGTTTATGTTTGTCAATTCTTTATTTATCTAGATATTATTTTAAATGAAATCATCATCTTATGGTAGTAAAGGTTATCTTTCTCTTGTTTGAAGTATAGACATTTAAAATTGACAGGTAACAAGGAAAATACTTGATCTAGTATTTAAACATCCTCCTTGACCCTGGGCTCCAACACCGCCAGTTGTTGCCTGGAAGTGCTGTTAGCACAGTCAACACTTGCTCCTGTGTTACTGGGGTTCAGTAATGTCAGCTGTTCCCCTGCTGTGTGTACGGCAAAAAGTCCTGCTGCCTCCACCCTGTTCTCTTCTCATCCCTGGGCTCCAACACCGCCAGTTGTTGCCTGGAAGTGCTGTTAGCACAGTCAACACTTGCTCCTGTGTTACTGGGGTTCAGTAATGTCAGCTGTTCCCCTGCTGTGTGTACGGCAAAAAGTCCTGCTGCCTCCACCCTGTTCTCTTCTCATCCCTGGGCTCCAACACCGCCAGTTGTTGCTCGGAAGTACTTGGCACGGGTACTGACTCCTGCCCAGCCTGGTTACAGCACGACAGCTGTTTCCTGGCAGTGTCAACGTCAATTAGCCTCCAATAAGTTGTCCTGTCGTGTTGCATTCTGGTTAGCCGACTCTATGGTGCCTGCAGTTTAGGTCATTCCTATGTGTGCTGTGGGATATGTAAATAAAGGCTGTTTCCGTTGTGACAATAGGACAAGCACCCACTGTAGGACTGTGTGATTCGGTAACTGCGGACGGCTTGCGGCCTGTCAACTTACATTTTCATGGGTGCCTTATGGTACCCGTCCGGGTTCCAGTACCTTCAGCTGGTTCTCCACAGTGCCTTTGGCCTAGGTGTCTCCATCTCGGTATCCGAGTTCCAGCAACGTCTGCTGGTCCTTGGTAGTGCTTTGGAGCACAGGTACCTCCTGCTTAGTAACCGTGTCCCAGTAACATCAGCTGGTCCTCGGTTGTGCCATTGGCTCTTTTCCTTCTGCTGCCACTCCGGGTTCCAGCACAGTCAGCTGGTCCTCGTTACTTGCATTGGCTCTTGTACCTTCTGCTACCCGTCCGGGTTCCAGTACCGTCAACTGGTTCTCCGCAGTGCCTTTGGCCTAGGTGCCTCCATCTCGGTATCCGAGTTCCAGCAACGTCTGCTGGTCCTTGGTAGTGCTTTGGAGCACAGGTACCTCCTGCTTAGTAACCGTGTCCCAGTAACGTCAGCTGGTCCTCGGTTGTGCCATTGGCTCTTTTCCTTCTGCTGCCCCTCCGGGTTCCAGCACAGTCAGCTGGTCCTCGTTACTTCCATTGTCTCTTGTACCATCTGATACCCGTCCGGGTTCCAGTAACGTCAGCTGGTTCTCGGAAGTTAGTCAGCCTTCTTGTACCTTCAGCTACATTTACAAATTTAAGATTTTTTAAATGTTTTTTTGGGTAATCACTCTGGATCTCCAACAATGAAGACGACGACCCTGATGACCACCCCGAAGAAGATGACGACCACAAGGACGACGAGCATCAAGCCAACCAGCCTGAACACCATCACAAAGAAGAAATAAAAGATTACCCAGAAGAATATCACCAACAGGACAAAGAAGGTTAAGACAAACTACAAGATACAGAAAAAGAGACAGAAGAACAATAAGCAGAAGATCAAAAAGCAGAAGAACATGAAGTATAAGACCAAAATGAAGAGCTAAATATATGCTCTAAATTATAAGCAGAAGAAGACTAAGCAGTGTATGGGGGTGAGTCCGTTCCTCCTCGTGGTGCCCCTGGAAAATGCCTGCTGCTGCAGGCTATACTGAACACGGACAAATACTGTTGTAATTTTAATCTTTTGTGACAGCAAGAACGGAGGGAAGAAAAATTCATACTTTTACAGATTACAAGTACAGGAATCTCTGTTACAAATAAGAATATGATGAAGAAGATGAAGATGAAGTAGAATATGAAGAAGAATAATAGTTTAATAAGAACAATATGAGTAATGTTAACAAAAAGATGAATAGCAAGAAGTTTAAGAAGAAGATAAAGAAGGTGAAAATGAAGAATAATTGGATGAAAAAGATGATGCTGCTGAAGATTATGAAGGAGAAAGTGTGGCAAAAGTTAAAAAGGTGAAGAGCATGGAAGTTGTGAAACATACATATTTGCCAAAATAGAAAAAAGGTTAACAACATTGTCAATTTTTTCGTCAATCCGAACATCTTTAAAAAAAAAAATATTAATGCTATTCCATTTGATTGGGTTAAACATCTATGCCTTTAATGTCTACTCAACCTCCCCCAATACATTCTACATTACTCTTTGTTGTTTTCCTTCATGTACAATTAACCACCAAGGCAAGAATGGGTTTTTTTTAATTCCGATATTTTGTTCCCATAGACTTACATTGGATTTCCGGTATCGGCATCGGGTATCGCCGATACTTTTTGGGTATCGGCGATACCAATTCCGATCCGATACTTATTGGTATCGGAAAGTATCGCTCAACTCTAGTCACTGCCTCATCCTTCACATTTTTCTCTAATTGGTGCTGATCCATTATATTTGAAAAAAATCTAATCTATTAGTGTGACGCGCTTCCATCCGTATACAATACATTGGTTGCAAACACTATAGAAGTACACAAAGGGGCCTTTCACAGCTACTGAACAGTTGTCTGCAGTGTTCACTGTAGTCTGTGAGCTTTTCATTTTTTGAGTGCAGATTACGCTCCAGTTAGTTCTTCAACCACTGCTGGTTGTAGTCTGCTGAGCGTGTGTCACTGCCTCATCCTTCACATTTTTCTCTAATTGGTGCTGCTCCATTATATTTGAAAAAAATCTAATCTATTAGTGTGACGCGCTTCCATCCGTATACAATACATTGGTTGCAAACACTATAGAAGTACACAAAGGGGCCTTTCACAGCTACTGAACAGTTGTCTGCAGTGTTCACTGCAGTCTCTGAGGAATAACCACACTTAGGCCTTATAACTTTTCTGACTTTCTTTATCAATCTACCAAGATGAAGAAGGCAGGGAGTAAGGCACGTGGTCGTGGCCATAGAGTTTCAGCAGGGAGAGGACGTGGGGATTCTGTGGCTGCTGCCGCACCCAGTGACACAGCATCCACCAGTTTTCCCCGTGAGCGTTCCTTTATGCGCACTTTTGTAGGAGCTCAGCGTACCCCCCTGCTGTGGGAAGAACAAATTGAAGCCGTTGTTGGTTGGATGGCAGCCAATGCATCGACTTCAATTGCTTCCACCTCCTCTCAGGACCACAGCACTGTTGAACAACCATCTGTCTCTTCACCGCCTGCCAAATTGCCCAGGCAGTCAGAGAGTTCTGAACTGGAGCCAGCTGAGTCTCTGCTTCTGTTCTCAGAATCTGTTGGCTTGCAAACAGGGGCCCAGCCAAGCAGCATTCTGGAATGTGAAGAAGAGGCAGTATGCAGTGATGCGCAACAGCTGTGTCTCTCTGAATGTGAAGAGGCAGGTGAGCCAGTGCCGATGGTCAGCACACCGCAGAACGCATCTGATGATGATGAGACTCAGGTGCCAGTTTCTGTTGAGCATGGTGCTGGCCAGACCACCCAACAGCAGCAGGTGTTGGAAGAGGGTAGTGGAGATGATGAGGTCCAAGACCCAACATGGCGTGAGGAACAGGAAGGTGGTGGTAGCAGCTCTGAGGAAGAGATTGCCCCAACGGTCCAAACAGTAGGGAGAGGTAGGCTGCAGACTCGGTTGCCTGTAGCCTCCAGTTTGGCACCCGTTTGTAGCAGTTCTCTTCCAACAGCCAAAACGGGCGCTCCCAGGACTTGCACTGCGTGGTCCTTTTTTGACACACTTGCAGATGATATTTGCTATGTCAAATGCAAGCTGTGTAATCAAAAAGTAAAAAGAGGTAAAAGTGTCAGTAACCTTAATACCACAAATATGTGTAAACATGTGCGGTCAAAGCACGTGGTTGAGTTACAAAGACACACTGGAGATGTAGGCCAACCTACAGCAGCACCTACATCTTCAGCTCGTGTTGGAGCCTCTTCCTCCAGCTCACACACAGCTGGTTCGGCTTCCTCACAGGATCGCCATGGAAGAACCTCTGTCACTGTTGTCCAGAGACCCAGTGTTATTCCACCCACAGCTGCAAGTTCCCTGTCATCCTCACACTCCCAGGCCACAAAACAGCCATCGGTAGCACAGGCATGGGATAAAAGACGGCCATACTCGGCAAACCATCCACGAGCACAGGCTCTGAATGCTGGCATTGCAAAACTCCTGTCCCTTGAAATGCTGTCATTCAGGCTGGTGGAAACTGACAGTTTCCGTAACTTAATGGCATTGGCAGTCCCACAATACAATGTGCCCAGCCGATTTTATTTCAGCAGGCAAGCCGTCCCTGGTCTGCAAAAGCATGTTGAGGGAAAAATTAAACATGCGCTACTAAACGCCGTCAGTAGCAAGGTCCACCTGACCACCGGTGCATGGACCAGTACCCATGGCCAGTGACGATACCTTTCCCTCACTGCCCATTGGGTCAATGTTGTGGAGCCGGGTACAGATCTTGCGAGTGGCGCTGTACGTGTTCTGCCAACTCCAAGGATTGCAGGAATCAAGTCTGTCCACATTGACTCCTCCTCCTACTCCAGTTCCTCAGAATCATCGCTGCAGGAGCCGTCATGGTCTACCTCCACATGGACCTGTGAACGCTTACCTGATGCGACCGACATGAACACAGCCGTGGCCAAACGTCAACAGGCCGTCCTGAAATTAATTTCCATGGGGAATCGAAGCCACACAGCGCAGGAGCTCTGGAATGCCATCAAGCAGGAGAGCGACGTGTGGTTTTTGCCAGCGAATCTCCAGCCAGGCTTGGTAGTGTGTGACAATGGCCGAAATCTGGTGGCAGCTCTGGGCCTTGGCAACCTCACTCACATACCATGTCTGGCACATGTGCTCAACTTGGTCGTGCAGAGTTTTTTGAGGGACTATCCGGATCTTGATGCACTGCTGCACAAGGTCCGCCTAGAGTGCGCTCACTTGCGACGTTCCAGCATCGCCAGATCGCGCATTGCAGCTCTGCAACGCAGATTTCGCCTTCCTGAACATCGCATCATATGTGACGTACCCACCAGGTGGAATTCCACGTTACATATGTTGGAGCGGTTGTGTGAGCAGCAGCCAGCAGTAATGGAGTATCAGCTGCATCAGGCGCAATCAACTCGCAATTTGCGCCGTTCACACTTCACCACTACTGAGTGGGCCTCTATGAAGGACATCTGCCACGTTTTGCGTGCGTTTGATGAGTCAACGCGGATGGCGAGTGCAGATGATGCACTAGTCAGCCTGACTGTCCCCCTTATCTGACTGCTTCAAAAAACACTGCAAGCACTAAGGGATGAGGTTTTGGAAGAGGTGGAGGATGAGGAGTCACAAATTCCATCACCTTCCGGACAGTCAGCGCAACGTGGTTCCTCACAAAGGGCTGGGCAGGGCTCACTTTGTGAGGAGGATGAGGAGGAGTCAATGGAGGAAGAAGACATCGCTCCAGAGGGAGGTACACAACGCTCTAGTCAGTATGTAGAGCGAGGGTGGGGTGATGCAGAGCAGGCAGAGATGACGCCTCTTGCAGGGGACAGCGTTTCTTGGCCAGTTGGGAGTCTGCAGCACATGGTTGATTTCATGCTGCAGTGCCTGAGAAACGACCGCTGCATCGCCCACATTCTCACCACGTCTGATTATTGGGTGTACACCCTCCTAGACCCTCGCTACCGGGACAACTTACAAAGCCTCATCACACCGTTGAACCGGGAGCGTAAAATGCGGGAGTACCAAGACACACTGGTGCAATCCATAATGTTCTCCATTCCAGCCGAGAGCACTGCTGCTGCTGCTACTGCTTTACAAAGCAGCTCTGTGCGTCGAGGCAGTGGAGACAGCTCTGCAACAAGAGGGAGCACAAGCAGCGCCTCTTCAAAAGGCAAGACCAGTATGTTCCAAATGTGGCGAAGTTTTGTGGCAGCGCCACAAATGTCTACACCATCCGAGACGGCTCCAGTCAGCAGGAGGCAACGTTTCCGTAAGATGGTGACAGACTACATGTCTTTCCCTCTCAGTGTACTCCCAGATGGCTCTTCCCCATTCAAGTTTTGGGTCTCTAAGCTGGATACATGGCCGAGCTTAGCCAGTATGCATTGGAGGTGCTGGCTTGCCCTGCTGCCAGTGTATTATCGGAGCGCGTCTTTAGTGCTGCAGGTGGTGTACTAACAGACCGTCGCATGCGACTATCCTCCGATAATGTAGACCGGCTTACTTTACTGAAAATGAACAAGGCATGGATCTCGCCAGAATTTATCTGTCCGTTTTCAGATTAAATAACTGGTTCGCAACGTTATCCATGTCTCCTGTTATGTTCATCTTTCTACCACCTGAACTCTACTCCCTGGGCTACAACACTGCCAGTTGCTGCTCAGAAGTGTCGTGTCCACAGACCAATACACAAGCTATAGTGTTAGTGGGGTTCAGTAACGCCAGCTGTTCCCCTGCTGTGTGTCCGGCAAGAAGTCTCCTGTTCCCTACACATGCACAGAAAAACCCATGTCGAACATGCTCCAAATAGGGAAGAGCCGTCACCCTGATTGTTATGCTTAAAACATGAAATTGTGAAGTTTTCCAGGCCTAGAATGATAAATTTTATGACAAATATGGACAAATAATAATTTGTCATCACAGCGCATATCTGCACATGTCTATTAGAAATGGTAACAAAAACTAAAACATAGTGTTCACTTTTTGAAATTAATGCATAAAAGTACATTTCATACTTATCAATTAATGCTTTTTAAGGAACTTTATCTGTACCTGTAAGATAATGCAGTCAATGGATGTACGAATCATAAAATCCTCATCATCATCATCACGAGTTTTATTTATGACAGACATTATAAAATACACATACTGATGCCAACTGTAACTTCACACACCATATATGAAATGGCCAGCATGTAAACCTGGTAATAATGTGCAATAATAAATTATTACATCTAGAAAGTGCATCATGCATACTGACAATAGGTAGATATACCTGCAAGTGCTGTTGAAACAACCACAACAGATATAAATTAATAATGGTATATAGGTATCACAGTGCATAGTTACTCATGGACAATGTCGATGTAATACTGTACCTCAATAAAGTCAGCGTCAACCATTATGCTTGTTAGTCTTGTAGATTGTTAAAGAGGGAACGTTCTTTTTTTGTTGGTCATAGGTGGAGTATTAGACAGTAAATGATTACTGCTGTCGTATTTTTGGCGTCCCTAGGGCGCAATAACGCTGCGTAACGTCACATTTTATAGAGTCATCTAATTGACACACGCTACCCTACCCTACGCGTGACAGTAGGAAGGTAGTGTTGACGGATAAAGCCTTGCGCAACCAGACATGCTTTTACCCTCTTCAACACTGTACAAGCAAAAAATGCATGATTGCAGCCGCAGACTTTATTGACGTACAGTATAACATCGCCATTACCCATCAGAGGCTGTCCACTGTCTGATACAGACATAGAATATACCTTTGCTATCCGTAGCCTTTGTTTCACCTACACTTGCAGGCACACACTTAAATTGTGACAATGCATTATGTTTTTTTAAATGGTTATTTTTTATCGTACATTATTGTGTCATCACATTGATGAGTCCATGCTGGACATGTCATACATGCTGTACAAAGTAACGATTTTATTAACTTAAATAATTGAAATGTCTGTGACTGTCACATCTAAATTGCAATGATGATGATGATGAGTGACTATTACAAAATCCATTGTCTTCACTATGTTATGGTTTAACATAGCGTTCCTTAAGCATTATTCATAAATACAAAAATGGACTTTTATTCTTAAATTTACAACACTATATTTTGTAACCAATTTTTTGGGTGGTGTGTTGTTCCATTTCTTGTTGGCATGTGCATATATGCGTTTATATTTGCAGTGTCTTTTTTTATTCTTGAAGTTAGGAAACATGTGTATCTTCGTACCGTGTTAGCCAGTAGATAGAAAAATATTTAGACTTGAGAGTCCGCAGTGGTTGTTACCTTTTAATGGATAACTGAAAAGATGGTAACAAATTGCAAGCTTTCGAGGCTACTCACGTCTCTTCATCAGGCAAAGACTAAAACAAAAAATGAAGCATCACATATTTCTATACACAACAGGACACAGGAATAGTGAAATAGGTAAGACAAGTAAGTGACGTGTAGCAGAACTCTCATTATCACAGAGGGATGAACATAAATATTGGAACAGTTCCTAGATAAGGATAGAAAGTTTTATTGCCCTCTGATTGGGGTCTGGTTTTGTGTTTTCATGCCCCTGGAAGGGCAGAGACGCAGATTCCTTAATTGATATAGAATGACATAAATCCGTGTGATCTATTCATTCCATCACTAACAGTGTCAAAGGTCATGATGAGCTTATATTCTGAAACCTTTGTATCTTTCTCATATTTGAAGTTATATTTTAATACCTGTAATTCCATATCCATCATGCTATGACCGGGCATACAAAATTGTTTTGCCACAGGTAAATCCATTATTTTTTCTCTTATTGTGTGGTGCTGATAATTCATCCTTGTTCTCATTTTTTGGCCGGTCTCCCCTCACTTGTCCCTCCCTCACTTGTCTTACCTATTCCTGTGTCCTGTTGTGTGTAGAAATATGTGATTCTTCATTTTTTGTTTTAGTCTTAGCCTGATGAAGAGACCTGAGTAGTATCGAAAGCTTGGAATTTGTTACCATATTTTCAGTTAGCCATTAAACGGTATCAACCACAGAGGACTCTCAAGTATAAATATTTTTCTATTCTTGGAATTGAAATTCATCATTTTATAGTCCTAGTAAAACTTCATTTATTCTTGTTTGAAGTACATACATTTGCAATGGCCACGTAACAAGGCAATAACTCAATATTTTATGCCTACACCCTCCTTGACCCTGGGCTTCAACACCGCCAGTTGCTGCTCAGAAGTGTTAGATGCACAGATGAAAACAATCGCTGATGTGTTTGTGGGGTTCAGTAACGCCTGCTGTTCCCCTACTGTGTGTCTGGCAAAAATTACTGCTGCTAACTACAACTTCAACTTCAAACATCTCATACTAGGCCTCTGCCTACACCCTCCTTGACCCTGGGCTTCAACACCGCCAGTTGCTGCTCAGAAGTGTTAGATGCACAGATGAAAACAATCGCTGATGTGTTTGTGGGGTTCAGTAACGCCTGCTGTTCCCCTGCTGTGTGTCCGGCAAAAATTACTGCTAGCTACCTAATCATGGTGAAAAAAACATGACATGTCAAAGTGTCTAGTGCTACACATAGATATGAGGCTACACCCTGATTTCTAAGCTGTAAACATTTGAAACGTCAACTTTAAAACCATAAAATGATTAGTCTTTGTCACAAATCTGTTACAAAATAATTGTGACATATTATTACAGATATGCACATGTCGAAAACAAATGCAAACACAAAAGCCTACTTATGCTATAGGATACTGATGGTCAACCTTGTCACTCCATAGCTTAGACAAATCCAACTCACATCATGACTCAAATTCTGCAATGTTGGAAGTGCATAATGTGGGTTGAACTTTGACAACTGCTGCAGTGCGAAGGTTATACTTTAGTGTTCTTGCCTTTTAAATAAAAGCATACAAGTAAATATAATAATCCAATGTTGATTAAGGGACGTGATGTACACCTGTAATATTGTGCAAACAATGCATGTAGGAATAGTCCTCTTCAACATTACTTATATTTGTGTCATTTTAAAAAATACATATTTAATTAGAAAGTTAACAGCCCATATCATAAAGGTCCTTCATGTAAACATGATAATCGCTAACAAAAATCATGCATTACCTTGGTAAAGTCAATAGTGCATAGTCACAATAGCAAAATATATACCTGTAAGTGGTGCTGAAAGAACGACAACTGATAGAATAGGTGAATGATATCTATTTATCAGACTGAATAGCGACACCTGTACAATGTCGATATAATACTGTACCTTAACAAAACAGCTGTGTCACACCTCACACTCGTTTTTCTTGTAGCTTGTTATGTAATAGGACACATGCGTGTATGTTTCATCATAGGTGCATGTTTACTGAGTAAAGCAGTCATGACAACGCCTTTGTGTTGTCGGTACGCTTGCGATGATGAACGATGCGCACCGTGAATGTTAGTCTGCGTCATAAGACGTACAGACGCTCCAATACCCAACGCGTCACAGCAGGAAGCCAGTCTGTGCGTCCAAACAAAGGCGCAACCATACATGCACGTAACCTTTTATAAAGCTATATAAAAAAAAGGATGTAGTAGTAACGCACACTTTATTGAGGTACAGTATTACATCGCCATTCACCATCTGTGGCTATGCAGTCTCATCTATATATACCTTATCTATCCGTTGTCATGCTTGCAAGTCCACAGTCAGGCATAAATATCTGTTTTCACTCTGCACTATGCACTTTTTAAATTTTTTGTTTGTTAATATAAATGATTGGCACATATTATCAGTATTACATGATGGAAATTTTAGATATTTTTAAAAAAATTTTAGTGATATTATTCACCAAATGTAAAGTTTTATGAATGTCAAAGATAACTTGTAATGCTGATTATGTTTTTAAGTCAGCCATTCATTGTCTACACAATAAAAATGGTGTACATACTGTTACTTAGCCATCATTAATGGATTCTGATATGTACTTGTATGCTTTTATTTTAAACCGTATAGCAGATTATTTAACCTATTTTAATTGTGGTTTGCATTGCTTTTCAACATGTTAATGTATGCGTTTATGTTTGTAAATTATTAATTTACATATATTTTTTTAAGTAAAATCATCATCTTATGGTACTAAAGGTTATATTTCTCTTGTTTGGAGTATAGACATTTTTAATTGACACGTAACAAGGAAAATACTTGATATAGTATTTAAACATCCTCCTTGACCCTGGGCTACAACACCGCCAGTTGTTGCTCGGAAGTGCTGTTAGCACAGTCAACACTTGCTCCTGTGTTACTGGGGTTCAGTAATGTCAGCTGTTCCCCTGCTGTGTGAACGGCAAAAAGTCCTGCTGCCTCCACCATGTTCTCTTCTCATTCCTGGGCTACAACACCGCCAGTTGTTGCTCGGAAGTGCTGTTAGCACAGTGAACACTTGCTCCTGTGTTACTGGGGTTCAGTAATGTCAGCTGTTCCCCTGCTGTGTGAACGGCAAAAAGTCCTGCTGCCTCCACCATATTCTCTTCTCATCCCTGGGCTACAACACCGCCAGTTGTTGCTCGGAAGTGCTGTTAGCACAGTCAACACTTGCTCCTGTGTTACTGGGGTTCAGTAATGTCAGCTGTTCCCCTGCTGTGTGAACGGCAAAAAGTCCTGCTGCCTCCACCATGTTCTCTTCTCATCCCTGGGCTACAACACCGCCAGTTGTTGCTCGGAAGTGCTGTTAGCACAGTCAACACTTGCTCCTGTGTTACTGGGGTTCAGTAATGTCAGCTGTTCCCCTGCTGTGTGAACGGCAAAAAGTCCTGCTGCCTCCACCATGTTCTCTTCTCATTCCTGGGCTACAACACCGCCAGTTGCTGCTCGGAAGTGCTGTTAGCACAGTCAACACTTGCTCCTGTGTTACTGGGGTTCAGTAATGTCAGCTGTTCCCCTGCTGTGTGAATGGCAAAAAGTCGTGCTGCCTCCACCATGTTCTCTTCTCATCCTGGGCTACAACACCGCCAGTTGTTGCTCGGAAGTGCTGTTAGCACAGTCAACACTTGCTCCTGTGTTACTGGGGTTCAGTAATGTCAGCTGTTCCCCTGCTGTGTGAACGGCAAAAAGTCCTGCTGCCTCCACCATGTTCTCTTCTCATTCCTGGGCTACAACACCGCCAGTTGTTGCTCGGAAGTGCTGTTAGCACAGTGAACACTTGCTCCTGTGTTACTGGGGTTCAGTAATGTCAGCTGTTCCCTGCTGTGTGAACGGCAAAAAGTCCTGCTGCCTCCACCATGTTCTCTTCTCATCCCTGGGCTACAACACCGCCAGTTGTTGCTCGGAAGTGCTGTTAGCACAGTGAACACTTGCTCCTGTGTTACTGGGGTTCAGTAATGTCAGCTGTTCCCCTGCTGTGTGAACGGCAAAAAGTCCTGCTGCCTCCACCATGTTCTCTTCTCATTCCTGGGCTACAACACCGCCAGTTGTTGCTCGGAAGTGCTGTTAGCACAGTGAACACTTGCTCCTGTGTTACTGGGGTTCAGTAATGTCAGCTGTTCCCCTGCTGTGTGAACGGCAAAAAGTCCTGCTGCCTCCACCATGTTCTCTTCTCATCCCTGGGCTACAACACCGCCAGTTGTTGCTCGGAAGTGCTGTTAGCACAGTGAACACTTGCTCCTGTGTTACTGGGGTTCAGTAATGTCAGCTGTTCCCCTGCTGTGTGAATGGCAAAAAGTCCTGCTGCCTCCACCATGTTCTCTTCTCATCCCTGGGCTACAACACCGCCAGTTGTTGCTCGGAAGTGCTGTTAGCACAGTCAACACTTGCTCCTGTGTTACTGGGGTTCAGTAATGTCAGCTGTTCCCCTGCTGTGTGAACGGCAAAAAGTCCTGCTGCCTCCACCATGTTCTCTTCTCATCCCTGGGCTTCAACACCGCCAGTTGTTGCTCGGAAGTGTCATTGGCACGGGTACTCACTCCTGCCCAGACTGGTTACAGCACGCCATCTGTTTCCTGTCAGTGTAAACGTCACTTAGCCTCCAATAAGTTGTCCTGTCGTGTTGCGGTCGGGTTAGCCGACTCTATGGTGCTTGGAGTTTAGGTGCTTCCTATGTGTGCTGCGGGATATGCAAATATAGGCTGTTTCCGTTGTGACAATAGGACAATCACCCACTGTAGTACTGTGGGATTCTGTAACTGCGGCCGGCTCGCGGCCTGTCAACTTAAATTTCCATGGGTACCTTCTGCTACCCGTCCGGGTTCCAGTACCGTCAGCTGGTTCTCCGCAGTGCCTTTGGCCTAGGTGCCTCCATCTCGGTATCCGAGTTCCAGCAACGTCTGCTGGTCCTTGGTAGTGCTTTGGAGCACAGGTACCTCCTGCTTAGTAACCGTGTCCCAGTAACGTCAGCTGGTCCTCGGTTGTGCCATTGGCTCTTTTCCTTCTGCTGCCCCTCCGGGTTCCAGCACAGTCAGCTGGTCCTCGTTATTTGCATTGGCTCTTGTACCTTCTGCTACCCGTCCGGGTTCCAGTACCGTCAGCTGGTTCTCCGCAGTGCCTTTGGCCTAGGTGCCTCCATCTCGGTATCCGAGTTCCAGCAACGTCTGCTGGTCCTTGGTAGTGCTTTGGAGCACAGGTACCTCCTGCTTAGTAACCGTGTCCCAGTAACGTCAGCTGGTCCTCGGTTGTGCCATTGGCTCTTTTCCTTCTGCTGCCCCTCCGGGTTCCAGCACAGTCAGCTGGTCCTCGTTACTTGCATTGACTCTTGTACCTTCTGCTACATTTACAAATTGAAGATTTTTTCAATGCTTTTTTGGGTAATCACTCTGGATCTTCAACAATTAAGACGACGACCCTGATGACCACCCCGAAGAAGATGACGACCACAAGGACGACGAGCATCAAGCCAATCAGCCTAAACACCATCACAAAGAAGAAATAAAAGATTACCAAACAGGACTAAGAAGGTTAAGACAAACTACAAGATACAGAACAAGAGACTTAAGAACAATAAGCAGAAGATCAAAAAGCAGAAGAACATGAAGTATAAGACCAAAATGAAGAGCAAAATATATGCTCTAAATTATAAGCAGAAGAAGACTAAGCAGTGTATGGGGGTGAGTCCGTTCCTCCTCGTGGTGCCCCTGGAAAATGCCTGCTGCTGCAGGCTAAACTGAACACGGACAAATACTGTTGTAATTTAAATCTTTTGTGACAGCAAGAACGGAAGGATGAAAAATTCATACTTTGACAGATTACAAGTACAGGATTCTCTGTCACAAATAAGAATATGATGAAGAAGATGAAGTACAATATGAATAAGAATAATAGTTTAATAAGAAGAATATTAGTAATGTTAACAAAAAGATGAATAGCAAGAAGTTTAAGAAGAAGATAAAGAAGGTGAAGATGAAGAATAATTTGATGAAAAAGATGATGCTGCTGAAGATTATGAAGGAGAAAGTGTGTCAAAAGTTAAAAAGGTGAAGAGCATGGAAGTTGTGAAATATACATATTTGCCAAAATAGAAAAAACGTTAACAACATTGTCAATTTCTTCGTCAATCCGAACATCTTTAAAAAAAAAATATTTATGCTATTCCATTTGATTGGGTTAAACATCTATGCCTTTAATGTCTCCTCAACCTTCCCCAATACATTCTACATTACTCTTTGTTGTTTTCCTTCATGTACAATTAACCAACAAGGCAAGAATGGGGTTTTTTTAATTCCGATATTTTGTTCCCATAGACTTACATTGGATTTCCGGTATCGGTATCGGGTATCGCCGATATTTTTTGGGTATCGGCGATACCATTCCGATTCCGATACTTTTGGATATCGGAAAGTATCGCTCAACTCTAGTCTTGACTCCCCTTTTTCCTAGTGTTTGGGCTTCCTTCCCCTCGTGTTGCACTTAGTCTTCCCACACTGTGCGTGACATTATCACCAGTCGTGCATATTTTGAAAAAAAAACCTGACACATGGTTTTATTTGTTTGCTTTTTTTTGCCTTTTCTTCTTTGGTTATGGATCCAGTTGCAGGGCTGACAGAGCAGCTACACTGTCTGTCTCTGGAGGTGACCTCCGCTATGAGGTTCAGCAGCAGCAGCAACAGCGGCTTCAGGTCGCTGATGTTGGGATCTCTGCAGGTAGGCCGGTTTAGCTAGTACCCAAGGTTGCCCTACCGGACAGGTTTTCTGGGGGTAGAGACAAGTTTTTTGTGTTCAAGGAAGCTTGAAAACTGTATTTTAAACGTCGTCCTCACTCCTCTGGAAATGAGGAGCAACGAGTTGGTATTGTGATCTTTCTGCTGCAAGGAGATCCTCAATCCTGGGATTTCTCTTTGCCGCAGGATTCGGTTTGTCTTCAGTCTGTGGAGGGATTTTTTGTGGGCTCTAGCCCTTATGTGTGGCCCAGCTGCGCTTGGTACACATGTTCCCAGGAGTATGCACAAAAAGGTAATTACAAAATCTGATATTCATTCACACTCACACTTCCCAGGAGCCACCAGAGGGAGCCCTTTAGATTCAGGTATATAGGGGTGTGGAGAAATGCAGCAGTAGGCATTCTAACTAGACAGCTATTCTAGTTGTTGGTCGTACCTCAGACAGATCAGATCTCCTCAGGACACCAGAGTGAGACAGTCTAGTCAGAGCTTTGTCTGAGCTAGTGCGAGTTCAGATGTGAGGAGATTTCCTGTCAGATGAGACAGAAGCAGAAAGATTGCAAGCTGTTTACCTCAGAACAGATTGACTGTTAGTACCCTATGAATGTGGAAAGTGACTCTCGGAGCGAGCATGAAATCAGTCTGACGGAAGGTCCTGATAGCCACTCTGGACAGAGTCTTTGAAGGAAAAGAAGGAAGGGGACTACAGTTGTCAGAACATCGAGTTAACTGAGAAACGGTCAGTGAGCTGTGGAAGGAAGGAAGCTGACGACTACACCTACTGCTACCCGTGCTTATGTTAAGGGTGAGAGTAGGGCGACGGGCGAGTGGTGACAAGAGAGAGAGAGTGACCGAGGCGTTATAGCAACAATTGCTGCCTTTGCTCTACACAACCGGACACCGGGTCCGAAGCCTTGCTAGAACCTTCATGGCTAGTAGGAGAAAAACCGGAATCCCTGCTGGACTTCAAGTCGCAGAGGGGCCCTATTGTGCTGATACGTAACCGGGGTCAGGGAGAGCAGGAGTCGGGCCTGATCAGCCATAGACTTAGATCTTGCCAAAAGAAGGCTCCACCACAAGGTCGGCCAGGCATAGCTGTTATACACAGAGTTGAACTTAGCTTTATGCAGGTTGGAAACTCACACATTAAAGAGAAAGGAGGCCTTAAACCTACTCAGTGATTACCTGGATGTGCATCCTCCACCCTGAGCAGCTTCCCGGGACATACCTGCTACCATCACCAGTAAAGGTATGGAAAGAGACTGACTTGTGTGTGTCTGACTTATTGCCTGCACCCTGCATCGCCATATACTTTGAGGGATCCAGTCTCTCCTGTGGGAGACTTAACACCTTGCTGCCAAATAACATCCCCTCAGAAGATTAACCCTGCAGCGCTGGTCACCTTGATCAGAAACCACAGGTGGCGTCACGAACAATTATTATTATCCCCTGTAAATATCCCCCTTTGTATGAGCGCCCAGGGCAACGGACCGAGCTGTGCTACTTGTGACATTCCCCATAGACTTCAATGGGCTCGGTGCCGAGTATCCCATAAGCCCTGGTACTATACGTGTGACTCATCTTTGGCATCACGAACAGGATCCGAAGCTTACTATATGTGAGTCCTGTGTGCCTATGTGGACTGTTTTTGTGCAAAAAGACTGTGTTGCTGTTGTTTGATTTTTGGCGCCATTTTCCGCCATTTTGCCGCCATATTCGCGCCCTGAGGCGCTGGTGAAGAAGGTGGGCGTGCCTTCGTGGGCGTACCCCCCCTGTGGCGCGAAAGCTATGGGCGCCCTGTCTAAATGCTATTACAATGTGAGAGCCTGCCCTACTGCAAGGGAGATCCGCCTCCTCTTCATCCTCTATGCCAGGAAGAGAAAGCGAACGTCCCGCCTCCACGGAAGAGACCAGATTGTTCCAGATGGAAAGCACAGTCTGGCCTGGAGTGAGATGGCGGAAGGACAGGAGACGCTGTGTGGAGGAATGGCGGTGCGCAGACCCCGTTCTGTTGTGAATGGACTTGAAATGAGTTCTGAGCAGAGGCTCCCTCTGGTGGTTACAAGCGGTACTGGACTGTCCAGTGAAGATTGTGAGGATTGGGAATCAGGTGTTACTGACTGGTCTTATATAAGGGAGTCGCCTTCCCATCAGGGTTGCCGGTGATCAATTGTTCTGGTCTCAATCCTTGATTCCTGTTTCCTTTGTAGCCTTCTGTGTCGTGTCTGCATCTCCTGCTAACAGATAAGACATTTTCTTCTTTTTGTTTTTGTGCTTTATTTTTGCATTTTGTCCTGTACTTCTGTGGGGGCCTTCAGGGTCCCCCCGGGGGCTTTTGCCCTCTCAGTTTAGTTCAGCCACTGATGTTTGTACATTTGCTTTTTCCAGTTTTTTCAGTGGCTGCTGTTTTGATTTTGTTACACCAGAGAACTAATTTAGGTGGTAGAGGTCGTGTGATCTCAGGTGTTTTTGAAATTAGTAGAGTTGGTGCTTTTCAGGGTTTTTTGGGATTGCAGTAAGTGCCCTTCCTATCCTTTTCTATTTAGGTAGTTTGGGCCCCAACATTTGCTCATACTATTTTCTGTCTGTGTCAGTATTTCTTTTTGTCTAACCGCCATTACATGTTTGGGGGCTTTCTATGTTCTTTGGGGATCTGCTCCGGGGCAGATAGCTTTCCTCTTTCTATCTTTAGGTGTAGTTAGTTTCTCAGGCTGTGACGAGGCGTCTAGGACCAACGTAGGAACGCTCCACAGCTGCCTCTAGTTGTGGTGGTTAGTCAGGGTACTGCAATCTCATAGATTCCAACTGCTCTGGTGTATTGCCTTTTTTACCTGCACTCCTCAGCTACCGAAACATAACAGTATCACCGGCCACTAGTGTTGAGCGATACGATACCGCAAGTATCGGGTATCGGCCGATATTAGCTCTATCGGCCTTTCGATACTTAGTTCCGATATTTTCGTCTTATCGGATACCGGAATCGGGATTGTCACTGTCACTGTCAGTGTCCGTCGGTCGGGTCTGTCAGGAGTCAGCGGCACTTACCTGGCAGAAGATCTCCGGCGGTCACGGGCTGGACTGCTTCATGGCCGCCATCATCTTTCCCCGGCGGTCACATGCAGTTTCTCGCGATAACTGCAGTGACTGCTGGGTAATCCCGGCCGTAAAGCAGTCAGTCCGATGACGTCACCGCCGGGGAAGCAGGTAATCAGCTGTGCTGCGTCGAGATGACAGGCTCTGCCTGTCATTGCGATGTAGCAGAGCTGGATCGCCGTGGGACAGTCGTTACTATGGACTGCGTCGGACAGGTGGTATACTGTTGTTTTTTTTTTTTTCTTTTTTTACAGGAGATCGATGGCGTCACAGGAATGAGAGTATAATAAAAGAAATGAAAACTGTGTTGTCTCTTTTATTTCATTAAAATACTTTTTTCTTGCTGTGTCTTTTTTTTTATACATTTAAAAACTTTGGGATTAATAATGGATCGGTGTCTTATTGACACCTCTCCATTATTAACCGGGCTTATTCTCACCGTGCAATCAACGGTGACATTAACCCCTTATTACCCCACTTGCCACCGCTACAGGACAGTGGGAAGAGCCGGGTAAAGTGCCACAATTGGCACATCTTTTGATGCGCCAAATGTGGGGCTGCTGTAGCCTGGTATTATCAGGCTGTTGAGGGCCAAAATCCATGGGCCTTGACAGTCTTTTAATACCAGGCCGCAGCAGTCTGCATTTTACTTGGCTGGTTAACACAAATAGGGGGACCCCTACGCCTTTTTTTTTCGAGGGGATCCCCTATTTTTGTTAACCAACCAAGCTAAGCAAACTGCTGTGGCCTGGTATTATCAGGCTGGCAAGGTCCATGTATGTTGGCTCCTTAACAGCCTTAAATACCATTCCTCAGCAGCAGGGGCGTACATATAAATCATGGGGCCCCATAGCAAAAGTCTGAATGTTCCCCACCCCCCCAAAAAAAAAACCCAGAGGCATTGTAAATGTAAAGTGCCAGCACAGTGAGGGAAGTTGAGTCGCACACAGACAGGGGTTTTGGGGGTACTCGGCACCGATCACGTCGACTTCTATGGGGGATGTCACGAGTAGCACAGCTCGGTCCGTGACCTGGGCGATCACTGGAATGTGGGATATTTCCAGGGGATGATAGAATGTTCGTGTAGTTTGTCGTGACGCCACCTGTAGTACCTGGTCAGGGTGTCTAGCGCTGCTGTGCAGGTCCTCTGGAAGGGATGGTGTAGTGCAGGTAGGTGAAAAGTCTTCTACAGGTAACACGCTATCCTTCCAGGGCAGATAGATGTGAGATAGAGCAATGGTGCAAAGTGATGTAGCAGGGTGGACTATGCGACGTAGTAAGAAAGCAGGAAACACTTCAAGTTAAACGTTGCATAATAAAATTTTTAATAATAACATTACAAAAGTGCAAATGGCTTATATTATGTGACATGTTTTGTTACTGTTGATACCCTTGATATGTGTTATACATGTGTATTAATAAATACATATTCAACAAAAGTGCAAATAGCATTAGTGCCGAAGTTCGTGGAGACTTCTTAGGACTACAACCCCACCGGGGTAACTTCACAGTGTCCTTTACTTGTGCTTGTGGAGGACCCGCTCCAAACCTCCAACTGTGGTCTTGGGTGGGCTGCAAGACTTTCCTTGAGCAGACCTCACTTTCGGCCACACCAAACGGGTTTTTAGTTTCTGAGGTAGTTGAAAATAGTGCACAGTAAAGTTTTTTGTAAAACCAAAATGGAGCACCGAAGTGCCAACTATTTACAGAAAAATTTGTGAGCCACTACAGTTCATGGCTTCAAAGTTGAACATTTTCATTACAGTGAAACATCATTACCCAACCTGGGTATATTAAGGCAACAATAAACTTGTTCTTCTGAACATTCACCCGTCCGGGTACATCAAACCATTACCCAACATGGGTATATTAAGGCAAAAATAAACTTGTTCTTCTGAACATTCACCCGTCCGGGTACATCAAACCATTACCCAACATGGGTATATTAAGGCAACAATAAACTTCTTTTTATGAACATTCACCCGTCCGGGTACATCAATAATTTAACTATTTACATACAGAGACCCTATCCGGGTTATTTAGACTTCTTTGGCTGGCCTCTTCCAGGTACCACCTGGTACTGTTGTGGAGCTTGCCAAACATCCGTGACAGGAGGGTCCACCCAGACCTGATGACGTCGTGTGGCGTGTACAGTGACGTCGTGACCCGCTATCTGGGTCTGTGTGGCCACCTCTTTCGTCTCCCTCCGGGTCTGGAACCCTATGTCCCGGACTGTACGAACCCCAGGGGGCCTAACAGGCGCCGGGTACGGGCCAGCTATCATTATCATGTCCATAGCTGGGGCTGCTGAGGAGACCACTGAGGGAGGCTGGGGAGATTTACGGCGTGGGGTGGGCACTTGTGCAGATGCCTGGTTGGGGAGGCTGAAGGCTCGTAGGGTCTGTCAGTTTCCTGACACTCTGGGGAGTAGGGGTCGCACCTGGTAACATTTAGGGCGTACCATCCATTGTAACCCCAGTGTCGGGTGTAAGTCACCAAGTCTCCTGGCAACAGGTCCCTCCCCGGGTGTCCTTCTGGGAGGTGAGCCTCCACGTCCCACCGGGTTACAAAAACTTCTAAATAAAGTCCAGGCTCCTGGATGAAGCCTCAACCACCTTTTAACTTAAAGTTCCGTACTGCACCCTTACGCCGCGGCTCCCTCACCGTACTTTTATCCTTTCTCATACGTGCCTTCTCTGCCAGGTCCTTCTCCAGGTGACGTTGCCGAAGCTTTTGGGATTCTCGCTGCTCCCTTTGTCACTCTGCTTCCCGCTCCCGACGTCTCCACTCTTCCTCCTGACGCCGGTTGTAATTCTCCTCCACCAGCTGCTCCATGTCTCCACCATCAAATGCCAGCTTACGATGTCCGGTTTGCAGCAGCTCTCCTGGCGCCCCCCAGTCCTGGCGGCGCTCACCTGTGGCGGAAGCAGCCGGCTCTGGAACAGATGACGGTCTGGGCTCCGGTACAGGCAGGTAGTGCTCTGGTGCCTGCGCGGCCTCCTCCATGAGGACGGGTGTCGCTTCTTCTGCCTCAGCGACGGGGGCAGACAGCGGGATCTGGGGTGCTGGTGCGGCGTTTTCTGCAGGAACGGGTGCCTCCACTGTGATACTGGCAACCGGTTCAGATTGCAAGGGCTGGGATGCCCGCACGGCCTTCTGTACTGGAACGGGTGCCTCCACTGAGATACTGGCAACCGGTTCAGATTGCAAGGGCTGGGATGCCCGCACGGCCTTCTGTACTGGAACGGGTGCCTCCACTGAGATACTGGCAACCGGTTCAGATTGCAAGGGCTGGGATGCCCGCACGGCCTTCTGTACTGGAACGGGTGCCTCCACTGAGATACTGGCAACCGGTTCAGATTGCAAGGGCTGGGATGCCCGCAAGGCCTCCTCTACTGGAACGGGTGCCTCACCTTCCGGTACAGACACTTCAGGGGGTAAGAGGGATTGGCACCGCTCCAATTGTAGTTTTAGGGCCCGCCAGCTCGCTTCCATCCTGGCGACCTCCTCCCGGTGCAGGGCCAGGTCTCTCAGGGTATCCTCCGCTTCTTCCAGCGTAGGAGGGTTTCCAGGCCGGGTGCCAAACGGTGGCTCCGTGGCAATCGGGTCGCTTCCGTGGGGGGAGAGCTCTGACTCCTCCATCCCTTCCCACTTCTGCTCACGTCCATTCGCCATCTCAGCAAAGTCACATGTGTCATTAGCATCAGGAGAGGCGACATCTTTTGTAGGGAGGCGGGACCTTCGCGTTCGTTTACGCCCACTGAGGAGGATGAGGAGGCGGAACTCCAGAGCTGTGGGGCACGATCTTACATTGCAGTGACATTTAGAGTGTGCGGACATCGTTTTCGCGCCACGGAGTGAGTGTACGCCCACGAGAGCACCCCCTTATTCTTCACCTGTGCCTCGTGGCGCAGATATGACGGAAAAATGGCAAATACAGTCTATGATGATTTTTGCAATTCTCAAGCAAAAAAACAGTTCAATTAAGGCACACAGGACACATATATATGTCCCAATGACATGTAATATATATATTATATATATAATATATATATATATATATATGTATTCTAAGTGTGTATATTTTGTGTTTACAAGGAAAGAAAGTGTTTTTTTAGTTGCGATATTTTGTTCCCATAGACTTACATGGGACTTCCGGTATCGGAATCGGATATCGACGATATTTAGTGATATCGGCGATACCATTCCGATCCGATATTTTTAGATATCGAGCAGTATCGCTCAACACTACCGGCCACATAAAATTGAAAATTGTATGGTACTCACAGAAGGGAAAAATATTGTGAAAGAAAAAAGGTTGTCAGAGTTGTCAGAGATATTTTTCTGTTTGTTGCATTTTTTTTTTTTTTTTCCCTCTGTATCTCTGGGTGCTGGGGAGGATTTTTTCTCTCAATGGAGTTTGCAGTTATCTGGCCGTGTGGATCAGCTTGCCACTGAGGTTCGGAGTATTGCTGCCTATCTTGCTAGGTTGCCTGTTGTGGAACCTAGGATTCCCATGCCAGATTTGTTTTTAGGGGATCGAGCTAAGTTTCAGAATTTCAAAAATAATTGTAAATTGTTTTTTGCCTTAAAATCTAAGTCCTCAGGGAACGCAGCGCAGCAGGTTCAAATTGTCATCTCTCTCCTGCGCGGCGATCCTCAGGATTGGGCTTTTTCCCTGACACCTGGGGATCCTGTTTTGAGTGATGTTGATGCATTTTTTCAGGCTTTGGGGTTATTGTACGATGAGCCTAATGTCACTGATCAAGCTGAAAAAGCCTTGTTGGCATTAAATCAGGGGCTTGATGACGCTGAGTTATACTGTCAGAGATTCCGTAGGTGGGCAGTCCTGACCAAATGGAATGACGACGCTTTGGCGGCCCTTTTTCGGAAGGGTCTGTCAGATAATGTAAAGGATGTTATGGTGGGATTCTCTGTCCCCTCTGGTCTCAATGATTCTATGTCATTAGCGATTCAAATTGACAGACGTTTGCGTGAGCGAAGAAGTATGCGTGGAATAGTGTTGCCTTGTGAACCTGCTTCTGAATCCATGCAGTGTGATAGAGTAGTGTCTGGGGCACAGCGTCATGAGTTTCGAAAGCGCAATGGGTTATGTCTCTACTGTGGTGATGCCTCTCATGCTATTTCAGTCTGCCCTAAGCGGGGAAGACGTTTTGCACGCTCAGTTGTCTTGGGTAGTGTTCAGACTAAGTTTTTATTAACTGTCACTCTGATATGCTCTCTGTCCTCATTTTCTGCTCAGGCTTTCGTTGATTCGGGAGCAGCTATTAACCTGATGGATTATGATTTTGCTAAACGTTGTGGGTTTCCCTTGATACCCCTACAGAAGTCTATTCCCCTACTGGGGATCGATTCTACCCCTTTGGCTGAGAATAAACCTCAGTTCTCTACTCAGGTGATAATGAGGGTTGAACCTGATCATCAGGAGTGCTGTAAATTTATGGTTCTGTATAATCTGCATGACATTATCGTACTAGGTTTCCCTTGGTTACAGTCTCATAATCCTGTTTTGGATTGGAAATCTGTGTCTGTAACCAGTTGGGGCTGCCAATGTGTTAATACCAACACTCCTGTTTTTTCTGCCTCCCCCCAGGCTCAGGATGTTCCTGACTTTTTGATTGATTTTTCTGATGTGTTTAGCGAAAGTAAATCTGCATCCTTGCCTCCCCATAGGAGCTATGACTGCGCTATTGAATTAGTGCCTGGTAGTAAATTCCCTAAAGGTCGCCTTTTTAACTTGTCTGTACCTGAACATGACGCTATGCGGTCTTATATCAAGGAATCATTGGAGAAGGGTCATATCACCTTATTCGCATTAAGCACGGGGATGAATGGTAGACGGCATTCAATACCCCTGAGGGGCATTTTGAGTACCTTGTGATGCCCTTTGGGCTCACTAATGCTCCTTCTGTCTTCCAGTCCTTCATGAATGACATTTTCAGGGATTTTGTGGATAAATTTCTGATTGTTTATTTGGATGATATCTTGATTTTTTCTAATGACTGGGACTCTCATGTGAAACATGTTCGAACTGTATTCCAGATTTTGAGAGAGAATGCTCTGTATGTGAAGGGATCAAAGTGTCTTTTTGGCGTACAGAGGATCTCATTTCTGGGATTCATTTTGTCCCCATCTGTTATTGAAATGGACCCGGTCAAGGTTCAGGCCATCTGTGATTGGGTCCAACCTACTTCATTAAAGGCTCTTCAAAGATTTTTGGGTTTTGCCAATTTTTATCGTAAATTTATTGGTAATTTCTCGGTTATTGTTAAACCATTGACTGATTTGACCAGAAAGGGTTCTGATGTGGTGAATTGGCCTCCTGAGGCAGTCTCTGCATTTCAGGAACTTAAGCAGAGATTCACTTCTGCTCCTGTTCTACGGCAGCCTGATGTTTCTCTGCCATTTCAGGTGGAGGTTGATGCCTCTGAAATTGGGGCAGGTGCCGTTTTGTCCCAAAAAGATCCAGAGACCTCTAAAAGTAACCCTTGTGCCTTTTTCTCTCGAAAATTTTCTCCTACTGAACGTGATTATGACGTGGGTAATCGGGAGTTACTGGCCATGAAGTGGGCTTTTGAAGAGTGGAGACATTGGCTGGAGGTAACCAAACATCAGGTGGTGGTCCTTATGGACCATAAGAATCTGGTTTATCTGGAATCTGCCAAGCGACTCAATCCTAAACAGGCCAGGTGGGCCTTGTTTTTCACACGTTTTAATTTTGTGGTTTCCTTTCTTCCTGGCACTAAGAATGTTAAGGCGGATGCCCTCTCGAGGAGTTTCCTTGCGGACTCTCCTGAGTTATCTGATCCTTCTGTTATTTTGAAAGAGGGTGTAGTTCTTTCCGCCATCTCACCCAATTTGAGACTTGCTCTGGAGGGGTGTCAGGAGGATAGGCCCGAGCGCTGCCCTGTTGGAAAATTGTTTGTCCCGGACCAGTGGAAAAAGAGTGTGATGTCTAAGATTCATTGTTCCGCTTTGGCTGGGCATCCCGGAATTTTTGGTACCAGAGACTTGGTAAGTCGGTCCTTTTGGTGGCCTACCTTGTCTCGTGATGTCAGGGAATTTGTGCAGTCCTGCGGGACTTGCTCTCGCTCCAAGTCTTGCTCTCGCTCTAGTGGTTTGTTGATGCCATTGCCTATGCCCAAGAGACCATGGACCCATATCTCTATGGATTTCATTTCCGACCTCCCTGTTTCTCAGAGAATGACCGTCATCTGGGTGATTTGTGATAGGTTTTCCAAGATGATACATCTTGTGCCATTACCCAAGTTGCCTTACTCCTCTGAATTGGTGCCTTTGTTCCTTCAGCACGTGGTTCGTTTACACGGCATTCCTGAGAACATTGTGTCTGACAGAGGAGTCCAGTTTGTTTCCAGATTTTGGAGGACCTTTTGTTCTAAACTTGGTGTTCAATTGTCTTTCTCCTCGGCGTTTCATCCTCAGACCAATGGTCAAACTGAGAGAACAAACCAGACATTGGAGACTTATCTAAGATGCTTTGTGTCTGCTGATCAGGATGACTGGGTCTCTTTTTTGCCTTTGGCTGAGTTTGCTCTTAATAATAGGGCTAGCTCTGCCACTTTGATGTCTCCATTTTTCTGTAATTCTGGGTTTCACCCTCGATTTTCTTCAGGACAGACGGAGGCTTCTGTCTGTCCAGGTATTGACTCTGTTGTGGAGCGTATGCAACAGATTTGGGACCAGGTAGTGGAGAGGTTGTCCCTCTCTCAGGAGAGGGCCAGCGGTTTGCTAACCGGCATAGGACTGATGGTCCTCGGTTTAAAGTGGGGGACTTGGTCTGGTTGTCCTCAAGAAATATTCCTATGAGAGTGGCATCTCCTAAATTTAAGCCTAGGTTCATTGGACCTTATAAGATCATGGAGATTCTTAATCCTGTTTCTTTTCGTTTGCTTCTTCCAGGGACATTTAAGATCCATAACGTGTTCCACAAGTCCTTGTTGAAGAGGTTTGTTGAGCCAGTGGTTCCTACTGCTTTGCCTCCTGACCCTGTTCTGGTTGAGGGCAATATGGAGTTTGTGGTTGAGAAAATATTGAATTCTCGTTTTTCTAGACGGAAACTCCAGTATTTGGTTAAGTGGAGAGGTTATGGTCAGGAAGACAATTCTTGGGTGTTTGCTTCGGACATCCATGCTAGGAGACTCATCCGTGCGTATCATAGAACTCATCCTGACCGACCTGGTTGCTCAAGTGAGGGTTCGGTGACCCCCTCCTCAAGGGGGGGTACTGTTGTGAATGGACTTGAAATGAGTTCTGAGCAGAGGCTCCTTCTGGTGGTTACAAGCGGTACTGGACTGTCCAGTGAAGATTGTGAGGATTGGGAATCAGGTGTTACTGACTGGTCTTATATAAGGGAGTCGCCTTCCCATCAGGGTTGCCGGTGATTAATTGTTCTGGTCTCAATCCTTGAGTCCTGTTTCCTTTGCAGCCTGCTGTGTCGTGTCTGCATCTCCTGCTAACAGATAAGACATTTCCTTCTTTTTGTTTTTGTGCTTGATTTTTGCATTTTGTCCTGCACTTCTGTGGGGGCCTTCAGGGTCCCCTCCGGGGGCTTTTGCCCTCTCAGTTTAGTTCAGCCACTGATGTTTGTACTTTTGCTTTTTCCAGTTTTTTCAGTGGCTGCTGTTTTGATTTTGTTACACCAGAGAACTAATTTAGGTGGTAGAGGTCGTGTGATCTCAGGTGTTTTTGAAATTAGTAGAGTTGGTGCTTTTCAGGGTTTTTTGGGATTGCAGTAAGTGCCCTTCCTATCCTTTTCTATTTAGGTAGTTTGGGCCCAACGTTTGCTCATACTATTTTCTGTCTGTGTCAGTATTTCATCTTGTCTAACCGCCATTACATGTTTGGGGGCTTTCTATGTTCTTTGGGGATCTGCTCCGGGGCAGATAGCTTTCCTCTTTCTATCTTTAGGTGTAGTTAGTTTCTCAGGCTGTGACGAGGCGTCTAGGACCAACGTAGGAACGCTCCACGGCTGCCTCTAGTTGTGGTGGTTAGTCAGGGTACTGCAATCTCATAGATTCCAACTTCTCTGGTGTATTGCCTTTTTTACCTGCACTCCTCAGCTACCGAAACATAACACTGGACTGTCCAGTGAAGATTGTGAGGATTGGGAATCAGGTGTTACTGACTGGTCTTATATAAGGGAGTCGCCTTCCCATCAGGGTTGCCGGTGATCAATTGTTCTGGTCTCAATCCTTGATTCCTGTTTCCTTTGTAGCCTTCTGTGTGGTTCTGCATCTCCTGCTAACAGATAAGACATTTTCTTCTTTTTGTTTTTGTGCTTTATTTTTGCATTTTGTCCTGCACTTCTGTGGGGGCCTTCAGGGTCCCCTCCGGGGGCTTTTGCCCTCTCAGTTTAGTTCAGCCACTGATGTTTGTACTTTTGCTTTTTCCAGTTTTTTCAGTGGCTGCTGTTTTGATTTTGTTACACCAGAGAACTAATTTAGGTGGTAGAGGTCGTGTGATCTCAGGTGTTTTTGAAATTAGTAGAGTTGGTGCTTTTCAGGGTTTTTTGGGATTGCAGTAAGTGCCCTTCCTATCCTTTTCTATTTAGGTAGTTTGGGCCCCAACGTTTGCTCATACTATTTTCTGTCTGTGTCAGTATTTCATCTTGTCTAACCGCCATTACATGTTTGGGGGCTTTCTATGTTCTTTGGGGATCTGCTCCGGGGCAGATAGCTTTCCTCTTTCTATCTTTAGGTGTAGTTAGTTTCTCAGGCTGTGACGAGGCGTCTAGGACCAACGTAGGAACGCTCCACAGCTGCCTCTAGTTGTGGTGGTTAGTCAGGGTACTGCAATCTCATAGATTCCAACTGCTCTGGTGTATTGCCTTTTTTACCTGCACTCCTCAGCTACCGAAACATAACACCGTTCCCCTGAAGAGCTACTGCCTGTGCCTGAGCCGTCCCCAGGTCGGGAGACCGACCAAACAATGCAGAAAGTGGAGGAGGTGGATGCGGTGCTAAGGGACATGGCCCGACACCGTGAAGAAATGGAGGAGATGGAGAAAAGCTGGCGTGCCCTGAAACAGCGGCTGCTGTGGGACGCAACGCTCTCCCCTCCAGAAGCGCAACTGTTACCTGTGCCACCATTGCCAGCGGCTGATGAGAAACCGGAGGCCGGCTCCAAAAGTGCTGATCCTGACTCCGCCGGGGACGCGGCGGGAGAGAAGGAGGCTGAGGAGGCCCTGCCTGTACCGGAGTGCCAGCCCGGCCTGGAGGCCGCAGCGGAATGCAGTCCCCCGGTAGGGACACCGGAGGAGGCCCAGCCGTCCATGATGGAAGTCGACTGGGAGGAGATGGAGTACCTGGACGACGTAGAATACGCCGCCCAGCTGGAGAACGAGTGGCGACGCCGTGAACATGAGCAGCGGCAGCAGCAGGAGCGGAGAGAGGCGCAGCAGCTTTGCCAGAGGTTCCGGGAAAAGGATCTCGCTGAAAACGTCAGGAGAGATAAAGGTACGCCCTGGGAACCGCGGCGCCAGGGGGCCATTAGAGACTTTAAACTCCAGGGAGGCTGGGGTTTCATCCATGAGCCAGGCCTGTACCAGGAGGTATTTGTCAACCGCAGGGATGTGGAGTCTCACCTGCCAGAGGGACACCCGGGAAGGGATCTCTTGATAGGGGATATTGTCACCTACACGCGACACTGGGGTCTAAAGGGGTGGTATGCTCTGAATGTCTCCCGAGTCAGCGACCCCGTCCCTGAAGCCGGCAATGTACCCCGTGTCTCAGTGTCCCAAATCATAACCCCATCCGCGCCAGGCCGCGCACCTGCATCGTGCCCTGCATCGTATACTGCATCCTACGCTGCATCGCAAAAGCCTTGTGCGTATCCAACTGCGCCACTGCGCGCACCTGCATCGTATACTGCGTCCTACTCTACAACGCAACAGGCTATTGCGACCTCCATGGATCCAAATCTATATTCAGAAGAGGCACCTGTAAGGCCTCCAGGAAGTCGCAAAGCCAATTGCAAAAGTGAAACAAGGACTGTGGCTACCCAGACACAGGTAGCAGGACATGATATGTTAGTGATGCGTTCCAGATCGCACCGCTTACTTCCAGCCCCAGGTGTGGAAGAAGTCACTGCAATTTGCAAAGAAGAACAGTAGGACCCAGACAGGGTTTACTGCATCTGTACAAAGTTAAAGAAGATTTGCACTTTATTGAATGTTGATAATATGTGATGATGTTTGCATAATATGTGCATAGTATACCCCAGTTGGGTAATGAGTAACACAGTATTATTATAGAAATGTGATTTTTCTAGGAATGTTCTTATGCCAAGGACTGCGTGGCTGAGGACTTTGCCAGCCCAAAAACTGTGATGTAAATAGTTCGCACTTCGGTGCCCCATCTTGGTTTTACGTGAAAGCCATATCTACCTCTGAAGAAAAACCCGTATGGTGTGGCCTTGAGTGAGGTCTGCAGCAATGAAGTCCTGCAGCCCACCCAGGACCCACGTGGGAGGTTTTTGGTGCGGGTCCTCCACAAGAATCTTGTCTTGTATTTATTGATGTGAAAAGTATTTTTGATATTTTTCTATTGCACTTGTACACAATGTAACGTTAAAGTGTCCTTACCTCCCGCAAGGGATGAGTTATGTTGATGTTATTATAAAAAAATGTTTTTCTATTTCAGCCCGGGAGTGCTGACGATAACTAGGGGGGGATGTGTGGCCCAGCTGCGCTTGGTACACATGTTCCCAGGAGTATGCACAAAAAGGTAATTACAAAATCTGATATTCATTCACACTCACACTTCCCCAGGAGCCACCAGAGGGAGCCCTTTAGATTCAGGTATATAGGGGTGTGGAGAAATGCAGCAGTAGGCATTCTAGCTAGACAGCTATTCTAGTTGTTGGTCGTACCTCAGACAGATCAGATCTCCTCAGGACACCAGAGTGAGACAGTCTAGTCAGAGCTTTGTCTGGGCTAGTGCGAGTTCAGATGTGAGGAGATTTCCTGTCAGATGAGACAGAAGCAGAAAGATTGCAAGCTGTTTACCTCAGAACAGATTGACTGTTAGTACCCTATGAATGTGGAAAGTGACTCTCGGAGCGAGCATGAAATCAGTCTGATGGAAGGTCCTGATAGCCACTCTGGACAGAGTCTTTGAAGGAAAAGAAGGAAGGGGACTACAGTTATCAGAACATCGAGTTAACTGAGAAACGGTAAGTGAGCTGTGGAAGGAAGGAAGCTGACGACTACACCTACTGCTACCCGTGCTTATGTTAAGGGTGAGAGTAGGGCGACGGGCGAGTGGTGACAAGAGTGTTATGTTTCGGTAGCTGAGGAGTGCAGGCAAAAAAAAAGGCAATACACCAGAGCAGTTGGAATCTATGAGATTGCAGTACCCTGACTAACCACCACAACTAGAGGCAGCCGTGGAGCGTTCCTACGTTGGTCCTAGACGCCTCGTCACAGCCTGAGAAACTAACTACACCTAAAGATAGAAATAGGAAAGCTATCTGCCCCGGAGCAGAACCCCAAAGATAATAGAAAGCCCCCAAACATGTAATGGCGGTTAGACAAGAGGAAATACTGACACAGAAAGAAAATAGTATGAGCAAACGCTGGGGCCCAAACTATCTAAATAGAAAAGGATAGGAAGGGTACTTACTGCAATCTCAGAAAACCCTGAAAAGCACCAACTCTACTAATTTCAAAATAACCTGAGATCACACGACCTCAACCACCTAAATTAGTTCTCTGGTGTAACAAAATCAAAACAGCAGCCACTGAAAAAACTGGAAAAAGCAAAAGAACAAAACTCAGTGGCTGAACTAAACTGAGAGGGCAGAAGCCCCGGAAGGGACCAGGAAGGCCCCCACAGAAGTGCAGGACAAAATGCAAAAATATAGCACAAACACAAAAGAAGAAAAAATCTTATCTGATAGCAGGAGATGCAGACACGACACAGCAGGCTACAAGGGAAACTGGAATGAAGGATTCAGACCAGAACAATTGATCACCGGCAACCCTGATGGGAAAATGACTCCCTTATATAAGACCAGTCAGTAACACCTGATTCCCAGTCCTCACAATCTTCACTAGCACCGCTTGTAACCACCAGAGGGAGCCCTGCCCAGAACTCATCTCAAACCCATTCACAACACAAGAGAGAGAGAGTGACCGAGGCGTTATAGCAACAATTGCTGCCTTTGCTCTACACAACCGGACACCGGGTCCGAAGCCTTGCTAGAACCTTCACGGCTAGTAGGAGAAAAACCGGAATCCCTGCTGGACTTCAAGTCGCAGAGGGGCCCTATTGTGCTGATACGTAACCGGGGTCAGGGAGAGCAGGAGTCGGGCCTGATCAGCCATAGACTTAGTTCTTGCCAAAAGAAGGCTCCACCACAAGGTCGGCCGGGCGTAGCTGTTATACACAGAGTTGAACTTAGCTTTATGCAGGTTGGAAACTCACACATTAAAGAGAAAGGAGGCCTTAAACCTACTCAGTGATTACCTGGATGTGCATCCTCCACCCTGAGCAGCTTCCCGGGACATACCTGCTACCATCACCAGTAAAGGTATGGAAAGAGACTGACTTGTGTGTGTCTGACTTATTGCCTGCACCCTGCATCGCCATATACTTTGAGGGATCCAGTCTCTCCTGTGGGAGACTTAACACATTGCTGCCAAATAACATCCCCTCAGAAGATTAACCCTGCAGCGCTGGTCACCTTGATCAGAAACCACAGGTGGCATCACAAACAATTATTATTATCCCCTGTAAATATCCCCCTTTGTATGAGCGCCCAGGGCAATGGACCGAGCTGTGCTACTTGTGACATTCCCCATAGACTTCAATGGGCTCGGTGCCGAGTACCCCATAAGCCCTGGTACTATACGTGCGACTCACTTACCTATGATCACCCTGACTGAGTCTCCTTGGCTGAGTCCAGATTTTTTCGCCTTCAGCAGGGGAATCGGTCAGTGGAGATGTATAGCTTCAAATTCCGCAGATTGGCAACTGATACAAAATGGAATGAACCGGCTTTCAGAAGTCAATTTCTTCAGGACCTTACTGAAAGGTTGATGAATGCTTTGGCAGTGTATGAAACCCCTGAGTCCTTGGAGGCTGCAATGTCGTTGGCTGTACATGTTGATAGACAACCTTATCTGAAGCCTCTTTTTTTGGGGTATTGCACTTTGCTAGGGGAGCTGTCTGGTGGTGAACCAATTTTGGGGAAGGTGGAGGCACGCATGCAGTTAGGTGGTGCCTCTGCATTGTACATTTCCCCGGAGATTTGCAAAAAGAAGGGAGTGTTATTTTTTTTTGTAGAAAAGAGGGACTTTTTTGGTGGTCTGTCCTTTGATGTGCTTTGATGGATATTCTCTATTTTCCATATATGATGGGAGGGCAGGTCATCAGCACAGATGTTTGTGATAGGAGCCTGTGTTTTCGGACTGAGGGGGGAGTGAAAGGTGTCAAAAATTTTTTTTGGGTTGTTAGATAGTGAGGAGATCAGGGTGGTGAAGTAGATCTGTTTGGTGAGGTGAAGGGCAGTTATTGGTGCTTAGTATAAATTTGTAGTGGATGAAGTATTCTGGTGGGCGAGTTTTTCTACATAGGCGTTCAGCACTCCTAGTGCATAGCTGGAGAAATCAATGTGAGACAGGGTTGTTTTCCTCTGTGTTTGGAGGTTCTGAGGGTGAGTGGCGCTACTTGGTCAAGGGTGCTTCTGTGAATGTTATTGTAGTGGTGTAGAGCCAGATCAGGACAGGAAAAAGAGGAGATTGGGGACAGTGATGAGTTTGGGGAGTCTGTAAATGATTGAGTGTTGATGGCTTGTAAATTTCTGCAAGTGTGGTAGGTAGGAGTGTGCTGAGGTGGGTGAGGATTTGTGAGCGTTAAGGAGAGGATATTGTGGTCAAAGAGGGGAAGAGGTGAGTTATCTAGGTAGGAAAATGAACAGAGTTGGACATGCCACACTAAACAACATCGCTAACGGGATCGCTAAAAAACGTCACTATTTAGCGATCCCGTTAGCGATGATGTTGTGTGCGGCAGCTGCCAGCGACGAGCTTCCTGCTGTGATCTCGCTCGTCGCTGGAATCGTTCCGGACCCTATTTTCGTCGCTGGCGCCCCGCTGGTAAGTATCTAATCGCTGAGTGTGGCACCTTTTTTAGCGATTTAGCGGTACTTTTGTACCGCTAAAGTCGTTAAGGAGATCGCTAACCGCGATAGCGTCCTAACGACATCGCTAAAATAGGTAGCTACTAGCGATATAGAAACAATCCCGCTAGCGATCTCATTAGTATGCGACGCTAACGAGATCGCTAGCGGGATTGTGTAGTGTGGCAGTACCTTTAGACAAAAACCAGATCAAGGGTGTTACCATGTTTGTGTGTTTCTGAGGTTGAGAGCTGTGAGAAGCCAATGGAAATGGTTAGGAGCTGGCATGCAGGTGGGGAAGGGAGGCTGTTAACGGGGATGTTGAAGTCTCGCAGGATAAGGGTCAGTAATTCTGAGGACATGGAAGTGTGGCAGCCAGGCAGAGAAATGGTCAAGAAAGTGGGTGGGTGAGCCTGAGGGACGGTATATAACTGCTACTCTGAGGGAGAGGGGATGGAAAAGCCTGATGGTGTGGTCCTCAAAAGAAGGAAATGAGAGTGAAGGAACTGGGGGGGTGACATGGAAAGTGCATAGTGGGAACAGGAGTATGCCTACTCCACCACCAAATCTGCGGGTCTCAGAGAATGGGAGAAATGTAAGCCACCATGTGAAATGGCAGCAGGGGAGACAATATCAGAATCCTGAATCCAGGTTTGAGGGCCAACAGATTAAGAGAGTGTTCAGAAAGTAGTTGTGCAGGAAAGGAAGCTTATTGCATACAGACCGTGGATTCCAGAGTGCACAATTAAAAGAGGGAGATGAAGTAGTACAGCTAATGTTAATCAGGTTACTAAGGTTTCGAGGTGAGGTGGGGGAGCGTGGACCGGGGTTCGGGGAGATATCCCTGAAATAAGAAGCAGTAGAAAGAGAAAGAGCAAGTAGTTCTTGGAATTGTGACATGTTTTTTGTGCGATGTCTTTGGGCAAGATGGACTGAGGTTTTTCAGGAAGGTGAGAAGTGCATGGGAACTGTACATGGGAGAGGGAAGTATAGAGGAGCTGATGTGGATGAGTGGTGATGGAGAAGGGATTGGGTCGGTGAATGTGGATGGCAAGGGCACACAGGGAGATAAAAGTAAGGCACATGGCTAAAAAGGAGTATATAGTGTAGGTTACCTGTCTCCTGCTCTGACTAACTGCTATTGAATTAACTGCTGCTTCTGGATACTTAACTACAGTGATACTTTGCTGAAGGGACATGTGCATGCACTCCACACGCGTGCACCCCTCAGGCTACTACTAAATTTTATACTACTGCTACTAATATTTATAGGGCTGACTAGAGGGTCAGGTGAAAAGGATTGTGGGAGCTGTTTTGGGATAAATTAGTGTCAAAGGGTTACCGCGATGGAGTGGAGGCAGAAGACAGCAGCGTCTGATTGCTCCTACTCCGGCGCTGAGAAGCATTTCTTCATTTTAAATTCTTCTGGCAGAACAGAGGTTAATCGGCAATGTTGGAAATCCCTGTGCTCACAGCTGTGCTCAGTTAGCCACTCCTTTTCCCTATATATTCTTGGCTCTGTTACTAATCATCGTCAGACGTAGCTTTATTGTTGCATGGCAAACCGAGGGAAAGGAGTTGGTATGAGAAGGAGAGTTCGAGGAGTTATTGTTTGGTTTGTAAGGTAGTAATTCCTTATCCTTCTCTATTTTGTTTTTTCCCCTTCCTGCACACCTCAGTGGATTCCTCTGTTATATGTAAGTGAATATTTTGTGTATCTGGAGTTTTCCGTTAACCCTTGTCTGTGTTGCCCTGCTTGTTGGGTTGTTGTACTGCGGTGCACAGTAGCGCCCTGTCTTCCCTTGGTGGGGGAAGGGAACAGAAGGAGATCTAACTTAGGAGATAAGGCTAGTGCGGAGGCTATTGCATCTGAAGTATCCTAGGGAGCAGGGCGAGCTAGGGCGCCCCCTAGTGTTAGTGTCAGGAAAGAAGCCCCTGGTCCTGGGTCACCCTACAGCTGTGTCGTGACATTTAGCAGCTGGTCAACACACCAGAGGGTGGATAGATGATCAAAGACACTAGGCCTGGCTCCATCTATATGCTATAGCACCTTTCACCAGATAACATCTACAGTGACCTGAGGATGGATATACAGCAGTGAGTATTGGATACAATGCAAAAGATGAATTATAGCAAAGATTCAGCAGTGCTGTTATATACCATTAAAATTGCTGCAGAATGTCAAGGCAGTATGTGACAGCAAGCAGTGTTATATAACATTAAAAATGTTGCACAATGACAAGGGAGTAGATTACAGACAGCAAGCAGTGTTATATACCATTAAAATTGTTGCTTACCCCCCCTCCTTACCTATTCAGGGCCTAGCTCTAGGGATATACAGGGTTTAGGTTTCTGCTAGGCGATTGTGTGGAACCAATATAGGGATAGTAGGTGAGGCAGATTGCTATTAGATCTACCAAGAGGTCTCCACTGTCACACCGCTCCACCATACTTACCTCGCCATCCCGACGTGTCTCTTGATGGGGAGCGCGCTGCTCGGTGTCCTTACTTACGGTCTTGTGGCCGGCTTTGGGATCATGTCACATGCGCACCCGCACTATGCAGCTTAGGCCGCGGCTGCGCATCTCCAGTCCCTTATGCCGGGGGAGGGTCCTTCCTGTAGGAGGTGCCTGATTATCACTTGTGCACCCCTGTGGTTTAGGCTCCTGTTTGTTCCCTTTGTCTCCATACCTTCTGGGTCCCTGCTCTCTCTGTGTTCCCGGAGTTACCGTACTCCATTTTACTTAATTCCTTCCGTTCTTGTGTTCCCTCTAGTGCCTGTCTACTCCAGTCCTCGCCGGCCTCCGGCTGCCTCACCATACCTCTTCCGAGTGGTCTGCTTGGTCAGTCCAGACCTTCCTGGTTGGATCCTTTACCCAGTCTTACTCTGGTCTCGTCCTCTCTCCCCAGGACATCTAACCTGTTCTGCCTCTTGGGCCATCTCTTGGTACTGGCCGTCGCAGTGATAGTCTCCCCTGGCCCTGCCCCTGACGCTCCCTGTATAGAGGTCTGTCATCACTAGGTTAGCTCACCCAGGAGAGGTTCATCACCACGACCCAGTGGGTTCACTCTAGGAGCTTCACAAGTTGTCATATCAACTCCCCCTTTCCTTAGCATTTGGGTTTCTTTCCCCTCTTCCCCTCGTGTTGCACTTTGTTTTCCCACACTGTGTATCACATATATGGGGGATCATGATAAAGGGCATATGGGGGGCCAGGAAAGATATATGGGGGCCAGGTCAAGGGGCATATGGGGGCCAAGATGGATATATGGGGGGCATGACAAGGTGCATATGGAGGCCAGAAAGGATATATTGGGGCCAGGATGGCTATATGGGGAGGGTCATGGCAAGTAACATATGGGGCCAGAAAGGATATATGGGGCAAGGGAAATATGGTGGGCCATGACAAGGGGCATATGGAAGCAAGGCTGTATATATGGGGGAGCCATGACAAGGGGCATATGGGGGACAGAATGGATATATCAGTGGAATGTAGAAGCCCTGATGGATATGAGAGGTTCCAAGATAAGGGGCATATGAGGGGCCAGGATGAATATATGTAAGGGGGGGCCAGGATGAATATTTGTGAGAGGAAGAGGGGCATATGAGGGTCATGATGGATATATGGGGGGGAAAGACAAGAGGAATATGGTTGTCAGGATGGATATAAGGTGGGGAGGACCAGGTCATATAGTTGCCAGGATGGATATATGGGGGCCAGGACAAGGGGCATATGGTGGCCAGGATGGATATATGGTTGGGGCCAGTACAAGGGGCCAGGATGGATGTATGGGTGGTGCATGATGAGGGGCATATGGGGGCCATGATGGATATATGGGGGAGGGGGCAGGACAAGGAACATATGGTGGTCAGGATGAATATATGGCGGCAGGACAAGGTGCACATGGGGCCAGAATGCTTATATGGGAGGCCAGAACAAGAGGCATATGGGGGCCAGGAGAGATAAATGGGGGTCTAAGACAAGTGGCATATGCGGGTCAGGATTCATATATGGGGTGCTAAGAGAAGGGGCATATTGGGGCCAGAATTGATATATGGAGGTGTCCAGGACAAAGGGCATATAGGGGGGCTGGACAGGGACATATGGAGATCCATTCCTATTTGTGCTATTGATTCGGCTCCTTTCAGCCGGAAGAGTTTGACCCAAGTCATACATAATGTGAACTTGCACGTAAGGAATCTTCATGAAGAGTTCCTGTCCTGCTACATCTTGGACGGTATGCCTACTCCCGTTGTCTTAGGCCTTCCCTGGCTGAAGAAACACAATCTGGTCATAGATTGGCAGTCCAGAGAAGTAGTTGGGGCAATGTTTGTAAAAACTGTTGCTTGGGTACTGCGATCTCGACCGTCTTTATTGAATCTACCCTTTCTTCTCCGGTGGAGGTAGTTAAGGGGCTACTGGAGGTTATGGGCAAGACTCTAATCACACCTCAGTTTAACTCTAAATATCTGTGCTCTCCGGGGAAAATTGGTCAGGGAGGATGGTGGTTCCCACTGAGTATCCTGAGGATAAGATTTTTGTGACACGTTGCTACACCTCTGTTGTCTGTCCATCAAGGAGAGTACTATCTTGTGCCAAATATATGTGTGGTAATAAACGTTCAGGTCAGGACCTGTGTGTGAATGAGTACGTGTGGGCGTCCACTAGAAATATCAGTTGGAGGTAAACATCAGGGACTCTGAGTTATAGGATGATCTGGCCGTATAGGCTAGCGGCCGTTTTCAGCCCTGGGACCTTCCATTTGGAGTTTCCAGTGATGCATGTATATCAATCAAGTGTTCCACAGGTCGTTGCTCAGGAGATTTGTTGCGCCTACAGAATTACCATCAGCGTCAGTCTGTGTTTGCTATGACCTTGACGACCAAGAGACTAGGGAGGTGAATACTAGCGGTTTCATGTGTTCTTGCCGAGTGTCATTTCCAGTCAAGTCCGGTCTTAAGGGTTCATCGGCCCCTCGTACAAAGAACAGTCCTGTTACAAATCATTGAGGGATTCATGGCAGCTCTGGGTCTGCTGAAATTTAAATGTTGTTTTTCCTTTGGTCCAGCAAGAGTTAATGTCAGTCTCTTGCTGGCAGTTTCTTTTAGACTGGTCAGCTGATGTCGGTTTGTAATCACTCCCACCTCCCTTTATATACCCACATGACCCATCAGCTGATCGTGGGTTATAGAGTTTTTGTTCTATACATACCAGCTAGGTGTGTGGAGCTCATCTGTGATGGTGGTGTTGCTGCTGTGGGAGTTCTACTGTCCTGGTGCCGTTTTCTCTGCTGCTGTGGAGCTTAGCAGCAGAGGCTGAGCTTAGTAGCTTCCTTTTTGTTTGTCCCCTGTTCGTCTCTTCCCCTGTGTGTTTTCATCTGCAGTGGCAAGGCTAGCATACTTGCCAGCCAGTGCACTAGCCAGGGTGCATAGAGGTGACAGTTAAGGACTAGGCATGTGACGGCGGCGGGGGGGAATGACCCAAACAGGTCATTAGGGAAGCCTGGGGTCAGGCACAGATTGGTGTCAGGAGGTAGTCCATCCCCCGCTTCCTACCATTAAGGCCTTTCTTTCCTTTTCCACTCTGTCATATTTATATGCTGTCATCCGCCGGACTTACCCGTGTCAGTGCTTGACAGGTTCTTGTTACATTTCACTGGTATATTAAACTATCAAAAAACCTTTGAAAACTTTTTTTTTTATGGATTCAGTGATTCATCCATACACTGTACGTGGTTCTTCTTATATTTCACTGGTATTATAAATGTCATGGTATAGGACATGGTTAATGTCCTGCTTTCTCAGGGTTAACTTTTGCTGGCCTTCCTTTGGATCTGGGAGGGGTATTTATACTCACTCCAGAGGAAGATTCTATGTCAGCTATACTGTTGTTTTGACTGTGTGTCTGACCCCACTGGTTTGCTTATAGTCTGCTCTGCTTGTTTGATTCCCGTGTATGACCTGTTCTGTCCGCTCACTCTGCTCTCTTTCTCACGTTTTGGTACTAGTGTCTTCTCCGGTTCTGATCTTGGCTTGGCTATTGATACTCCGTTACAGTTTTGTCCCTATTGTACGTCTATTGTCCATTCTGGTTTACTGATCTATTGCTACGTCCTGACTATCCGTTTTTTTGGTGGCCTACGGATCAGGCCTCTATAACACACTAGATGCTACAAACTATTTTAAAGGCAGGCCCCTTACTGTATAACACTAGGAACAGAAGAATTTTTTGGTGGCCTATGGATCAGGCCTCTATAAAACACTAGATGCTACACACTATTTTAAAGGCAGGCCCCTTACTGTATAACACTTGGAACAGAAGAATTTTTTGGTGGTCTATGGATCAGGACTCTGTAACACACTAGATGCTACAAACTATTTTAAAGCTCAGAATTCATAGCACTGCTACATCTACAGCAGGGAAAACAGGGATTTTATCAAAAGTGCAACAATCAGTCCAATAAGTGTTATGTCGCTGGTTCAGGCTCTCTGCCCCTACATCATGCAGCTCTCAGACACAAAAGAAAAAACCTGCTGATAGATTCCTTTAACCCCTTTCTGTCATCGGACGTACTATCCCATCCATGTGCCCTGGGACTTAATTCCCAGGGATGGGATAGTACGTCCAAGGCAATCAGCTGCGCTCCCGGGGGAAGGGCAGCTGATCGCGGCCGGGTGTCAGCTGATTATCATAGCTGACACCCGGCACTATATGTCCCGGCACATTAACCCCTGGCACACCGCGATCAAACATGATCGTGGTGTACCGGGGCACAGGGAAGCATCGCGTAGGGAGGGGGCTCCCTGCGTGCTTCCTCAGACCCTCAGAACAGCGCTGTTCTGAGGCCTTCCTCCCTGCAAGGCCCCGAATCCAAGATGGCCACAGGGTCCTGCAGGGAGGCGGCTTCCTCAGTGCCTGCTGAGAGCAGGCGCTGAGGAAGCCTGCATCACTGCCTGTGAGATCGCTGGTCTCACAGTGTGCTGTGCACACTGTGAGACCAGCGATCTGACCCTATACTGTAATGTCCCACCCTGGGACAAAGTAAAAAAGTTAAAAAAATAAAAATAACAAGTGTAAAAAAAAAATTCCAAAATAAAGGAAAAAAAAATATTCCCCAATAAATTCATTTCTTCCTGTAAATAAAAAAAAAACAATAAAAGTACACATATTTGGTATCGCTGCGTCCGTAACGACCCGCCCTATAGAACTGTCCCACTAGTTAACCCCTTTAGTGAACCCCTTAAAAAAAAAAGAAAACAAAGAAAAAAATCAATGCTTTATCATCATACTACCGAACAAAAAGTGGAATAACACGCGATCAAAAAGACCGATATAAATAAGCATGGTACCGCTAAAAACATCATTTTGTCCCGCAAAAAAAGAGCCATGATACAGCATCATCAGTGAAAAAATAAAAAAGTTATAGCTCGCAGAATAAAGCGATGCAAAAATAATTATTTTTTATATAAAATGGTTTTTATTGTATAAAAGCGCCAAAACATAAAAAAAATATAAATGAGGTATCGACGTATTCATACTAACCTGAAGAATAAAACTGCTTTATCAATTTTACCACACGCGGAACGGTATAAACGCCCCCCCCAAAAAAATTAATGAATTGCTGATTTTAGTTCATTGTAACCTACCAAAAATCAAAATAAAAAGCGATCAAAAAATATCACGTGCTCAAAAATGGTACCAATAAAAATGTCAACTCGTACCGCAAAAAATAAGACCTCACATGTCTCTGTGGGCCAAAATATGCAAAAATTATAGCTCTCAAAATGTGGTGATGCAAAAACTATTTTTTGCAATAAAAAGCGTCTTTTAGCATAACAGCTGCCAATCATAAAAACCCGCTATAAAAACCTGCTATAAGTAGTAAATCAAACCCCCCTTTATCACCCCCTTAGTTAGGCAAAAATAATAAAATTAAAAAAATGTATTTATTTCCATTTTCCTATTAGGGTTATGGTTAGGGTTGCGGCTAAAGTTAGGGTTAGAGTTGGGGCTAAAGTTAGGATTAGGGTTAGGGTTGGGACTAGGGTTAGGGGTGTGTTGGGTTAATGTTGGAGTTAGAATTGGGGGATTTCCACTGTTTAGGCACATCAGGGGCTCTCCAAATGTGACATGGCGTCTGATCTCAATTCCAGCCAATTCTGCGTTGAAAAAGTCAAACGGTGCTCCTTCCCTTCTGAGCTCTGCCATGCGCCCAAACAGTAGTTTACCCCCACATATGGGGTATCATTGTACTCAGGACAAATTGCACATTAACTCTTGGAGTCCAATTTCTTCTGTTACCCTAGGGAAAATAAAAAATTGGGGGCGAAAATATCATTTTTGGAAAAAAAAAATGATTTTTTTTGTTTTTACGGCTGTACGTTATAAACTTCTGTGAAGCACTTGGGGCTTCATAGCGCTCACCACACATCTAGATAAGTTCCTTGTGAGGTCTATTTTCCAAAATGGGGTCACTTGTGGGGGTTTCCACTGTTTAGGCACATCAGAGGCTATCCAAATGCGACATGACTCCCGCAGACCATTCCATCAAAGTCTGCAATCCAAAACGTCACTACTTCCCTTCCGAGCCCTGAAGTGTGCCCATACAGTAGTTTTCTCCCACATAATGGGTATCAACATACTCAGGACAAATTGGACAACAAATTTTGGGTCAAATTTCTCCTGTTACCCTTGTGAAAATAAAATATTGGGGGCGAAAAAATTATTTTTGTAAAAAAAAAAGGATTTTTTATTTTTACGGCTGTACGTTATAAACTTCTGTGAAGCACTTCGGGGTTCAAAGTGCTCACCACACATCTAGATAAGTTCCTTGGGGAGTCTATTTTCCAAAATGGGGTCATTTGTGGAGTTTTTTCACTGTTTAGGCACATCAGGGGCTCTCCAAATGCAACATGACGCCCGCAGACCATTCCATCAAAGTCTGGAATCCAAAACGTCACTACTTCCCTTCTGAGCCCCGACGTGTGCCCATACAGTAGCTTTCTCACACATATTGGGCATCAGCGTACTCAGGACAAATTGGACAACAACTTTTTGGGTCCAATTTCTCTTGTTACCCTTGGGAAAATAAAAAGTTGGGGACTAAAAGATCATGTTTGTGGAAAAAATATGATTTTTTATTTTCATGATTGGGCGTTATAAACTTTAGTGAAACACCTGGGGGTTCAAAGTTCTCACCACACATCTAGATAAGTTCCATGAGGGGTCTAGTTTCCAAAATGGTGTGATTTGTGGGGGTATTCCACTGTTTAGTCAGATCAGGAGCTCTCCAAACACGACATGTCGTCCAGCCAATTCTGCGTTGAAAAAGTCAAACGACGCTCCTTCCTTCCGAGCTCTGCCATGCACCCAAACAGTGGTTTACCCCCACATATGCACAAATTGCACAATAATGTTTGGGGTCTTGTTACCCTTGGGAAAATAAAAATTTGGGTGAAAAGATCATTTTTGTGGAAAAAATATGATTTTTTAATTTTACGGCTCTACGTTATAAACTTGTGTGAAGCACTTGGGGGTTCAAATTGCTCACCACAGATCTAGATAAGTTCCTTAGGGTGTCTAGTTTCCAAAATGCGGTCACTTGTGGGAGGATTCCACTGTTTAGGCACATCAGGGGCTCTCCAAATGCAACATGGCGTCCAATCTCAATTCCAGCCAATTTTGGTTGGAAAAAGTCAAATGGTGCTCCTTCCATTCCGAGCTCTGCCGTGCGCCCAAACAGTGGTTCCCCCACATATGGAGTATCAGCGTACTCAGGACAAATTGGACAACAACTTTTGTGGTCCAATTTCTCCTGTTACCCTTGGGAAAATAAAAAATTGGTGACTAAAAGATAATTTTTGTGGGAAAAAAATAGGATTTTTTATTTTCATGCCCGGGCATTATAAACTTCTGTGAAGCACTTGGGGGTTCAAAGTGCTCACCACAGATCTAGATAAGTTCCTTAGGGGGTCTAGTTTCCAAAATGGGGTCACTAGTGGGGGTTTCCACTGTTTAGGCACATCTGGGGCACTGCAAACGGAACATGACCCCCATCAACGTCTGCATTCCAAAACGTTATTACTTCCTATCCAAGCCCTGCCGTGCGCCCAGTTTCCCCCCCACATATTTGGTATCAGTGTACTCAGGACAAATTGGAGAACAACTTTTGGGGTCCAATTTCCTTGGGAAAAATCAAAAATTTGGGACTAAAAAATCTTTTTTGTGGAAAATTTTTTTTTTTTTCACATCCAGGCATTATAAACTTTTGTGAAACACTTGGGGGGTTCAAAGTGCTCACAACAGATCTATATAAGTTCCATAGGGGGTCTAGTTTCCAAAATGGTGTTACTTGTGGGGGGTTTCCACTGTTTAGGCGCATCAGGGGCTCTCCAAATGCGACATGGCTTCCAATCTCAATTCCAGCCAATTTTGGTTTGAAAAATTCAAACGGCGCTCCTTCCCTTACGAGCTCTGCCGTGTGCCCAAACAGTGGTTTTCCCCCACATATAGGGTAATGGCGTACTCAGGAGAAATTGCACAACAACTTTATCTGTCCATTTTCTCCTTTTACCATTGTGAAAAAAAAAGTTTGTAAAACATCATTTTTGTGACTAAAAAGTTAAATATTAATTTTTTCCTTCCACATTGCTTCAGCTCCTGTGAAGCACCTGAAGAGTTAATAAACTTATTGAATGTGGTTTTGAGTACCTTGAGGGGTGCAGTTTTTAGAATGATGTCACTTTTCTACCATATAGACCCCTCAAAGTGACTTCAAATGTGAGGTGGTCCCTAAAAATAATGGCTTTGTAAATTTTGTTGTAAAAATGAGAAATTGCTGGTCATTTTTTAACCCTTATAATTTCCTAACAAAAAAAAATTTTGGTTCCAAAATTGTGCTGATGTAAAGTACATATGTGGGAAATGTTATTTATTAACTTTTTTGTGTGACATATTTCTCTGTTTTAAGGGAATAAAAATTCAAAATTTGAAAATGCACAATTTTCAAAATTTTAGCCGTATTTGCGTTTTTTTTCAAAAATAAACCCAAGTTATATCGAATAAATTTTACCACTATCATGAAGTATAATATGTCACGAGAAAAGAATCTCAGAATCGCGATGATCCGTTGAAGCGTTCCAGAGTTATAACCTCATAAAAAGACAGTGGTCAGAATTGTAAAAATTGGCCCAGTCATTAACGTGCAAACCACCCTTGGGGGTTAAGGGGTTAAGGCCCCAATACATATTAGATAGCTGCAAACCACCCTTGGGGGTTAAGGGGTTAAGGCCCCAATTCATATTAGATAGCTGTCAGCCAAACAATCACTTAGCTGAAAGGTATCTTCTCTGACTACCTTATACATAGAAATGGTCGGCTGGGCTGATCTCACCTATTTTCTCTATGAAACAGTCCCTCTCAGACTCGTCTGTCAACGGATTATCACCACAGAGGCCAAAAAAAATCCCACTAGAAATCTAATAGGCCTGATCCTTCTCTTGCCAAAATCTGATGTGGGAAGAGTCAGGAAGCCCCCATACACATTAGATTGTCAGCTGATCACATCCTATCGGTGGGTTTATCTGACTTTAGATTAATCTGTACAGTGACTTTAAGATGTTACATTCTTTAATTAACTGGTGATCATATATGTTAACACATCTTGGTCTTTGGTCTTTTCATTCTTCAGTAAGGGCCCCGTCACACTCTTCAATGTCCCAGCGATCCCACCAACGATCCGATGTGAATGGGATCGCTGGGACATCGTTAGCTGATCGCTGGTGAGCTATCACACGGGCAGACTCAACAGCGATCAGGACCAGCGAGCACGCTGGTATCCAGGCTAAACATTGGGTAACTAAGCACCGCGCGGTACTTAGTTACCCGATGTGTACACTGGATTCCAGCTCCCAGCTTCTACTGTACAGTGCTGGGAGCTCGCTGATCGTTGGTGTCCCGCTGTCACACTCAGCGATGCGCGCTGGCCAGCGGGACAACGACGATGAAAAAATGGTCCAGGCCATTCGACGACGATCAGCGATACTCAGCAGGGGGGCTGGTCATCGTTGCGTGTCACACTGAGCGAGATCGCTGGCTAGGTCGCTGTTGCGTCACAAAATCGGTGACGCTTCAGCGATCTCGCTTAGTGTGACGGGGGCTTTAGTGTAGTGCACAAGTAAAATCTAATCAGGCAATTCATAGAATTATACAAAAATAGTCCTTTCTTTATAAAGAGTGATTGAAGAAATCCAGATGTTGCTTAGTCAATGAGATCTGAATTTAAGTCTGGGATTCCTGATCATGTTCCCTCGGGCGCTTGCTTGGGTTTATTTCAAACTTTGATGAACTTGTCTCTGGCTCAACATCTCGAAAACATTTGTGTGTTATTTCAAATTGCACAGTGCTAGCTTTCTGATTTGGTGACTTGCATAATGCAGCAAACCTCTGCAATCTTTCCCAGTGAAGACTGATACGATTATTAGCTGCATGACCCCAGCTCTCACCCAAGGCAGGTACCAAAAGATTAAGGCAATATTCAAAATCACCAAAATATGATAATAAAAAATATATATAATAATATGGCGAAAAATAATATAATAAAATGGTGTAATAATATCACCTGAAGTGTGGATGGCAGACCATCTGGATAACTCTAGTGATAACTCAGGAAATGAAAGGGTGAACCACCAGCAAGGAAAAGAAAAAGAAGACTAGTACACTCAATATATATATATCTAACAAGTTTCCTTTATTTAATTAATGGCACAATACACACCACATATCTATTAAAAAATATGTGTCATAAAAAATATATATTAAATAAAATGAGGCACATAGCATAGCTGAAAAAAATTACATAAAAAATACATATAAAGATCAATATGACCATGCAAAAGTCAATGCAGAAAATGAAAGCATAAATCTGTATGTATTTATCAAAGAAACCGATAATAATGGGCTCAGTGCAAATAACCAAGTAATGGTCCGCAATCTATAAAAATGCTTATAATTAACAATAAGACCCAATAACAATTCCTCACATGGATAGTGCAACCTACAAAAGGTAAATAAAGTGCTAGGTGCAATAGAACATAGTTGCTGAAAAGTTGTGCAATAATAATACGTGAAAAAGTGAAAACGTGCACAAATAATCTGGAGGAAAAGACCTCCTATTTTCTGCATTGACTTTTGCATGGTCATATTGATCTTTATATGTATTTTTTATGTAATTTTTTTCAGCTATGCTATGTGCCTCATTTTATTTAATATATATTTTTTATGACACATATTTTTTAATAGATATGTGGTGTGTATTGTGCCATTACCGGTAATTAAATAAAGGAAACTTGTTAGATATATATATTGAGTGTACTAGTCTTCTTTTTCTTTTCCCTGCTGGTGGTTCACCCTTTCATTTCCTGAGTTATCACTACAAGGCAGGTACCAGAAGAGATTCACTCAATCCAATTCTTGTGGTCATTTGATTTGTTAAGACTACTGCTAGTTTGTGTTGATTAGCAATATTTATTAACTTCTGTGCCAACATATTTAGGAGTCGCGTCCATAAGGAGAGGTCATCAAAGGAATGTCCAAAAGGAAAGGCAATGCTATCAATCATAACCAGATAGATCTTTGAATGCTGGGTTATTTTAAAGTCAGGTTCCCTACTGTATGACAATAAGAACATACATTTTTTTTGTGGCTTTTAGATAAGGCCTTTACAGCTCAATTTCAACCCAACAAAATGACAAATTGTGATACTGAAAAATTATAATTTTTTTTTATGTGCCTTAGGTCTGCAGACAGGTTGATATCACTGCCACAAAATGACAACGTGGGATACAGCAGGCTGTTTCACATTTAGCAACAGAAAAAATTATAATTTTTTTTAATGTGCCTTAGGTCTGCAGACAGTTTTGTATCACCACAGCACTAAATGACAAGATGAGATACAGCAGGCTGTTTCAAATTTAGCTAGTTTAATCTGCAGCGGTCAGATATTCCAGCAAAGTGGAGGGGATTTTATGAAACCCCATCTCCACTATGCGTCCGATTACACGGGTGACACACCCGCTAAACCGGACATGCGGCGCGTATTTTTAGATAGAGGCATGTCTATTTACCTTGCGGCGATGGAGGTAAATAACACAGTACTATGTATGGGTGCGGCGATTCCGGATGTGTTCAACGAACACATCCGGAATCACCACGCATTCAGAAGGGTGCGGGGCTTTGGACAGAGCGGAGTTTCAGCTCCATCCAAAGTGCATTGATTCTGGTACGAGGACATGTACCCTGACAGCGCCGACCTGACACTGTCTGTAGTTTACTGAGCACAATCCTACTGACAGGTTCAATTTAAGTCACTGGAGTAGTGCTGATTATTGCATTCCTGCAACCTGAAGTGAAAATTGAAATGGAGCTTCTCCCTGCAGTGCAATAGAAACCTGCACTGAATAAACACAATTCCGTCACTGTTTTTTGGGTTTTGCTTTTACAATACTCCTTGTATAGTAAAAATGACCTATTAACATGATTCTTCAGGTTAGTACAGCTTATGGCAACACCAAAGTTTCATATATTTGTTTTCAGGTAAAAAATAAAAATTAAAAGTTTGGTTTGTGATTTCATTTTTTGAAACCCATAACATTTTTTAAGTCCATATAGCTGTGTGAAGGCTTGGTTTTAACGAGGTGAGCAAACGTTTTGGGATAAAAAGTGTTGTTTGCTTTTCATTGCATTTTTTAAAAGAGTTGGGGTGTCAAACCCCCCCACAATTCTGTTTAGATTTTTTCCTCTTTAGGCCCCGTTCACACTTTGCGGTTTTAGATGCGTTTCCGCTGCGGTTTTGAACGCAGCGGAAACGCATCCAACCCGCAGCACAATGCACAGCCAATGAATCCCTATGGGAACCGCAGGTCTGCTGTGCACATGCTGCGGAAAAAAACGCGCGGTTTAGCCGCGTTTTATTTTCCGCAGCATGTCAATTCTTTGTGCGGAACTGCAGCGGTTCGGCGCTCATTGACTTGCATTGAGTCGGGCACTTCCGCAGCAAAACCGCAGATCTAAAAAAGATCTGCGGGTTTGCTGCGGCTGAAACCGCTGCAGTTCGGGAGGAGGGAAGTGTGTGGGCGGTGCGTGGGCGTGAATAGTGTGCGGCGCTATGTGTGTGGGCGGTGCGTGGGCGTGTATAGTGTGCGGCGCTGTGTGTGGGGCGGTGATTGTGTGCCGGTGTCTGCGTGATCGGTGTGCGGGGCTGTGTATGTGCGGCGGTGTGCGGGGCTGTGTGCGTGTCTCCGTGTATGCAGGCATCGTCGGATGGGACTACAAGTCCCATCCGGCTATGCCTGCTACAGTGACAGTGACTGACACATTAGCCAATGATGGGACAGTAGTAGTCCCATCATCCGGCTAATGTGCACTGCTGAATGTAAAAAAAAAAAAAATTACATGACATACAGAACATATAATGACATACAGAACATATAACATACAGTAACATACAACACATAACAGTGAGCACATACTCACCTCTTCCCCGACGCCATCCATCTGTGTATCGCTCTGCTGCCGGGAGAGAATGACGTCACTACAGTTCATTCTCTCACGGCAATGCTGGGTGAGAAAATTCCCACGCAGCATTGCCATAAAGTGAGAGAATGGACTCAGTGATGCACTGCAGGAGCCATTGTCTCCTGTCAGTGCAACACTGGGAGGCCCTATAGAACGGTGACATCATCTGATGTCACTGTTCTATAGGGGAGACCGTCTGGGACACTCGTTATTAATTGGACTGCGTCGGACAGGGAGTATACGGTTGTTTTATTTTTTTACGTTTTTTTTACAGGAGATCGAGGGCGTCGCTTGGATCTGAGTGTGTAATAAAGATATGAAAACCATGTTGTGTTTTATTTCATTAAAATAATTTATTCTTATGCGTGTGTTGTTTTTTTTAACCCTTTATTAATATAAGATTAATAATGGATAGGCGTCTTATTGACGCCTCTCTATTATTAACCGGGCTTAATATCACCTTACAATAGCAAGGTGATATTAACCCCTTATTACCCCATATCCCACCGCTACAGGGGAGTGGGAAGAGAGGGGCTAAGTGCCGGAATTGGCGCATCGTACAGATGCGCCAACTCTGGGGCGGCTGGGTGCTGGTATTTTTAGCCAGGGGGGGCGCCAATATCCATGGCCCCTTCCTAGGCTATGAATATCAGCCCGCAGCTGTCTGCCTAGCCTGTCTGGCTATAAATTATAGGGGGACCCCACGTCATTTTTTTTGGGGGGGGGTCACCCTATTTTAATAGCCAGTGAAGGCTAGCTGCGGGCTGATATTCATAGCCTGGGAAGATCCATGGGTATTAACCCCTTCCCAGGCTAGAAATATTGGCCCCGGCTGTCTGCTTTCCCCCTCTGGCGCAGAAAATTGCGCGGGAGCCCACGCCATTTTTTTTCCTATATTTTTTTTTTTATTAACTATTGCGTTATTTTGTGTATGTATACGCGTGTGTGTCTTTAACTATTTATGTACCATTTTATCTATCTATCTGTCTATCTATCTATCTACTGGTATCTATTATCTATCTATGGCCGGCGTCACACTTGCGAGTGCGATGCGAGTAAGTCGCACGACTTTCTCGCATCAACACCCGGCACGGCTGCCCACTCTCGGACCCGAATGTGCGGCTGCATAGAAATACATGTAGCCGCACACTCGGGTCCGAGAGCGGGCAGCCGTGCCGGGTGTTGATGCGAGAAAGTCGTGCGACTTACTCGCATCACACTCGCAAGTGTGACGCCGGCCTATCTCTATCTGTGTGTGTGTAATGGAGTGTGGGTTGGACAAATGTAAAAGAGGAGGTTGGGCAAGAAATGACATCACAAATCTTTTTTTTTTTTTTGTTAAACAACATATCTTTATTTAGCTGTAAAAACCGCATGAGAAAAAACGCATCAAAACCGCACCAAAAAACGCATCAAAACCGCGCCAAAACCGCGTCAAAACCGCGCCTGCGGTTTCTGCCAAGAGGTGCGGTTTCGGCGCGGAAAAATCCGCAGGCAAATCCGCAATGTGTGCACAGGCCCTTACAGTGATCAATTTTATATTTTGATAGATTAGATATTTACAGATGCAGAGATCCCAAATATGTTTATTTTTCAACTTCTCTAATTTTAATGAGGTAGGAGAAGATGTGATCAAATCTTATAGACCTTTCTTTATTTTATATTTGATCATTTAATCTCCTTGGGGTACCTTTTTGCTTATGGTAATACTGCAATACCAAATTATTGCCATATATAGGACAAATAATAATCTCTTATGAAGCGCACCCTTATATTTCCGCTTCACCCATACTGTCACCTCACACACCCCATACTGTTATCTCACACCACCTCCATATGGTCTACTCACACTTCCCCATCATAATACTGCCTCATCACAACCCGCCATACCACCTCCTCATACTTCCCCCTATGCACAACCCCCCATACTGCCTCTTCATACCTCCCCCTACGCAGTGTGGGGTGCACGCATCCCCTCAGCAAAGCATCCCAGAAGCTAAGCATCTAGATAACGCAGTTAATCCATGGTAAAGAATTAACATCCATCTTCTCTCTTCACACAGGTAGAACTCCACACCCTGCTTGCTGTCTCATCTGCTGCAATATATTCTAATGGTACAACTCCAAACCTCTGCTTGCTGTCTCTTCTGCTGCAATATATTCTAGTGGTACAACTTCACACCTCTGCTTGCTGTCTCATTTGCTGCAATATATTGTAATGAACTCTGCTTATTGAATATTTGCTATAATTCATCTGTAGCATTGTACTTAGTACTCACTGTTGTACATCCATGGATGGGGGTCCCTGTAGACACTATCTTGTGGATGGTGTTATAACATAGAGAAGCAAGACTAGTGTCTTTTATCATTTATCCACACCTGAGTGTTTAGAGCAAATGCAGCTATTTTATCCCAAACCAGCTCCCACAATCCCTCTCTTCTGACCCTGTATTGTGGCCTATAAATTTAGAAGCATTCTAAGGGGTGCACGTAGTGTGGGGTGTACGCATCCCCTCAGCAAAGCATCCCAGAAGCTAAGCATCTAGAAAAAGCAGTTAATCCATGGCAGTTAATCAGGGCAGGAGACATGTAACACACACTTTGCTCTCCCTTTTAGCCATGTGCTTTATTCCTGTCCTCCTGTGTTCCCTTGCCATCCACATTCACCGCCCCATTCCCCCTCCATCACAACTCATACACATCAGCCCCTATATACTTCCCTCTCCCATGCACTTCTCACCTTCCTTAAAAACCTCAGTCCATCTTGCCCAAACACATCGCATAAAAACTTCTTACAATTCCAATAACTACTTGCTCTTTATCTTCCTATTTCTACTGATTTCAGGGACATCTCCCCCAACCCCTGTACACTATCCCCCAACCTCAACCCCTACCCTACCTCAGATCAAAACCATACTAACCTTATTAATATTAGTTGCACTCCTTGATCTCCTTTTAATACTGCCCTCTGGAATCCACAGTAGGCATGTAACAAACTTCTTTTCCTGCACAATTACTTTCTGAACACTTCTCTTAATCTGTTGGCCCTCACTGAAACCTGAATTCAGGATTCTGACATGGTCTTCCCTGCTGCCATATCCCATGGTGGCTTACAATTCTCCCATTACCCGAGACCTACAAACATACCTGGTGATGAAGTCGGCATACTCCTGTCCCCACAATGCACTTTTCTAGTCATCCCCCCAGTTCCATCACTCTCATTCCCTTCCTTTGAGGTCCACACCATCAGGCTCTTCCGTCACCTCTTCCACCGAGTAGTGGTCATATATCGGCCCCCGGGCTCACCCACCAAATTCCTTGACCATTTCTCGGCCTGACTGCTGCACTTCATGTCCTCGGAACTACCAACCCTAATCCTGGGAGACTTCAACATCCCCATTAACAGCCCAACTTCCACATCTGCATCCCAGCTTCTATCACTAACCACTTCTCTCGGACTCTTGGAGCTCTCAACCTCTGAAACACACAAAGATGGTAACACCCTTGACCTGGTCTTTGTCCGTCTCTATTCAATCTCCCACCTAAATAATTCACCTCTTCCTCTCTCTGAGCACAACATTCTTTCCTTCATGCTCACAATTCCTCGCCTGCCCCAGCACACGCCTACCTACCACACATTCAGAAATCTACTTGCCACTAACCCTCATACACTTTCAGACTCCCTACACTCATCACTATTCCCCAATCTCCTCTTTTTCCTGTCCTGAACTGGCTGTACACCACTACAATGACACTGTCACAAGCACCCTTGACTAAGTAGCGCCCCTCAGAACCTCCAAGCACAGAGTAAAACAGCCCTGGCTCACATCGCAAACTCTATTTCTCCAGTGATGCTCTAGGAGTGCTGAACGCTTATGGCAGAAAACTCGCACACCAGAAGATTTTATCCACTTCAAATTTATGTTAAGAACTTATAACTCTGCCCTTCACCTGGCCAAACAGACCTACTACACCACTCTGATCTCCTCACTATCCAACAACCCCAATAAACTTTTTGACACCTTTCACTCCCTCCTCAGGCCTAAAGCACAAGCCCCTTTTACAGACAGTTGTGCTGATTACCTGGCCTCCCACTTTATAGAGAAAACAGATAATATCCATCAGGAAATCCGCTCCCAGTCACCAAGTGCAGTGACTCCCATCCCTCCCTGCATTTCCCCTTTCCCCTCCACATTTGATCCCATCACAGAAGAAGTCTTCAGGCTCCTCTTTTCTTCTCATCCGACTACATGCACTACCGACCCCATTCCTTCACTTCTCCTCCAGTCTCTCTCTCCAGTCTTCACAACTCACCTAACTACAATCTTTAATCTCTCCTCCTCCTCTGGCACTTTCCCATCCTCCTTCAAACACTCTATAATTATTCCATTACTAAAGAAACCCGCCCTCGACCCATCCGGCACAAATAACTACCGACCAGTCTCCAATCTCCCCTTCATCTCTAAACTCTTGGAGCGCTTTGTCTACACCGCCTTACCCGTTTAACTCTCCAATCATTCCCTCCTAGACCCTTCACAGTCCAGCTTCCGCTCCCTACATTCAACAGAAACTGCACTCATCAAAGTGACCAATGACCTTCTGACAGCAAAATGTTACGGTGACCACTCTCTGCTCATTCTTCTCGACCTTTCTGCAGCTTTCGACATGTTGACCACCAACTCCCACTCTCTAGGCTCCAGCCACTAGGCACTAAGGACACTGCCCTCTCCTGGTTCTTTTTCTATCTTTCTGACTCCCCTTCAGTGTTTTGTTCGCTGGCTCCAATTTATCCCCTCTTCCTCTCACAGATCATCAGCAGATTTGGCTTTCATTACCATTTTTATGCTGATGAGACACAACTATACACTTCATCCCCTGACATTACCCCTGTTGTACTACAGAATGCCAGTGACTGTCTGTCCGCAGTCTCCAACATCATGTCCGCCCTCTATCTGAAACTCAACCTCTCCAAAACTGAACTTCTGCTCCCACCGTCTACTAACCTCTCTAAATCTGACATTGCCCCCTCCATAGGTGGGCTTCATAATAACACCCCGGCAGAAGGCGCGCTGTTATGAATTTGCTAGAGATGGTTTCTGAGCAGAGGCTCCCTCTGGTGGTTACAGACAGTACTGAACCTTTCAGCGAGGAATGGCAATCTGGGATCACTGACTGGTCTGATATAAGGGAGGTTCCCTCCCATGATGGTTGCCGGTGATCAATTGTTCTTGTCTCAATTGTGGTTCCTGGTTCATTTGGAAGTTTTCTGAGTCTTGCCTGCATCTTCTGCAATCAGATAATATATTTTCTGCTTTTATTTTTGTGCTTGTTTTTTGCATTGTTCCTGCACTTCTGTGGAGGTCAGCAAGGTCCCCTCCGGGGGCTTGAGCTCCTCTCAGTTTATCTGAAGCCACTGTTATTTGTTCATTTGCTTTTTCCTGTTTTTTCAGCGGCTGCGGCTTAGTTTTGTTACACCAGAGATCTGATTTAGGTGGTAGAGATCGTGTGATCTCAGGTGTTTTTGCAATCAGAAGAGTTGAAATTTTTTAGGTTATTTTTTTGGATTGCAGTGAGTATCCTTTCCTGTGCTTTTCTGTCTAGACAGATTGGGCCCCAGCGTTTGCTCATTCTATTTTCTGTCTGTGTCCGTGCTTCTTCTTGTCTAACCGCCATTACATGTTTGGGGCTTCCTATTTTCTTTGGGGATCTGCTCCGGGGCAGATAGCTTTCATCTTTCTGCCTTTAGGTGTAGTTATCTCTCAGGCTGTGACGAGGCATCTAGGATCAACGTAGGAACGCTCCACGGCTACCTCTAGTTGTGTGGTTAGTTCAGGTTACTGCAATCCAATAGGTTCCAGCCTCTCTGGTGTATTGCCGTTTTTGCTTATTCTCCTCAGCTACCAAAACCCAACAGCGCGCTACACCCCGGCAGCAGGCGCGCTGTCTGGGTGTTATGTTTGACACAATCTCTCCTTCACCTCCCATATATAATCTTTCCCGCTCTTGCCGCTTACACCTAAAGAACATCTCTAGAATCTGCCCTTTTCTCACCATGGAAACAACAAAAACCTTCACTGTCGCCTTGATCCACTCCCGCCTGGACTACTGTAACGCTCTATTAATTGACCTCCCCATTACTCGACTTTCCCCTCTCCAGTCCATCCTTAATGCAGCAGCCAGGGTCGTCCATCTGGCTAACCGGTACTCAGATGTGTCCGCTCTTCGATAGTCATTACACTGGCTGCAAATTCACTACAGGATCCAATTCAAAGTACTTGTTCTCACCCACAAAGCTCTTCACAGTGCAGCACCCCTTACATCTCCTTCCTCATTTCTGTCTATCAGCATAGCCGATCGCTGCACTCTGCAAACGACTTTCGACTAACCTCTGCACTAATCCGTACCTCCCACTCCTGACTCCAAGACTTCTCTGGAATGCTCTATCCCAAGAAATTAGGACCATCCACACCTTGCACAGTTTTAGGCGCTCCCTCAAAACACATTTGTTCAGAGCGGCCTATCACGTTCCCTAATCAAAGTCATTTTTTGTGTAAGTGTGTGTGTGTGTGTAGCCCAGCCACTAACTCTATCTATTCCCCACTCCCTCAAGATGGCTGGACCATTATTGTAAATACACACCTGAACTTTGCAGCTCCCCCACCTCATTGTAGATTGAAAGCTTTCACGAGCAGGGTCATCTTATTTTGCTTTAATTATTGTATTGTTAACATTGTTACTTATGACTGTTGTGTTTGAAACTGTTAATCTGTAATGCGCTGCGGAACATGTTGGCACTATATAAATAAAAATAATTATTATTATGCTGTCTCTTCACATTCCCCCATACTGTCCCCTTTCACTTTCCCACCCATGCTGTACCCTCACACATCGCAATACTGTTACCTTACACTCCCCACCTACACTCTCTCTACACACTTCCCCCATATTGTCTTCTAACAATTCCCGCCCCAATACTGTCCCTTCACTTTTCCCTCCACGCCCGATATTTTTATTCAGACTTATCCCCAACTCTGATACTATCTCCCCACTACCTTCTCATACTTTTCCTTCTCACACCACCACCCTCTACTGTCCCCACTAAAAACCTTTGGTATCTTTAGCTTTATTTGAACATTTACTGTCCTCCTTCTCTGAAGTGTAAGAGGGATGTCAGCTGTGTGAACAAGTGACTTGATCATGTTGCTGATGTCACGTGGACCTCAGAAGTGCCAAAATTCACAGTTTCAATTGTACTTGTGCTTGAAACACGCTTGGAAAATGGCTGAATCCCATTCCCGAGGGGGGCTGGAAAATGCTGCAGTCAGGGAGGCACCTCTGATCACTGCATCATGCTACCCAACAGCGCCCCATTACTGGTTGCACCAGTAAACGCCTGCCCCCTAGTTATGACCCTGTAGGAAGGGGATAGGTTGAACAATGTCCAGCGCAGATTGTCAGTAGTGGGATCCAGTATTATCTGCCTCTAGCTTTTTAATAGAAATATTACTTTTCATCCTGACTCTGTTACTGTCACGCTGTATAGCGGATATATATATGTGATGTCAGTAATCTATATCAAAAGGGCAACATACTATATAACATGCGCATAGATATATGATAACATAGATTTACCTGACAGAATGTCCAGAGGGTCAAAACGGAATCCGTTATACGCTGTCTCTGGCTAGAGGGTGACCGGGGTCTAAGCTGACCCTAAACTGGGGTCCTAACTAATCCCTCAACCTGGAGGTACTGTTAAAGGTACAGAGGTCCAGGCCACCAGCGTAAACCCTGTCTCCTATCAATCCCTGCCAACTGTATTCTAGTCCTAAGAAGGACCCTGAATACCACCAAAAGGAATGAACAGGTAACGGTTAATGAACAGAAAGACATACAACAAAGACAAGAAATAAAGTAAATAAAGTCTTACATACAACACTCACACACAGTAGGAACACCTAAGGTCTCAGAGAAAAACTATAAGCTGTAAGAGTAAAAACAACTAAGGAGCTCTTAGCTTAATATTCTCAGAACCGATCCAGTCTGCTAAACTACATGAATGCTTTCACCGGCGTCTAACACCCAGACTGGCAGAAATATAAAGGAAACTAATTAGAACATAATCAAAAGCAGCCGGGCGAGGCTGCACCTAGCCTTAGCAAAGAGCTAGGAAAAATTAACTCTCTCATTACCAAAAAACAAAGAAACAGCAGCTCAGCTGTGAGAAGTCAGAATGTGCAATCGCGACGATCTTCATGGCGATGCACCCATGACAGTACCCCCCCTTCTACGAGGGGCCTCCGGACCCTCATGACCAGGTCTGTCCGGGTGAGTTGTGTGAAAGGTCCGAACCAATCGATCCGCGTTAACATCAGACGCAGGGACCCACGTCCCCTCCTCAGGACAATACCCCCTCCACTGAACTAAGTACTGAAGGGATCGGCGACTGAGACGTGAGTCAATGATTTTCGACCCATGAATTTCCACGTTATCATTGACCACCACTGAAGGAGGTAGAGGTGACGGTATGACTGGTGCCACATACTTTTTAAGTAATGACTTGTGAAACACATTATGATTTTTAAACGTAGGAGGGAGGTCCAGACGAAATGCCACAGGATTAATTATGGAACTGATCCTGTACGGCCCGATGAATCTGGGACCCAACCTCCAGGAGGAAACTTTACGTTTTATATTCCTGGTAGACAACCAAACCAGATCGTTCACCTTCAAATCTAGACCAGAAACTCTCCTCCTATCAGCCATCCGTTTGTAACGGTTCCCCGTAACCTTCAGTCTTAAGTGATCTGGAACTATCAGTCTCCCTGGAAGTCCCCCAGGGGCGTCCCCCTGAGCCCCCAATACCTCCCCCTCAAGCTCAGAGCATACAGCTGACACTACAACTCCCTCCTCAATAGGAACCGGATCATCCGTCTTCCCGGCCCTTGGGAAAGTACGAGATAAGGCATCAGGAAGCAACTTTATTGAGCAGTCATATGCGCGATAAGGAGGAAACTCTTTACACCCCTCCTCTGAGAACATCTCCCCAAAGTCCTCCAGAAAAGGAGACAAAGTCCTAGGCACAACTGCACCGATGACCGTGCTCATGCAGTTATTCCTGCAAAATTCACCCCACTGGCTTATCTTTCCGGATTGCCAATCAATCACTGGGTTATGTTTAGCCAACCAAGGAAGTCCCAACACAATAGGAGTAGGTAGACCCTCCAACACATAACAAGACAATTGCTCTTTATGTATTGCCCCTACTCGAAGATCTATGTTATGAACAGCTTGTACCAAGCTACCTTGACCAAGAGGTCTAGAATCAATAGAGAGTATAGGGACCGGTTTGGCCAATACACTCAGTTGCATACCATGCACCTGGGCAAACCGAGCGTCCACCAAATTAGCCCCGGACCCACTATCAAGAAAAACAGAAATCCTCTCAGTTCTAGTACCAATCACCACCTCCGCAGGCACGAGAAACTGAGAGGGATTTGGGGACGAAATACACACTCCCAGGTTAACTCCTTGGCTCAAAGAGGTCCGGGATGGACACCCCCCAACAAAATGTCCCTCTCTCCCGCAAAAGAAACACCTTCTAGTCTTGCGGCGCACCGCCGATTCTCTCCTACAAAATGATGCCCCTCCCAACTGCATGGGTTCCTCAGAACAGACCAGGGGAGCCTCAGTATAAGGGACTTTAGTAGTAGGTGGAGTCATCATGGGGGGCGGAGTTACCTCGCGTCTTCCCCGAAGTCGTCTATCAATGCGAATAGCGAGGGCCATAGCAGCCTCCAGTGATGGAGGAGAATCATACTGAGCCAACACATCTTTTAATTTGTCAGACAACCCTTGACAAAACTGGCTCCTAAGAGCTGGGTCATTCCACTGAGTATCTGTTGCCCATCTACGGAACTCAGAAGAATATTCCTCCGCTGGACGATTTCCTTGCCGTATTTTACGTAACCTTGTTTCAGCAAGGGAGACTCGATCCGGATCATCATATACCAGACCCAGGGCAGTAAAAAATCGATCCACTGACTGGAGATCTGGGGAGCCTGGAGGAATAGAGAACGCCCAAGATTGAGGGTCCCCTTGTAAGAGCGAGATAACAATTCCCACCCTCTGCTCTTCACTCCCAGATGACCGAGGCCGCAGCCGAAAGTACAATTTACATGCCTCCCGGAAAGTAAAAAATTTGTCCCGCCCACCAGTGAACCTGTCCGGGAGAGCAACCTTAGGTTCAGATCTGGTTTGCTCCGGGAGGGACAAAACCTTGGACTTAATGTCTGCAAATTCCATGGACAACCCCTGCAACTGCCGGGCCAGCTGGGCTACTGGATCCATGACAGCTGGGAGAATCTTTAGTTAGGCCGGTGAAAATGTCACGCTGTATAGCGGATATATATATGTGATGTCAGTAATCTATATCAAAAGGGCATACTATATAACATGCGCATAGATATATGATAACATAGATTTACCTGACAGAATGTCCAGAGGGTCAAAACGGAATCCGTTATATGCTGTCTCCGGCTAGAGGGTGACCGGGGTCTAAGCTGACCCTAAACTGGGGTCCTAACTAATCCCTCAACCTGGAGGTACTGTTAAAGGTACAGAGGTCCAGGCCACCAGCGTAAACCCTGTCTCCTATCAATCCCTGCCAACTGTATTCTAGTCCTAAGAAGGACCCTGAATACCACCAAAAGGAATGAACAGGTAACGGTTAATGAACAGAAAGACATACAACAAAGACAAGAAATAAAGTAAATAAAGTCTTACATACAACACTCACACACAGTAGGAACACCTAAGGTCTCAGAGAAAAACTATAAGCTGTAAGAGTAAAAACAACTAAGGAGCTCTTAGCTTAATATTCTCAGAACCGATCCAGTCTGCTAAACTACATGAATGCTTTCACCGGCGTCTAACACCCAGACTGGCAGAAATATAAAGGAAACTAATTAGAACATAATCAAAAGCAGCCGGGCGAGGCTGCACCTAGCCTTAGCAAAGAGCTAGGAAAAATTAACTCTCTCATTACCAAAAAACAAAGAAACAGCAGCTCAGCTGTGAGAAGTCAGAATGTGCAATCGCGACGATCTTCATGGCGATGCACCCATGACAGTTACTATGTAATGAAAATAAGATGACAGTAAGTGTCAACATGAAATGAGGCTTAACGGCTAGGCAAAAGTTTTATATTTTCTTTATATTTAATATAGACAAAAAAATTCGCTTTACATACTTCACTGAATATGAAAGTTCATTGCCCAGCAAATAGTCATTCTAACAGGCAGACTTTTTATATATAATTTTTATAATAGAAAAATAATCTGACACAGAAGTGGAAATCATGTAAAACCAGTTTAATTTTAATGAAAAATATGGTTGACATTTACATAAGAAAACATAAAAATATAAGAGTGGACATTTTCATCAGTACTGTAACCAGGGGCATACTGCCTATAGTGTCAAACTATGTGGTCGCAAGAAGGCCATGAGATGAGGGAGGCAGGTACTGAGCAGCACCACCCTATATCCTCTTACCCTGTGCATTCTGACCTTAATGGTATCTGCATCCTCAGGGTTCAGATAACAATGAAACAGTTACATCATACTGTATACAGAGTTCTATGGGGGTCCATTATACTGTGTTTAGGTGGCTGATGAGGCACATCATGCTGTATACAGTGGGCTGTGGGGGTTCATCATGCGCTATATACAGCTGTGGCAAAAATTAAGAGACCACTGCACAGTTTTATAAAAATCAGCTTCTCTACATGTCTGACAGCCATTCCATTCCAGTGTCAGTTGAATTCCAACCAGAGTACACCTCTTTCTACTTAATGTGCTTCTGATTAGGTGATCCCCTGAACCAAATCTAATTTAACGGAGGAAAGGATAAAAAACACTGCTGTGGTGTTCACAATCATCTTGCAATAGGATAAGTTGGATGGCGAAACAAGTGCTAGTAATATCCCAAAAGTAATAGGAATGAAAAAATAACTTTTAACCATGCCAAAGGAGTTGAAAATAAAAGTCTTGAGTGAGGAAAAGAAGGGCTCAATTCTGGCTTTACTAGCAGAGGGATACAGTGAGCGTCATGTTGCATCCATCCTTAAAATTTCTAAGACGGTAGTCCATTACAACAAGGTCAAGCAGCAGACATTGGGGACAACTAAGCTACAGATCGGCAGAGAGTGAAAACGACTCTCCACTGACCGGGATGACTGTCATCTCATTCGAATGTCACTCAGCAACCACAGGATGACATCAAGTGACCTACAAAAGGAATGGCAAATGGCAGCAGGGGTGAAGTGCATGGCAATAATAGTTCGTAACAGTCCCCCAGATGCAGGGCTCAAGTAATGTAAAGCTAGAAAAAAGCCTTTCATCAATAAGAAGCAAAGGAGAGCCAGACTGAAGTTTGCCAAAGACCATAAGGATTGGACCATAGAGGACTGGAGTAAGGTAATCTTCTCTGATGAGTCTAATTTTCAGCTCTGCCCAACACCTAGTCATCTAATGGTTAGACTGAGACCTGGAGAGGTGTACAAGCCACAGTGTCTTGCTCCCACTGTGAAATTTGGTGTAGGATTGGGGATCTGGGGATGCTTCAGCAAGGCTGGAATTGGGCAGGTTACTCTTTGCTAAGGACATATGAATCAAGCCGCATACAAAGTTATCCTGGAAAAACAGTTGATTGCTTCTTCTCAGGCGATGTTCCCCAACTCTGGACTGGTTTTTCCAGCAGGACAATGCGGAATGCCACACAGCTAGGTCAATCAATGTGTGGATGAAGGACCACCACATCAAGTCCCTGTCATGGCCAGCCCAATCTCCAGACCTGAACCCCATTGAAAACCTCTGGAATGTAATCAAGAGGAAGATGGATAGTCACAAGCCATCAAACAAAGAAGAACTGCTTACATTTTTGTACCAGGAGTGGCATAAGGTCACCCAAAAGAAGTGTGAAAGATTGGTGGAAAGCATGCCAAGACGCATGAAAGCTGTGATTAAAAATCATGGTTATTCCACAAAATATTGATTTCTGAACTCTTCCTGAGTTAAAACATTAGTATTGCTGTTTCTAAATTATTATGAACTTGTTTTCTTAGTATTATACGAGGTCTGCAAGCACTGCATTTTTTTTTTTATTTTGACCATTTCTCATTTTCTGAAAATAAATACAAAATTTATTGCTTGGAAATTCGGAGACATGTTGTCAGTAGTTTAGAGAATAAAAGAGAAATTTACATTTTACTCAAAAATATACCTATAAAGAGAAAAATCAGACAAACTGAAAATTTTGCAGCGGCCTCTTAATTTTTGCCAGAGCTGTAGGAGGCCGTGGGGGTCCATCTTACTGTGTAGGGGAGATGTCGTGTCCATCGTTCTGGTAAGGGGAGCTTTGGGGGCCTTTTACTATGTAAGGGAGCTGTGGAGGCCATCATACTATGTGAGGGAACTGTGATGGCCATCATATTTTCTGTGTGTGTGGTGTTGTCAGTCATCATAACAGTGGGGTTTGCTGTAGGGTCATCATACTGTCCACGCTGAGTACTGTGGCAAATTATGTGGTTGGATTTATTATGAAGTATGATACTGTGTGGGGGGAGCATTTTTGGGGGCATCATCCTCTATGGGCGCTATGAGAAAGGTATTATAGTGGGTGAGAACAGTAAGAGGCTTCAGCATGGACACTATTTCTGTTTAGATGCTTTAAAATGTGTCATTCTCCTTTTGTTTAAAAGTTGGAAGGTATTTTCCATTCTGTAACTACACTTAGGTGCTTTGAATCCTCTGTAAGACCAAATGTGTTTTTTGTTTTTTTTTTGCAAAGTGGGGTGCCAATATGGACTCATGCTCTGGGGTTTCATGATTTTTATGTATGCCATTGACAATAACATGTTTAATTATGTACTATAAAGTCTTTTTGGTAAATTTGTCCTTTAGGCTGTGTTCAAAGGTTGCATTTTTGCGGCGTTTCATTCTGCAGGCAAAAACTCTCTTGGCAGTAAAGAAGCTGCTTAATAAAAGCAGATTTTGCTGCGTTTTTTTTGCGTTTTTGTTCTATTTTGTGCATGCTAATAAAGTTTAATGCCCACAAAAAATCATGATGCAACTTCCTTAAGGTTTTTTCACCAAAAATGCAGCAACACCAGAGACCTGCATTTTTTGCTGCGTTTTTTCACTTACCCATTGCTTTCTATGGATGAAAAAATGCTGCAAAAATGCTGAAAAACTCTGAAAGAAGTGACATGCTGCAGTTTTCCAAATCAGCCAGGAAAAAACCCAATGTGTGTGCATGAGATTTCTGAAATCTCAGCTTTTGCTGGTTCTGAAAAACGCAGCTTAAAATTTGCATAAAAAAGCAACAAAAAAAAGCAAAAACGCAATTTGTGAACATAGTCTAATTTGCTGTTACATACCGTAATTTATTTTCAATACCAAGCTAAAAATATGACCTTCCATCCGTATAAATCTATATACATGATATAACTCTGCTTTTCTTCTTTATCTATTGAAACGATATTTGGTTTATATAAATATTGCTAATATAGTACAATACTGATATGTAAAGAGAAAATCTAAGAAACAAGCAACTAAAGGTTGGTAAATGGGACCAGTAGTGGACAGAGACAGAAGGGTATCACTTTGTCAGAAAGCTATATGGCCCGTTAGTAGTCCAATACCTCATCATCATGCACAATTACTGTTATATGGGTAGAAATGGGCCTCCGTAGCGCTAAGCCCCTGTGCTGCTCCATGGGTTACTCCAATGGTTTGTCCGCCCTTGAGTAGGACACATGTTACAAAACTTTCTTTTATTTAGTTACCTAAACATTTGCTTACTAGTGACACCTACTAGCTTAGAAACATTGGGAAACTAAAGCTACGTCTGGCATAAAACACTACTACTCTATTTTATTTTTAATGCATTATTCATTCCATAAACAGCATTTTCACCCACAAATGCAAAATATTATTTCATGTAACTTCTTGTTGTCATCAATATGTTGACTGCTGTCTGTCTACTGAATAGGAATATAACTCTATTTGCCTAAGTAAAACACACACTTTAAGTTCTGAATTACGAAACATAAGCCCAACATCAGTGTTGCAGTTGCAATACCAGACACAGTAGAACAATAGTGGATCTGTTTCTGGTAGTGTAAATTCCTTATTACAGGGAATGGGCATACTTAGGTTGTTCGGGATTCACCAATGTAATTATGACTACAGACACCGCAACGAAAACCCATAGATCTGACACTGTGTTGTGGGTTACCTTTCTGACGGAAACAACAATGTAGATGTAAATAGAGTCTTAATGTTAATATTCGTATAGAAATATTTTATATTTGGCTTAAGAGACCAACCATCACCACTTTCAATCCTATGTCTACCTGTACCTTAACTGGGGTCAGAAGTATTTGTACAGTACTGCTTATTTGTTTGAAGGGCATTCAGAACATCCTCCAGACTAACAAACAGAAAAGCCAACTTTATCTGCTTTTTACTTTTATCTTTTATGTCTACAGTTATCATTCCTGCAAAATCCATTAAATACAGTGCTTGCGAATGTATTCATCCCTTTGGCTTTTTACCTATTTTGTTACATTCCAACCTGTGTTTAATTTTTTTTTGTAATCTGATTTGTGTGCAATGCACTGAATAGTCTAAATTGATGAAGTGATATGAGAAAAATATAGGCATAAATTAAATTTATTTCATGAAATAACTAAAAATTGGCATGTGTATGTGTATTCACGCCTTTTGCTATGAAGTGCCTAAAAATTTCTGGTGCATGCAATTATCTTCATAAGTCACATGGTTAGTGAAAGCAAGCCCACCTGAGTGCAATCTAAGTGTCACATGGTCTGTCAGTATATACACACCTTTTCTGAAAGGCCACAGAGGCTGCAACACCATTAAACAAGAGGCACCACTAACCAAACACCATGAAGACCAAGGAGATCTCCAAACAAGTGAGGGACTAAGTTGTTGAAAAGTAAAATACAGTGTTTGGGATTTTTTTAAAACTCCGATGATCCCCTGAAGCTCCATCAAGTCTATTATCATCAAATGTAAAGAACATGGTACCACAACAAACCTGCCAAGAGAGGGCCACCCACCAAAACTTTCAGCCCAAGCAAGGAAAGTATTAATCAGAGAGGCAGCACAAAGACCAAAAGTAACCCTGAAGGAGCTGCAGAGTTCCTAAGCAGAGACTGGAGTATCTGTCCATACGACCACAATAAGCCACATACTCCATTGAGGTGGCCTTTATAGAAGAGTGGGCATAAAAAAGCCTTTACTTACACACAAAAGTTGTAAGGCTAGTTCTAAGTTGGTCAAAAGACATGTGGTAGACTTCTCAAATGTATGAAGGAAGGTGCTATAGTTAGTTGCGACCAAAATTGAACTTTCTTGGCCACCAAAGTAAAAAGTATGTCTGGTGCCAAACCAACACAGCGCATCACCCCAAGAACACCATCCACACAGTGAAACATGGTGGTGGCAACATCATGCTGTGGGATTTTTTTAGGCAGCAGGGATTTGGAAAATGGTCCAAGTGGAGGGGAAGATGGATGGTGCAAAATACAGGGATATTCTTGATATTTCTGTGTCAGTCTGTCAGTGATTTGAGACTGGGATGGAGGTTCACCTTCCAACAAGACAATGACCCACAGCATACTGCTAAAGCAACGCTCGAGTGGTTTAAGGGGAAACGTGTAAATGTTTTGTGGTGACCTAATCAAAGCCCAGACCTTAATCCAATTGAGAATCTCTGGTCAGACTTGAAGATTGCTGTTCACCAGAGGAAAGCAGCTAACTTGAAGAAGCTGGAGCAGTTTTGCCTTGAGGAGTGGGCAAAAATCCCAGTGGAAAGATGTGGAAAGCTCATAGACTTATCCAAAATGCAACTGTAATTGCCACAAAAGGAGGCTCTACAAAGTACTGACTTTAGTAGGGTGAATAGTTTTGCACACTGAAGTTTTCAGTTATTTTGTCCTATTTGTTGTTTGCTCGACAAAAAAAACAAAACCAAATGTTCACAATTGTAGGTGTGTTCTTTACATGAACTGAAGTAAAACCTCAAACAAACAAAAAATGCCAGGTTGTGCAGTAGCAAAACACCAAGAAATGCCAAGTGGGTGAATACTTTTCAAGCCATTGTATGCATAAAGAAATATTCACAATAAGGCAATTTGTTTACAATAAATATTGCACCTTAAAGGAGTTGTCTGATCCTTTTTATAACGTAAAAAAAAAGAAACTATAGTGAATCACTGTCCCCAACGTTGACAAATATGTCATTTTTTTGCTACTCAGTTATTGGCTGCAGCAGTCCAATATCCACCAGGATTAAGTAAGAAGTACGGAGACCATTGAAGACCTTGGCACTGTTTGATTGTGAGATGCAGGGAATATGTAAAGTATAATGAGTTTTCTGTTTTTACCAAAATTTTTTCTATTCAGTGGCTGGACAACCTCATCCTTATCTTGTGTTGAGTTTCATATGCTTATCATAAATAGATAAGTACCAGATTCTCCTATATTAATAGCACCGTACAGCAGCCCAGCTGCCATATACAGCAGCAGACCACAAAGCACCATGTCATCATATTGCTTATTCTTATTGACTTTTGGCTGTTATGTCCCCTGGTGACAAAATTAAACAACCTGCTGGTTCCTGACAGTAAAAAGATAAGTAGGCAACAAACTTTGCTATATTATTTCCACATGAAAACATGTCCCTAATGTGAATGAGGAAAAAACAATAAATTATTAAATTGGTGAAACGTTTCTTCACTTGGTCCAAAAATACAATATGTAATAAGTCTTATAACGTTTAGTAGTGGAAGAAGTAATGTTTACATCAGTGATTTCCATATCTTAGTTTCCTCGGTAACTCATGTAACAGATGAACATACATTATAGATTCAGCATCTTGTACTATACAAATTTACCATTTCGGGTTATTACAAATAGTTGTCTATAAACCTGAAACACTGATTAATCATTTTAATGTTTTATTAGTAGGATTTTTTTTACTTACAGAGATGCACAGTGTATGTTTGTTTGTATGTTTTGTGTGTGTATATTGATACATTGAGCAAATTCTCACTCAGATATACTTCATTCATCATCTGGTGTATAATATAATAAAAAAGTGCATGACATGCCTTTATATGTATAAGTTATAGGATTGTTTGAAATATTTTTCTGACACTCGGAACTTCATGGATTCTACAGGCCTATCATAGTTCTGTTACAAATTAAGGCCAATTTTTAATGAGTCTTGTTAACTTAGATTTTGCCATGTTCCTGTCCTGGTTTCAGTATTTATGACAGAATTCTTAGATTACACTATTGATGCTTCCCAAAATACAGGAACCCCTAATGGAGAAGGAAAACAATAATGTGGATCAAGACTTAACAGTTACCAAAAATAAATTATAACTTGAATGTGTATCAGAAACTGTACTAACATACGGTAGCTGTCATGTATATCCTTGTGGACCGCATGCTGATTTGTTTTATAGGGAATTCCCAAAAGCTTGTCTTCCAAGCCACAAGTTCTGACTGTAGGGCTATACAATTTTATATTTTGTGATCTGGTGTAGAATATAGCCACATGCAGTTCAATGAGTATGTATGTGAAGAATTGTTTTTCAGCTGTACATTCAAACATTACGTTTAGCAGAAATTTTCAGCTTCACTTGAATACTTAGAAAATAAATTGCAGTGTATTGGGCTAAATAGTTTTCCAGCCCATGGCAAAAAGAACATTACCTGATCTGCTATCAATCCAACCTTCATTCTTAAATGTAGCACCAAATTGCAGACTGAAATCTACTTCCCAACATAATTCTGTATGCAATAAATGAGGTATGTTTTCTTTGGCTATAAAAGTGTGCAATCTGTTAGAAGTTCAATATACACATTAGGAATTTCAGTGTCTTCTTAACTTATTTTTCCTTCAATTTGAATTTATTTTCTCCTTTCACCCACATTATGGCTATTCTCAATACATAAAACAATAAATTTATTAGAGCAACTGTATGATTTCTGATCTAACAGCCTTCCACTGCGAAGTAAGGACGCCTGTCCACTGACTGCCATGTCTGCTGTTCTCCACGCCTCACAGTAATTATGGACCATTCTGATGCCATTCTGACTTGAACCATGCCACAATATTTTTTGAGGCCTGTAAATGGTAAAACATACAAAATTAATATATCTAAAATCTTATTTTGAAGGGTGTTGTACAGATTAGTAGGCATAATCATGGTTAATATGTACAAAATGTAATGATGTTAACAAATGGAAAGAGCATGGAAGGTCATAATTTTTGTATTCATAGTCTTTAATACCTATAACATTTTTTTTTATGAAGTAAATATACGGTATGTAAAAATGAATCCTTTCAAACAGAAACAAAGGGATTCCTGGTCTTCTTTATCTGTTTAGCACATGTTCAGAAGAAGCAGCAGCAGCATGGAGGAGATTATAAAGCAATACTGGACTGTGTGGCTGTGAATCCAACCCTAGGATAAGCTAAATCTCTAACTAATTTCTACACACTTTCCCTGCCTTGTCTTACTCATCTCGTTTGATCACTTCTTCACCCTTCTAATCGCCACTGAATATAATAGAACATGAAACCGGACACCTCACTATTCTAGCAGCCTGTCTTACTTTGAAGAAGAGGGATTTTAAGGGTTTACTTCAGATTGACTGGTGAGTTCAGGGAACAGGGGACAAGTAGCTCATAACTGGTGATTGATGCAAATTTTTCTGAGATATATTACAAAGTTACTTCGCTTGTACAGTGACTATTTAAGAACACAGCCAGTTTTGACCATCAGGATGTATGTAGCATTGCATTATTTTCTTTTTTTGGTTTCTTCTTGCTGGATGAGTTAAAGTGCTTTTTTTTACTACTTTTGCATAGCCAAACATTTGTTTAAACTGAGCTTTATGGGGAACACATCTGTAATCACGTTTATTCCAGTTTTTGCCGGAATTAACACAAAACAATGATTATTGAAATTATTTTTAGTCTTTTTAGATTTGTTTTTTTTTCATATTTGTGTTACCATTCAATAAATGTATTTATTTTACAATATTCTACAGATGGGTTAATTGTTAGACCTATTAGGCATCCATTCACAGCAGATTTGGAGGACGCCTTACATGCTGCAGTGGAAGCCTGGCTGTCAGTCACTATTTATCCACCATTAAAACAAATTGTATCTCTTTGCATATTAAAGAGGTTGCCCACTATAATGTGTAGTGGAAGATCAATATAAACCTTGGAAATAAGGCTTTCTTCAAATACCTTGCGTTTCCAAATGTGCCTGTGATTGCTGTCCGCTCATCGCCATCACGACTGCAGTTGCCTCTGATGTCCGGTGATGTCATGTCAACCTCCGGATTGCACGCTGACCCGGCCTCACCGAGGTGGGACTCGGTCTCCCTGAGTGACTGGGCTGTGGGCAGAGCTTCATCGCACGTCACAGCCCAGCAACGCGGGCTCTCTCCTGCACTCCTTTCATTAACAGAGCGCAGCAATCCAGCGCAATGCTGGGCGGTGACATGCGGAGAAACTGCCCACAGTCTATCAGAGGCAGCTGCAGCCTGGGATAACATGATGGGGATGAGCAGACAGCAATAGCGCCACTCACAGGCGCACTTGGAAACGCAAGTTATTTGTACAAAGCCTTATTTCCAAGGTTTATATCAATCTGCTCCCTACATATTCTAGTGGACCACCTCATTAAGGCCCCCAGATTCAATAAAATCATTAGAATAATTATTTGTATAGCGGCCTCTTGATTCATCCTCGGCAGATAATAACGAGGAATGAAGGATTCTTTATATTTTAATTTCAACAGCCATTTATATTGTTCTCAGAGGAAATAAGCAATCCTTCACAATTGGTAGTGCAGTTTTGTGAAACTGCAAATACTACTTTATGGAGGAACATTTCAGGAGATAATCCTCTGTCATATGAATCAACATTTACAGTTTCGCATCACTGGTCTCAGCACCAGGCAACAACCACAGCTAAACTAGTGTCAGCCCATCTCTACACATCCCCATCCTGCAGTATATCTTCCTTTCTTTCCCCTTTATATAAAGCCACCTCCTGCAGTCCATCAATTCTCTCAGCTCCTTGTGTAGACCTATCCAGCAGTATATAATTCCTCTCATGCCACTGAATACAACCCATCCTGCAGTATGTTTCTCCTTTAAGCGCCCTGTATACACTCACCCTGCAGTAAATCACTCAGCCCCCTGTACACAGCCCATTATGCATGTAACACCTGCACATGGAACTGTCTGGTATACTGGGATTTACAGACACTAAGAAGAGTTTTGCAGCTGCTGTTAAACAGGGACCTTCAGACATTAATGGTTTTTTCCCTGAGCTGCGGGGGACTACAATTCCCATGGACCCTTGTTTCAGTCAGATGACACAGCTTGGAGGGATAGGAGGGAGGAGGGACTTGGGGGAGGGAGCTGGAGAGGAAGTGAAAGAAAGTGAGAGAGCGGATGGTTCATGTAAAAGATGGAGCGCTGTGGACTTGTATTCCTCTAAAGAGCGGAGCGTTCCAGTCCCCTCTGATATACCTGCGAATCTGGAGAGAGCGCAGCCCGGTCATCAGGTGAAGCAAGCAACATTAAGGACTCGGAGAGTTCTACCGGCACTCCCACCGTATAAAGGCCTGAATCCTGCCGCCCCCAGTTGGGGTCCAGGGAAAACTACAACCGGTGGAGACGCACCGTGAGTGCCCCTTTTCGAGACTTGTGGTTCAACCAGCCCGTTACAGTGAGTACACTACGCCCCAGACTATTTACCTTCGTGAGCATCTAAGTGCACCAACGGTTATAAATTTGCGCGCCAACATCCGCGGCAACTGGGCCCCAACGTTTGGACTGGGTTAATACAAGAAAAGGGGAACCCTGCTACGTTATATTTGCAGGGTTGGGGAAAGAATTAGGTTGTGATGTGTATATGATTTTTATAGAGCACCGTTACCTGTATTGCATGTTGTTTCTTTAAATACACTTCATTTCTGCTGCATATCCATAAACCAGTTAAACTGTTTTACTCCTGTTTTGGGTGAGTGTGTACTGAGCTATAGGCAGGGGTTTCCCGAATCAGTCCCTGGCAGAAGATAACAGTCCTTCTGCAGTCCTAGAGAGAGCTCCAATCAAGATTCGGGTGGAGGCACTGCGCCCTAAAGAGGTGAGACCCCCCATAACACCCAGCGTACCGTGGTAGCCCTGAAGGGGTGTTACAGTGGAGGCACTGCTGAGATACAGAACTAACACAGGAGTATTTACTATGGAGACTTTAACAGAGCGAGAAGTATATTTGTGGTGTGAAGAGATGGATGTTACAGCTAGACAAAGCTTTGCAGTGAGTGGTGAGCTCTGTGATGCATCTGATGAAGAGATACTGAAAATAGTTAACCGACTCACTGAACTTGCCCACCCTGAAGTGGTCGACCGCAGAAAGGAAAAGGGGGACAGTTACCCATAGCCCTGATCTCAACCGGGCAGATCTTGAGGAAAGATTACTTCCCATCCATGATAGCCGTGTCCCCAGAGTATGGTCGACAATGGAAGATCACTTGGCCTAATGAGTCCGAAGTTGAGACCCGGCAACAGGAATCAACCACTCAGTCTAGGAAGACTAGTATACGTCCGCCCTCTACTCCCCTTAGAACCAGTCCTGAAGAGACAGCGGCCCCTGTTGATGTGCTTATGACAGCTATGGAAAAGTTAGTCAGTCAGTTTGCAAAGATGCAACCAGAAGGGAACTACCGTCGTTTAAGAACCTTCTCGGGTGCCCTCCCCACCCCTGCTGGAGAAGAGGAATATGATACTTGGAGGGATGTCACTTTACTGTGCTTAGAAGAGTGGCAGTGCACTGATGCCGTGAAGAAGCAGAGAATAGTAGAAAGTTTGAAGGGTACTGCTATGGAAGTGGTGCAGGCTGTTTGGCGGAGCAAGCCACTAGCAACTTATCAAGATTATATGAGTGCTTTAGAAGATGCTTTTGGATCCCCTGAAGATGCTACTGATCTACTCTATAAACTTCATACCACCTACCAACAACCAGATGAGAAGATGTCCGACTATCTATACCGATTGGATAAGATGGTTCATAGAATAGTATCTAAAGGTGGAGTCAGCCCTAAAGAAGTTGATCAGTGTCGTCTGGACCAAGTACTCAGAGGAGCTCTCACTCATGATCCAATTGCTCAGCGGATGAGGTCTTGTGATAAAGAGAAGATTCCTGGTTCTTTTCATGAGTTGCTTAAGGAAGTTCGCAAGGAAGAGGTTATTTTGGCCGCAAGAGAGAAGACCTCCCCTCGGGTGACTACTGTTGCCTTGAAGCCAGCAGCCGACTGCCGAGAGAGGGAACTGCTGAAAGTCATCGAGAAACAGGGGGAGCAGATTACTCAATTGTTAAGTGCTCAGGCCAAGACAATACAGCGGTTACAAAGTGCTGCAGAGGTAGCCGAGAAGCAGACCCTGGCTTCAGGAAGAGAGAATGATGACCTGTGTAGAGTGGAAAGTAGGAAACCAGAAGGGTGCTTTGTCTGTGGGAGTCCAGGCCATATAGCTCGTCAGTGTCCAAAGAGGTGGAGCTCAAAGAACTCTTCACATTCTCCCCACCTCCCTCCGAGGCAGTCGGGAAACGGGAAAGGGGGCCAGTAGAACCCCATACTGAGCCCCCATCAGCAACTAAGACCTACCCTACCTCCATCCAATAGTGCCTCATCGAAAACACTGCCTGAAGGGTTAGTGGGACCAGCCCCGCATGTCCCCGCATATATCAATGGTAAATCTTGTTCAGTATTGCTGGATAGCGGATCTCAAGTGTTCATCATTTTGAAGGATGGTATAAGAGATATTTATCCAATGTGCCTCTGAAACCGCTGTCTGGACTCGTGGTGTGGGGACTGAGTGAACACAGCTATCCCTACCGAGGATACGTGTCCGTGACACTACGATTCCCAGAGACTGTTGTTGGAGTGGATAAAGAGATACCCATTATAGCGCTAATCTGCCCGGAGGCAGAGGCAGATGAGAGACCCACACCTGTCATAGTGGGAACAAATGCCAACATTTTCCGTACGTTAGCTCAGTGGTGTCGTGAAGCTGGGGGAGAAAAGTACTCGCAGACCCTATCCATCCACCCAGTCTGTCTGGAAGCCTATGTGAGGACGGAGGAGGAGAAGAGGGAACTGCAGCCTGAAAGCTTTGACCCTTGTTTTGAAGGAAGTGAGCTGAAAGGAGAAGAGAGGAGGCTAGTCATCGACGGCATGATGATGCGGGGGGCGGCTTTCTCCTTGGGCGAATGGGACATGGGCCTCGCCCAAGGAGTAGAGCATCGCATTCGGTTGAAAGATCAAAAGCCTTTCCGAGAGAGATCCCGAAGATTGGCCCCGGCGGATATCGAAGATGTTAGGCAGCATCTACGCGGTATGTTAGACACAGGAGTCATCATAGAGTCTAGTAGCCCATATGCTTCCCCCATTGTGATTGCTCGGAAAAAAAATGGAGCTATTCGGATGTGTGTGGATTATCGTACTTTGAACAAACGTACGGTTCCTGACCAGTACACTGTGCCCCGAATTGATGAAGCTTTAGATTGCCTGCAAGGGAGCCAATGGTTTTCTGTGTTAGATCACCGGAGTGGTTACTATCAGATACCCATGTCAAAGGAAGATCAAGAGAAGACCGCTTTTATCTGCCCCATTGGGTTCTTCGAGTTTCAAAGACTGCCTCAAGGACTGACAGGTGCTCCGGCCACTTTTCAGAGATGTATGGACAAAGTAGTGGGGGACATGCACTTACGTGAGGTCTTGGTTTATCTCGATGATCTTATTGTTTTTGGGAAGACTCTGGAAGAACACAACCAGCGGTTGTTCAAGGTGCTGGATCGGTTGAAGGAGGCTGGGTTGAAGTTGTCCCTTGATAAGTGCCGGATTTGCCAGACGACTGTGAAATATGTGGGGCACATAGTCAGCAGAGAAGGAATTTCCACCGACCCCGCCAAAGTGGAGGCTGTGGTAAACTGGCCTAAGCCCACCAAGCTAGGGGAGCTTAGGTCCTTTTTAGGATTCTGTGGATACTACCGAAGATTTGTACCCCAGTACTCTCGGATTGCGAAGCCATTAACTGCTCTTACCCAGGGGTATCCCCCTTCCGGCGGGA
>JARQOD010000006.1:177551240-177668374 GCA_033576555.1 Oophaga sylvatica
TTTTTTTCTCTATTAATGATTTATTAACATACAGGTTTTTAACTTTTTTTTTTAGCTTAAAGTGAACCGGTCAGCAGATTTTGGGAAGTAAACCACAGAAACTGTAAGGTTGACACTGTTATACTGATTAAAATGATGCCTGTGGTGAAGCAATCCATCTCGTGGTTCTTGTGTAATCAGTGTTAGAAGTTTTCCGTTAAGGAGATGCCTTGTGCTCTGGGGCGGGACTGTAGGCAGAGTCTTATCGTCCTGCTCTAAGCCTGAGAAACCAAGGAAAAACCTGCCCACAGGCCTGGCTCCAAGCACAAACATCTGTCAATTGATGATGAACATGTTTGTGCTTCGGGCGGCCCGTGTGAAGGACTCTCCTTGGTTTCTCTGGCTTACAGAAGGAAAATAAGACTGCCTACAGTCCTGCCCCGGAGCACAAGCATCTCATTAACTGAAAACTTTTAACACTGATTACACAACAACCACAAGACAGATTTCTTCACCTCAGGTATCATTTTGATCAGTATAAAAGCAGCAACCTGACAATGCCTGTAGGTTACTTAGCAAAATCCTACTGACAGGTTCGCTTTAAAGAAGCACTCTCACAAAGATAATTTTAATTTTAAATACATTTGAATATATACAGTCATGGCCAAAAGTGTTGACACCCTTGAAATTGTTCCAGAAAATGAAGCATTTCTCCCAGAAAATTATTGCAATTACACATGTTTTGTTATATACAAGTTTATTCCTATGTGTGTATTGGAACAGCAAAAAAAACCAGAAAAAAAGCAAATTGGACATAATTCCACACAAAACTCCCAAAATGGGCAGGACAAAATTGTTTGCACCTTTCCAAAATTGTAAGAAAATTTTTTGAAAGGTTGCAATGTAGATTAGTTGGATGATGGATAAGGAGCCCCAATCAAGTTCCAAAGAAACTAAGCTGTCCTGCTGGCTCATGGTGCATTACTGTCAGCGCAAACTATCTGTTTACATTTGAATGAAATGTTATGGAAGGAGACCCAGGAGACTCCACTGCTGACACAAACATAAAAAAGATAGACTGCAGTTTGCCAAAATGTATGAGAGTAAGCCTAAATCCTTCTGTGAAAACATCTTATGGACAGATGAGACCGAGATAGAGGTTTTTGGTAAAGTACATCAATCTACTGTTTACTACAAATGGAATGAGCCTCTAAAGAAAAGAACACAGTACCTACAGTCACATATAATGGAGATTCAAAAATGCTTTGCTGCCTCTGGCACTAGTTGCCTTGACTGTGTGCAAGACATCATGAAATCAGAAGATTACCAAAGGATTTTGGGTCGCAACGTGCTAGGTCATGGGTCTTCCAGCAGGACAATGACCCCAAACATATTTCAAGAAGCACTCAAAAATGGACAAAAACAAACGCGCAGGAGAGTTCTGAAGTGGCCAGCAATGTGTTGGGACCTAAATCCCATTGAACAACTGTGGAGATATCTTAAAATTGTTGTTAGGAGAAGGCACCCTTCAAATATGAGAGCATGGAGCAGTTTTCAAAAGAAGAGTGGTCTACAATTCCAGTTGAGGGGTGTAAGAAGCGTGTTGATGGTTATAGGAAACAATTGATTTCAGCTTTTTATTCCAAAGTGTGTGAAACCAAATATTAAGTTGGGGATGCCAACAATTTTGTCTGGACCATTTTTGGGGTTTTGTGTGAAATTATGCCCAATTTGACTTTTTTTTCTGTTTTTTTTTTTTTTTTTGTTGTTCCAATAAACACAAAGGAAATAAATGTGTATAACAAAACATGTGTAACTGCAACAATTTGAAAGGTGCCAACACTCTCAGTCATGACTGCATGTATGTAATTTAGTGTGTGTCTGTGTTAATATACTAACCTACTGCTGCCTTCTCCGGGATACGGTGCCTTTCTCATCTTCTCAGTGACATCACCGCACTTCAGACTAGCCGGCTTGCTCTATGTGTGAGCTGGAAGTCTCTCTTAGGCTATGGCCACACGACCGATTTCTCCACATATGATAAAAACAGTCTGATTATTCTAATCAAACTTTGATCAGAGTTGCATTAGTTTTGCTCAGACATGAGAGAGGAAACGGTTCTCAACCTTCTCCATTCAGTCAGTCTGTGATCAAAATCGGATATGTCTCCAATTTTCCGTGAAAACCATGCATACAAGAAAACAGGTTATTTACATGAGTCCATGGAGCCTTGTTCTGATGCTCCATAGACACTTTCGGGTTAGGTGTGACCAAGAGAGTTTGCTGAGCAATGACATCACTCAGAAGAGCAACAGCTCCCGAAGAAGGCAGTGTGATACGTGAGTATATTAATACACTCTACATTACATACATACATTAAAGGATTTTTTTCAAGAGTTTTATTTTACCTTGGCTGGTTATCAAAAATAGGAGGAACCCCATGTATTTTTTTTTTCATTTATTAACTAAGTACACGTACAGTAAACTACACACACACGGCACTAATTCTATCTATCGTATCTATCTATCTATCTATCTATCTATCTATCTATCATCTATCTATCTATCTATCTATCTATCTATCTATCTATCTATCTATCTATCTCTGCACATCTAACACCTAAACATATGTCATTTCTATTCTGAATTATATTACATTGTGTGTCACACAGATGTGAAAATGGATGTTGTTATGTGCACCTCACTAGGTTCAGATAGGGGCGGGACAGGTCTCATGAATTCTTTGAAATTCTGGGGGAACCGTTACTCAGGGCGATCATGCACTGCAGCTTCCTCAGGCACAGGATGGATCCACTTGCTCACATAGACACAATTAATAGAGTCCTTATGAACAGTGTAGTTTAATATCACAGCACGCCCAGTAAAATTTAACCCCTTAACATCCAATGACAGACACAATACGTCATGGCCAGGTGTCAGTTCCTGCATCAGGATGGACTGTGTTTGTCATGCATTTAAACATGCAGTGAGAGTTCAGTGAGAGGCATGGGAAGAGGTGCAGGGACCCATGCTGTCAGTCCCTGCACCCAGATCGCTGTGATTGGTCAGTCAATCTGACTGACCAATCACAGCATGATCGTCCAGGAGATGCTGAAATATCAGCACCTCCTGCCCGATCAATGCAGCAGCTCAGCTCTGCCAGTGGCTGAGCGTTTGCATTAATAGCCAGGAGCGGTGTCAGTGCCGCCCCTGGCTGTTAACCCACTAAATGCTGTGATTGCAGCATTCAGAAGGGATGCAGTGGGACGGGAGCTCCCTCTGCCTTCAAATCGACGTCCCCGCGACGTCATTGCTGGGGCCCGATTGTTGCCATGGTGACATGGGGTCATCATGACGACCCCCGGGTCACCAAGCTACAGAAAACTTCTGAGACCATGCTCATTATACCTTCAATCAAATTTAAAAATGTGAAAACCCCATAAAGGGACTAGGTAAAAAAGGAAATAAAAAAAAATACTAACTAATAATAATAATAATAACAATAATAATAAATTTACTAATAAATACACATTTCTATGTAAAAAAATGAAACAAAAAAAGTACACGTTTGGTATTTCCGCGTCCGGAAGTGTCATGCTACTTAAGCCCTTCAGTGAAAGCCGAAAAAAAAAAAACACAAAAAAAAGTAAACTATGCTTTATCATCATATTGCTTGGAAAAAGTGGAATCAAATGTGAGCAAAAAGATGAATGTAAAAAAATAGAATAACTGAAAATGCCATCTTGTAACGCAAAAAACAAGCCACAAGCCGCCATACAGCTCCATCAGCAGAAAAATTAAGTTATAGCTCTCAGAATAAAGTGATGCAAAAATCTTTTTTTCTAAAAAAATTTTTATTGTGTAAGAGTGCCAAAACCTAAAAAAATATAAATGTGGTATCGCTGTAATTGTACTGACCCGAATAATTAAAGCGTCCTTATCAATTTTACCACACGCAGAACGGAGAAAAAAAATTCCTGAATTGCTGGTTTTTGTTCATTCTGCCTACACAAAAAATCGGAATACAAAGTGATCAAAAAATGTTATGTGCCTGAAAATGGTACCAATAAAAAAGTCAGCTTGTCCCGCAAACAACAAGACCACACATGACTCCGTGGGCCGAAATATGGAAAAATTATAACTCAAAATATGACAATGCAAAAACTTCTTCTTGCAAAAAAAGCTTTTTAGTGTGTGACTGCAACCAAACATAAAAAACCTGATATAAATCTGGTATCGTTGTAATCGCACTGACCCGAAGAATAAAGTCGCCTAATCACTTATACAGCCTGAGGAACGGCATAAAAAAATAAATAAAACCAATTCTTCACAAGCTGTGGATTTGTTTATTCTGCCTCCTAAAGATCGAAGTAAGGCTTGGCGCACATTTATCCTGCACTCTGCACTGAGCGCTTACATTCCGTGTAAATCTCTGAAATACGTGATTCAGACAGAACCGCTGTCGGAAGATTCCCTATAATGAGGCAGATGGAGACACTGTGAATGCCATAGGATCTGTGATACGGCGGTGTCCGTCTTCTTAGGCGTGCATAAAAACGTGGTCCACCATAGGTTTGTGCACCTCTGAAAGGAAGGACAAGCTGATCAGAGGCCATACAGAGTCCAGAGTAACTCTGTTGCCTCATTATAGTGATTGGATCCCTCAGCGGTTTCATCTGTCACGTCACTTGGAGATTTAGCTAGAAACCCCAAAGTAAGTGCTCCGCTTAGAGCACAGGAAAAATGTGATCCCAAACATTAAGAAAAATGTTTCCAATAAAAGCTTCAACTCAATCCACAAAGAAAGCAAATTTCCACTCAGGTCCGTCATCTGCTAACAGAAATATAGGAGGTTTCCACATTAAAGGTAGCACAAAGGCTATGGAAAAGTAAAATGGCTCATTGCCCCCAAAAAGAAATTCAGCACATTCTGTGGTTCCAAATGCCCCCCCTCCCTTCTGAGCCCTAGTGTGCATAAACAACCTTTAGCGTTCACATTTGGCAGGGGTATAACTTCCATAATGGGGTTAATTTGGGGGGATTCTGTTCTATAGCACTTATGGGCTCTATATATGGAGTACGCAACCTATTCTAGGAAAATCTGTGCTCCAAGAGGCAAATAGCACTCCATCCCTACCGAGACTCCCAGTATGGCTAAGCAGTACTGTACAACTACATGCTGACTATTTCTATATTCAGCAGAAATTGTGGGACAAATTCTGGTGCCAATTTTACCCACTTGTGTGAAAATGTTAAATCTGGGGCAAAAAACAATTTTTTTGTGGTAAAAATGAAATTATTTTTTCTTCACTGCCCAATGGTATAAAATTCTGTGACCCAACGATGGTGTCAAAATGATTACTGCACCCCTAGATTAATTCACCAAAAAGTGTATTTTGCAAAATGAGGTCACTTATGAGGCGTCCTACTGTTCTGGCTCCTCAGGGGCTCTCCCAGAGGGTCATGGCACCCTCAAACCATAATAGTAAAATCTGCACTATAATATGGCGCTCCTTCTCTTTTGAGCTTTGCACTGTGCCTCAAAAAACACGACCATAAAGTCCAAGAATATATCCAAAAAGTGCAAATTTTATTTACCATAATAATGCAAATATAAAAATCACGGACAAGTTAAAGCAGAAATGGAGAGAAACAATGGAGTGCAGCTAGAACACGTCAATGGTACGTCATAGAACTGACCAGTAAGTGACCCACTAACAATCAGTATCACAATATGTAATATACGTGGATGATAGTATAAATATATGATATATATAATATATATAATACCACAAGGGAAAAATAGGTATAATATATTGTGACCAGTAAAACCCCAAAAATTGCAGAGATTACCAGAGATATCATATAATTAACTGGACACAAATTAGATACATATATATGGCCATAGAATGTAGTATTATTGTGTATTATTGCTTATGAAGAGTGGATAATAAAGCACAATAGCAGACTAGGCATATAATGGCAAAAATAGAGTTTATACAATATTCAACGAACGGGTCAGACAGGAGGCCCGACGCGTGTTTCGGATACACGATCCTTCATCGGGGGCATCGTGTATCCGAAACGCGCGTCGGGCCTCCTGTCTGACCCGTTCGTTGTCCCACTCGGTCTGCCTACCACAGGTAAACTATGGCCAGGCTGCCTAATTTGCATTAATTTGCGGTAATTCATGCCAGGCACTGTTGATTGCTATATATATGGCGTTTACTGAATATTGTATAAACTTGTTCGGCTATCTATTTTTGCCATTATATGCCTAATTTAAAATATATACAGCCATATATTTACATAAGTTATTTGGCTGATTTTCAATTACCTGGCATTTATCCATTAGTCTGCTATTGTGCTTTATTATCCACTCTTCATAAGCAATAATACACATTCTATGGCCATATATATGTATCTAATTTGTGTCCAGTTAATTATATGATATCTCTGGTAATCTCTGCAATTTTTGGGGTTTTACTGGTCACAATATATTATACCTATTTTTCCCTTGTGGTATTATATATACATATATATCATATATTTATACTATCATCCACGTATATTACATATTGTGATACTGATTGTTAGTGGGTCACTTACTGGTCAGTTCTATGACGTACCATTGACGTGTTCTAGTTGCACTCCATTGTTCTCTCCATTTCTGCTTTAACTTGTCCGTGATTTTTATATTTGCATTATTATGGTAAATAAAATTTGCACTTTTTGGATATATTCTTGGACTCTATGGTCATGTTTTTTGAGGTTTCTCAATTGTTTGCGCATCTTTGTGCGACTGTCCTATTCTTGCCATGTATACTTTAGTTCAGCATTCATTATAATGAAGATATTAAAAATTTTTCTTCTATCCCTGCTGATCCTGTCTATTGGTTGTTGTTCTCACTGTGCCTCAAAAGTAGTTTTCACCCACACATGGGTGTTATGGAAATTTAATTAGGATAAATATATCCTTCCGTGTTTGCTGCTTGCCGTTCTCAATTCTCTATTTAATGTCTTTTTGAGCGCTCAGAACGAAATGAAACTGTCCACAACGGAAGTGTCAGTATAGCAGTTTGTCAAGACTACTCATTTATTATTCATTCAAGGTTTTATACGTTTACAAAAAGGGGCTGGTTAGTCAATTAACATACAATTAAAAGCTGCTAGATTATTGGCTGTTCTAGTGTAAGTATGATAATTATGATAAAAGGCTGAAGTTGTAGATTTATTGTTTTATATTCTTTTGCTCTAGTTTTCTTGCATGACTATAAAGTAAACAACAGATATCTATTAAAACTTTCTGTACTTTATGAAGGCCAGTCGTTTAAAACGACTGATTACAGCTGACATCAGCTTTTGCATAGATATGTGTGAACACAGGATTTTTAGCAAGTGAGATCTATCTAACTGTGAATGCATATATATGAATATAATTTGAATATATGGAATACATATATATTTCCATGACAGTCCCCCCTTAGATACCACTTGCCCTAAAAACCTGCTCCTGGCCCAAAGCGCTGCAACTCTTTTGTGCTGCCGGCGAGTTGAGACATGCCTAATACATGCCTCCCCCACCGAATACAGACTTTTCGCAAATGGGCGGTCAGGAGGACTGTCCCTGTCGGGGGTTTATGTGTTTGCAATCATAGTCTCTTTATTTAATGCATGTTCAGGAAAAAAACGTGTGTATTCTTCATCAGGTAGGTCATCTGTCTGGTCAGTCAGAGCATCCACGACATTCTTCATGGATTAGGTGTCTCTCCTGGTACGGGAGCTTCCTTGCAATGCGATACGTGGATCCAAACAGGCTTTCCCTCTAGTTACACAGAGGTTGGTGTCATCTGGGGCTCTTGGACAGGACCATCAAATCTGGCAGTGAAGAGAAAAAACTCGAGAATGGACATTAGTTTTTGACCAATTCAATTACATAAGCAAACAAGATATTATTTTGCATATTCTGCTGCTGAGGGAAGAATGCACCTAACGGGACTAGACCCAAACAAAATTTCGTATGGTGACAGCTTTTCTGGGTCTCTGGGAGTGTGCTTTACGCTAAACAGTGCAATTGGGAGTGTGTCATGCCATGGTTTGCGTGTCTCTTGGGCAATTTTTAACATCCTATTCTTAAGTGTTCCGTTCAGTTTTTCTACCTTCCTGCTGCTCTGGGGGTGGTAAGGAGTGTGCAGGCCTAAATCTGACCCTACTGCTAACCAGATCTCTTGTGTCAGATTTGCTGTGAAGGCGGGTCCCTGATCACTCTCTATCACTTCTGGAACCCCGTATCTGCACACTATTTTCTGAAAGTAGCTTCTTTGCAGCAGTTTTTGCTGACTTGGAAGGCTTCTGTCCATCTTGAAAATACTTCTTTGACCACAATGGCGTATTTGAATCCTTCACTTGGCGATATCTGGATGTGGTCTATCTGGATCCTCTGAAGCTGGTAGAATGGTCTTTCCAGATGAGGTGAGGGGGACTTTCTTCCATACGTCCAGGCTTGCATTTGCCGCAGGTCAGACAGCTGCTGGTGAATTTGGCTGTTAGGGTGGAGATCCCTGAAGCGAACCAGTAAGCACCAATCAGATCATTCATCTGTGTCTTTGATATGTGGGTGTGGGTCCATGTGCCCATTGGACCACCATAGGGTGCATACTTTGTGGTAGGCAGAGTTTGAAGTCTATTATTGATAGCCTTCCTTCTTCACGTGTTGCTTTTTTCGCATTCAGCTCTTCTTCTCCTTTTGGAGCTTGATCTTGCAACTTCTTGAGCAGATCCCAGGACGTCTTTTTGTCAGGTTTCTTGTCTTCAGTCGTCATGTAGTAGCCGTCCGGCTCTACGACCTCTCCCACTTCTCCATGTTGTCTTCCTTTGGCCGCTTCTTTGGCTGCCATGTCCACCATGTTATTGCCTCACGCCTCTTCTGTTCTCAGTTTTCCATGCACTTTGATTTTTCAAATTGCCACCATTTTGGAAGTTGGAGTACACCCAGCAGGTCCCTGAAGGCTCCATGATGCTTCACGGTTGTCCCGTTTGCTGTGATGAAGTCCCTTGTAGCCCAGATGGCCCAAAGTCGTGTGCTATGCCATGCGAGTACCTGTAGTCGGTGTAGATGTTTGCAATCTTGCCTTCTGCCATCTGGCAGGCCTTCGTCAGCGCTATCAGTTCTGCTTCCTGGGCTGACAGGCTAGGTGACAGACTTCTGGACCACAGGATTTCTTGATTGCTGGTCACTGCACTTCCTGTGTTGAAACTGCTTCATCATCTGCAAATCTGGAGCCATCCAAGCAGAGGATAAATTCTGTAAATTTTTGTTCTGAAAAGTCCATATTCTATCCCCCCTTGGGAGTGGGAGTAGAGTGGCCGGGCTGAGGACTGTAGGTCTGGAGACGGTGACATTATGAGACAAAGGCGATAGAGGCGCCACAAAGATGCCTGGCGGTGGGGAGATTATTGTTGGTTGAGCTTGATTGAAGATTGCCAAGATGTCATGTGGAGTGAGAGTTTCCAGTGGCTGTCCAAGAGTGATGTCAGCAACCTTGTCCAGGAGGGTGTGTGCTGCAGATACTGCCATCAGGCAGGAGGGTGCTCCTCTTGCAACTGGATCCAAGCGGGCTGAGAGGCAGCCTAAAAGTCTCTGTTTTCCCCCATGAATCCATATTAGGACTCCAGTAGCATGACCTTCTTTCTTCCATCAGGTAGACGGAAAGACTTCTCGTAGTCAGGTAGGCCTGGTATTGGCGCTGAGACTGTGGAGTTCTTCCAATCTCCTGAATGGGTTGAAGGCTGCGTCTGATAGAAGGAGCGGGGTTGCGTTGATGCAAGCGCACAGAGGCTGCATTAGGACTGAGGCATCAGGGATACAGGTTCTGCAATACGACACTAGACCAGGGAAGGCCTGCAGCATTCTTGGAGTTGTTGGGGGAGCCATCTTCTCCACAGTGGTCTTCCAGTCTTTTGACATATGTTTCGTCTGGTGGGCAATACAGTGTCCCAGGGATGTAACTTGCTTCTGACATCACTGGACTTTGTTCTTCCAGACCTTGCGTTGCTGTTCTTCCAGGTAGAGTAGGAGAGACAAGGAATAGACTGTGCAGGTGTCGATGTCAACCACACAAAAGAGAAGGTCATCCATGTGTTGTAGAAGAGTGACTCTTGCATATTCTGCAATCCAGGTGACGAGGATGGAGGACATTGTCTTGGTGAAACTTGAAGGGCTTGTTTTGAGCACCTTGAGGCAACACTGTCCATATGCACTGCACTGGTGCGTGAAGGCAGGCCTCCAGGTGGAGGAGAAACACTGAAGAAGGTACTGGCCAGGCTGATCACCGTGAATACCGTTGCGGTGACTGGGACTTTTGAGAGCAGAGTGTGCGGGTTCAGCACTGTTGGGGTTTCAAATACTGTACCCTCTTTCATGGCCTCCAGGCCTTGCACCATTCTGAACTCAGTGGGGTTTACAGTCTTTTTCTTCACTGTGGAAAGCTGGGATTGATTCCGATGGGCGAGGCAGCCCAGTTTTGCCTTGTCCTTCACTATGCGGCAGGGGACTCCCATCTCCCGGCACAGAGCTGGCGAGAAAACAAGCCGCCTACTAGGATCCACATCATGAGAGATGACGACCAGCTGGCTTTCTTGTTCTCCACCAAGGCAGTCACTGTGTTAGCACCTGCTCTGGTCACAGGGGGTCTTCTTGTTGGGACGTCTCCTTCACCGGCTGCTTTTTTCTCAGCATGGGCCATCAGTAGTTTCTTTTTCTCCAGCTCGGTCTCAGGTCAGTATTTGTGCACAAGTTTGAAGAGCTGAGTGGCCTTTTGCCGGACTAGGGCCTGGGTGAATTGGTTGACTGCAGGGGGCACCTCCTGATGCTTGCAAAAGATGAACTTCTGGCGTTGGAGCCGGATGAGGTGTTGCCATTCCATGAAGCGAGTAGGGTCCTTCTTGAGTTAAATATCCTGGCCAATGTCAAAGTTCTCAGGCCGTCTTCTTAGGCGAGTTCACTTAGACCTTCAGTTGGTCAGAGACATCTTGACTCTGGGTGATGGAGTGGCTTTTCTGGTACTATGTCCAGCACCTCCTGTGATAGGTCTGCAGTGTGGTTGTTCCTGTTTCTTCTTGGGTCAGGGGTGAAGAAAGTGTCATGGTCCCATCTTCCTGGAACACTCTGGTCGCTTTCAGCTTCTGCAGTAAGTCCACTGCCAATAGGTCGAGGGTGCAGGTCTTTGACACAACAAACTGGGACATGATGGAGTGTTCTGGCTGAGTCCACACGCTCAGGGGCTTCATAATCTGGAAATATCTGACTTGACCATCAATTCCCATGCAGGAAGCAGAAGATTCTGATAGATAGGTGAGGTTGCGGAGTTCCACAAGAAAAGATCTGACTACGCCATCCACTCTCAGGATATTGGTCCCACTGGTGGGGTTCCCTGTGGACTTGGTGTGCTCCTGTCCTATGGACGGGGTTCTTCACTGCTTTCTGTGTTTCTTCTTCTTCTTTGCGAGGTCAGTGTTTTGCACCGGTTCCGGAAATGACCAAACTCGCCACAGTTGTAACACTTGACATCCCTTCTGTCCCGGCGGGACTCAATCCTTTTTGCTACTGCGAGCAGGGTATCCATTGCTATTGACGTGTACTCAGGCCTGGCTACTACCAGTGGTTTCCTGATTGGTTCTCTCAGTCCATGCACAAAAGCCTGTGCCAACATCCGTCTGTGTGTCTGATCATGGGTAATGAGGCCCAAATCTTGAAACACTTGCATTACTCTGTCATGGAACTTCTCCACAGACTCTGTCTTGTCTTGACTCATGTCATGTAGGCTGAGAGTTTGTCCTGTCAGTCTGCTTTTGGCCCATTCTCTGAGTTTCTCAATTAGCTTTGGTCCTGTCTCCCAGGCATACGCATCTAACTCTGTTGGAAGCTTGAAGTGTTCTCTCATAATTGGCCAGAATGCATCACCTGCTTTTATTTCCATTATGGTCCAGAGATCAATCCAGGCTGCTGCATATGTTCGCTGGATCTGCTGCATTTTTTGGCAAAATGGCATGGGGTGTATCCCTGGGTCTGGCAGCATACTGATCACCTGGCTTGGGATGAAGGGCTCATAGGATGGTGCCTCTACCTGTCCCTGCTCTATTGGTGCTTGTGTGTTTTCTTTCCTAGTATTGGGCAGCATGTGTGACGTTGCATCTTCATCTTCATCAGATAAGAAGTGACATGGTGTACTTGGTGCATACACTGGGTGAGATGTGGGCTTAAAAGTTGTCTTGCTGCATGGGGATTTCCCACTTCCTTACTGACAAAAAAAAATAAAAATAAATAAATTCACCAAAAAGGGGAGAAAAGAAAAACCGTATTAATCATAAAACTCTGAAAAACAACCCTTGTTACTAAAACAGCTAATTAAAAAAAACAGAAAAGAGGTGGAAAAACTGATTGTAAAATGATAAAAACAAAAAGAAAAGTACTTTAAAACTTTTGTCTGGTAGCGTAGGCTTTTTCCTACCGCGCCTTCTGGAATGTCATCTCGCTGCTACCAGCACTTCCCCCCTCCCTTATATCTCTGCTTGCTGTCTCTACAGGCACTGAAATCACGTATAAAAAAAAAAAAAAAAAAATTATCCCTCAGAATAGCAAAAAATGAATATAGTTCAGACTGAATGCCTAAGAATTTTCACGCTTCAGCCTGTAGCCAAAAAACTATCTTAAAAAGATAAAAACCAGGAAACAGATGTGACAACGTGATTAGCAGAGGAGGGGGGTCAAAGGGGTTTCTCGCTGCTCTCTGAATGAGATTTAAAGCGACAGTACCTGCAAGACAGACAGTGACATGTACAATGAGACAGACACCCGGGAGAATACGAATCCCTCTTTTGATGATCTGTGACACATACAAGCTGCTCTGGTAACTGATAACTCACCAATTGCACTGAGCACGGCGATGCTCAAGGTCTATCGCTTTCTGTACCGTACGCCCTGGCCGGTGCGCCGGTCACAGTAATCTGTAACAGCCTTAATCAAAATTCTCACTATCCACGTCTGATTTGACTGGGATGACCTCCCGGAGCATGGACGATTATTGTGAGAACTTATCCAAACAAAGCTCCTGCCCTCACACCTGGATTCTTTCTGGGATGGCCTCCCTCCTGTGTGTGAAAGATTTCTGCGGGAACTTATCCAGCAATTTGTCTTTTGCTATACAGCCCCCAGAAATCAGCAAGCAATCACCGTTCCAACTTTCTCCCGGTTCACATAAAACATGAAACATATACAGCACAGCAGCAAACAACTTGGCTTATATCCCAGGGCTTTTGGATAAGGGTATGGACTTTTTACACAACCTGGGAATGCGGTGATGACCACGTCCGACCGGCTAGAAGTGTAGGCCAGGACTAGGCACAGGGAACATTCAGGTAAGATGACAGAGTTTTCTTACCTTACTTATGGAGCTGCAGTCTCCGTTCCGTGTGCCAAGGCCAGGGCCAACACTCCGTCTCTCCGGTCGGCTGGGTCCTTGGGCGTCAACTGTTATGGAAATTTAATTAGGATAAATATATCCTTCAGTGTTTGCTGCTTGCCGTTCTCAATTCTCTTTTTAATGTCTTTTTGAGCGCTCAGAACGAAATGAGACTGTCCACAACGGAAGTGTCAGTATAGCAGTTCGTCAAGACTACTCATTTATTATTCATTCAAGGTTTTATACGTTTACAAAAAGGGGCTGGTTAGTCAATTAACATACAATTAAAAGCTGCTAGATTATTGGCTGTTCTAGTGTAAGTATGATAATTATGATAATTATGATAAAAGGCTGAAGTTGCAGATTTATTGTTTTATGTTCTTTTGCCCTAGTTTTCTTGCATGACTATAAAGTAAACAATAGATATCTATTAAAACTTTCTGTACTTTATGAAGGCCAGTCGTTTAAAACGACTGATTACAGCTGACATCAGCTTTTGCATAGATATGTGTGAACACAGGATTTTTAGCAAGTGAGATCTATCTAACTGTGAATGCATATATATGAATATACTTTGAATATATGGAATACATATATATTTCCATGACAGTGGGTATTGGCACACTCAGGAGAAATTGCACAACAAATTTTGGGGTCACACACAAAATTGGGGCTAAAAGTAAAATTTTGCGGGAAAAATGTGATTTTTTTTTATTTTCTTGGCTCTGTTATAAAGCACCTGGTGGTTCAAGATGCTCACCACACATCTAGAATAGTTCCTTGAGGAGTCTAGTTTCCAAAATGGTATCACTTGTGGGGGGATTCCACTGTTTAGGCACATCTGGGGCCCTCCAAAAGTGACATGGCGTCCGCTCTCGATTCCAGCCAATTTTGTGTTCAAAACATGAAAAGGTGCTCCTTCCCTTCCGGAGCCCTGCCGTGCACCCAAACAGTGGTCTTCCTCCACACATGGGTTATTGGTGTACTGTATTGGAGAAATTGCACAACAATTTTTGGGGTCCATTTTCTCCTGCTACCTTTGTTAAAATAAAAAAATTGGTGCTAAAAATGATTTTTGTGGAAAAAATGTGATTTTTCTATTTACACGGCTCTACGTTATAAACTTATGTGAAGCACTTGGGGGTTCAAGGCGCTCACTAAACATCTAGATAAGTCCCTTGAGGGGTCTAGTTTCCAAAATGAGGTCATTTGTGGGGGTTTCCACTGTTTAGGCACATCAGAAGCTCTCCAAAAGCGACATGGCGTCCGCTCTCGATTCCAGACAATTTTACGTTCAAAACCTCAAATGGTGCTCCTTCCCTTCCGAGCCCTGCCGTGCGCCTAAAGAGTGGTCTTCCTCCACACATGGGATATCGTCATACTCAGGAGAAATTGCACAACAAATATTGTCGTTCATTTTCTCCTGATACCTTGATAAAATAAAAAAAATTGTGTCCAAAGTAAAATTTTTGTGAAAAAAGTTAAATGCTCAATTTTACCTTTCACATTGCTTCAGTTTTTGTGAATCAACACATCAGGGGGTCTCTACACGGGACATGGCACCACCATTGATTCCAGCCAATTTTGCGTTCAAAAAGTCAAATGGTGCTCCCTCCCTTCTGAGCCTTTTCATGCACCCAAACAGTGGCTTTTCCACATATACGGGGTATCGGCGTACTCAGGAGAAATTGCACAACATATTTCTCCTGATACCCTTGTGAAAAGAAAAAAGTTTGGTTCCAAAGTAATTTTTTTGTGAAAAAAGTAAAATGTTCATTTTTTCCTTCCATATTGCTTTAGTTCTCGTGAAGCACCTGAACGGTTTAAACTTCTTGAATGTGGTTTTGAAAACCTTGAGGGGTGCAGTTTTTAGAATGGTGTCACTTTTGGGTATTTTCTGTCATATAGGCTCCCAAAGTCACTTCAAATGTGAGGTGGTACCTAAAAAAAATGGTTTTGTAAATTTTGTTGGAAAAATGATAAATCGCTTGTCAACTTTTAACCCTTATAACTTCCTAACAAAAATAATTATGTTTCTGAAATTGTGCTGATGTAAAGTAGACATGTGGTAAATGTAATTTATTAACTATTTTCTGTGACATAACGCTCTGATTTAGGGGCATAAAAATTAAAAGTTTGAAAATTGTGAAATTTTCTAAATTTTTACCAAATTTACATTTTTTCCACAAATAAACACAAGTAATTTTAAAGAAATTTTACCACTATCATAAAGTACAATATGTCATAAAAAATAGTTTCAGAATCAGTGGGATCCGTTGAAGTGTTCCAGAGTTATAATCACATAAATTGTCAGTGGTCAGATTTCAAAATTAAGGCCTGGTCATTAACCTACAAAGTGGATTGGTCCTTAAGTGGTTAAGTCTCTTAAGCACAGGCTTAATAAACAGTACAGCTGCTTCTTAAAGGCACACTGACTAACTGTCTCTTTTGATAGCACAATTGAGCACAGATCAAGACTCTTTACAAAGGCACAGTAGTACACAGCATTCCTTCTACCACAGTGAGATGGAGGAGCGGGGTTTGCTGAGGGAGATGATCCCTGTGTCACAATTCCTTCCAGTCCTTATCTTCCTTCTCCTGATAGACTTTCTCAACTAGCAGTACAGGGGTTAGCCCAGTTTCAGGCTTTAATAGGATCCTGTGTCCCTATGGTCCACTTGCCTGAATTTTTGCGAGAGACAAATCACACCCCACTCATCCCTTGGTTGCTGCCAGACTAGTAAACAAGTTCCCCACAATCCCTCTGGATGCTTTTGAAGCAACAGCACTCAGCACTACTTCTGCTTGTCACATTCTAACCGTCTTTTTGAATGTCGTCCTCGACATTTGCCTTAGTTGATCAATCTGACCAATTCTGAGACAGTGGTGGGAGTTGTGTCACTTTATATACATATTGGCATAACTTTCATAAACATTAATAACAACCTATTCTTATGACCTTTTACTTGTAGGACGTCTGTAAGAAATAGACAATTAAAACAAACAGCATCTCTTCAGCTGGAGCTTTTCGTACATCTTCAACCATCTCTCTCTTACTAGGCCTTAACAGTTCTTTGTTTCTACAAAGCCATTTACGGAAAATCAGAGCGTGATGACCAGTCTTTCCACCAAGCAACATCTTCCATACTGCCTCTCGGTGGTGAATACCACTCAAGTGGGCTTACCTGGTCCAAAGGCAGGGATACCTGTTTCCAATTGGCAGTCCTTCGAACTGACTCGGTTCACCAAATGTCTCATATGTCAGCATCACGTGCCTCCTCACTTCTCGAGTCAACATCCTTCTGGTTGATTGTTCCTCAGATACCATGGGTTCTTTGGTTGCAGGAGTTTCTTCTGCCGCACTCATTTCTCGTTCTTCCTCAGATGCTCTAGGAACTGCCTCTGTAAGTTCCTGTACTTCGCTTGAATGATCTGTCTTCGCACAGTTTGGTAATACCGTTCCTCTTGAGTGTCGATCAGTCTCTGAAGTGATCGGTGTTCGATCATCAGAACTGAACTGAACTTCATATGTACTCCTTGGTACAAATTCTGAAGCCTCGGGCCTTAGTTTACTCTCCTGAGGATAGTACATCCCTCTCCTTGCCGGTCTGAGAGATACAACAGTGTGCTCTTCTTCATCAGAACTCTCAAGGTCACTATCTACCTCCAGAGCTTCAGTTTCTGGTAGTCCTTTAGCTGATCTCAGTCAATGTTGTTCTACTTCTGGAGAGTCTTGTTGTGGAGAGAGATAATCACAGGGTAGTAGTAAATTCTGATGGACTATTTTGGTTTTCTTGTCCCCCGTTTCTAATCGAATATCATACACTGGACTGTCATCGGTTTTCCTCCTTAAGACCACATAAACCTCGTCTTCCCAGTATGAAGAAAGATTTCCTGAACCACCTTTTTCACCTACGTTATTGACTAGCACCCGACTTCCCAAGTGTTAATTTTGCTCCATAACATTTTCAATCATAGTACTCCTTACTCTTGCTTTGCACTTGGGTAGCCACTTTGGATGCTATGTTGTATGCCTCTGTCAGCAGTTCCTTCCATTTCCGAACGTACTCCGGATATGTTTTGTAAGTCTCTGACACCGGAGTGTAGAACATGATGTCGATTGGCAGTCTTGGTGATCGTCCATACAATAGGAAGAAAGGTGAATAACACGTTGCCTTGCTCTTTGTGCAGTTATATGTTATGATTCGGTAACCGAGGAGGATAATCGCAAAAATAGGCTAGGCAATCAGACACCCAGAGAGGTTGGTAACTTAGCGGATTGCAGACCCCTAAACTGACAACACAACTAGAATTAGCCGTGGGACGTACCTACGATGCCCTAGACGCCTCGACACAGCCAAAGAGTTAACTAAGCCTGAAGAGAGAAAGGGGAAAGCTAACTGCCCCGGAGTAGAGCCCCAAAGGAATAGATAGCCCCCAAACATATATTGCCGGTGAGTAAGATGAAGCACAAACACAGAAAGAAAATAGAGTAAGCAAATGCTGGGCTAAAGCTGTCTAGATAGAACAGGACAGAAAAGGATACTGTCTGCAATCCAGCAAAAAGCCTAAGAAAAATTCCAACACGTCTGATATGCAAAAATACTGAGGCCACACGACCTTGCCCCCGCTAAATCAGAACTCTGGTGTGAACTGGAAGCAATTCAACAGATACTGAAATAACAGGGAACCAGAAATACATAAGCTATGGCAAAAGAGAGACAGAGTCCAGCACAGGCCCCCGCAGGGAACCCGGCTGAACTAACTCCAGCAAGGCAGAAAACTGAGAAAAGCAAACGGAAAACAAATGCCACAGAAATAAACAGCCAAATAACTTATCTGAAAGATGCAGGACACAGCAGGGAGCAAGCAGACTTCTAAATGGCTCAGGAAGAAACAAATCACCGGCAAGAATCATGGGAAGGCTGCTCACTTAAATCTCCCCAGTCAGTAACACCTGATCTCCAATCATCCCCATCAGGTGATAGACTTCTGTTAGCCAGAGCAGCTTCATTACCAGCAGCAACCACCAGAGGGAGCACAAACTCAGAAGTCAGATTAAAAGTGTTCACAACAGTTATAGGCATGTATCACTTTTGACAGAGAACTCTTCCAGTCTTTCTTCTCGTCAGCTGTTAAAGTGCGCAACATTGACAATAATGTCCATTACCTTCTGGGTGATAGGGTGTTGTATGGGTTCTCTGAATTCTAGAGTACTTTCCTAACTTGGCAAACAGCTGGTTTTCAAATTCTCTTCTTTGATCGTGGTGTAACCTCATAGGGAATCCAAACTTCAAAGCAAAATAATTGAAAATCTTCTCTGCCGCTGTTCAACCAGATTTATTGGTGGTGGCATATGCTTGAACAAATCGAGTAAAATGGTCCATCACCACCAAGATGAATTTGTGACCACCTTTGCATGTCTCGAGATGTAAAAAGTCTATTGTGACCATGTCAAACGGATACGTAGTTTGGATGCTGCCCATAGGTGCCCGGGTTGATGTGTTGGAACGTTTATCTTTCAGACACCCACACTCCGTGGTCACGTACCTCTCAATATCTTTCTGCATGTATGGCCAGGAGAAATATTCACAGATCAGATTTGTTGTCCTTTCCACTCCCAGGTGTCCCATGTTTTCATGGAGTTCTCTGAAGAACAATCTATGGAATACTTTGGGTAGTACCAACTGCTGGTTTTGTCCTCCTTTATGGTACAAGATACCGTCTTCACTGAGATAGAGTTTTGTATATTCTTTAACTAAAACTGATACTGCTGGTGACTCATTATCTCTCTCTCGTTTACTTGGAAACTGATTTTGGTCCACATAAGGTAGTATACTGCCAATTATCTGATCTTCCCTACGGATTCGGACTCTATATTGTATAATGCACCTCGCATAGGCAGACTCTATATTGTATAATGCACCCCCATAGGCAGACTCTATATTGTATAATGCACCCCCATAGGCAGACTCTACATTGTATAATGCATCCCCCATAGACAGCCTCTATACTGTATAATGCACTCCCCATAGGCAAACTCTATGTTGTATAATACACTCTCATAGGCAGACTCTATATAATATAATGCACCCCCATAGGCAGATTCTATATTGTATAATGCACCCCCATAGGCAGCCTCTATAGTATAACGCACCCCCATAGGCAGACTCTATATTGTATAATGCACCCCCTTAGGCAGACTCTACATTGTAAAATGCATCCCCCATAGGCAGACTCTATATTGTATAATGCACCCTCATAGGCAGACTCTATTTTGTAAAAAGTACCCCATAGGCAGACTCTATATTGTATAATGCACCCCCATAGGCAGACTCTATATTGTATAATGCACCACCCATAGGCAGACTCTATATTGTATAATGCAACCCCCATAGGCACACTCTATACAGTATAATTCACTCCTCATAGGCAGACTCTATATGTATAATGCACCCCCATAGGCAAACTCTATACTTTATAATGCAGCACCCATTGGCAGACTCTATACTGTTAATGCACCCCCCATAGGCAGACTCTATATGGTATAATGCCCTCCCCATAGGCAAACTCTGCTCAAGCATTAATTCCATCACCTTTGCAATACTAAGGAAATCCTGAAAACATGACCTGTTGGTGGGTCTGAGGACTGGAGTTGAGAAACACTGCTCTATAGTATAAGCACCCCCATAGGCAGACTCTATATTGTATAATGCACCCCTATAGGCAGATCTACATTGTATAATACACCCCCATAGGCAGACTCTACATTGTATAATGCATCACCCATAGGAAGAGTCTATATTGTATAATGCATCCCCCATAGGCAGCCTTATATTGTATAATGCACCCTCATAGGCAGACTCTATTTTGTATAATGCATCCCCATAGGCAGACTATATTGTATAATGCACCCTCCCATAGGCAGAGTCTATATTGTATAATGGATCTCCCATAGACACACTCTATACAGTATAATTCACTCCTCATAGGCAGATCTAATATGGTATAATGCACCCCCCATAGGCAGCCTCTATATTGTATAATGCACTCCCATAGGCAGACTATATTGTATAATGCACCCCCCCATAGGCAGACTCTATATTATATAATGGATCTCCCATAGACACACTCTATACAGTATAATTCACTCCTCATAGGCAGACTCTATATGGTATAATGCACCCCCCATAGGCAGACTCTATACTCTATAATGCAGCACCCATAGGCAGACTCTATATGGTATAATGCCCTCCCCATAGGCAAACTCTATGTTGTATAATACACTCTCATAGGCAGACTCTATATAATATAATGCACCCCCATAGGCAGATTCTATATTGTATAATGCACCCCATAGGCAGCCTCTATAGTATAACGCACCCCCATAGGCAGACTCTATATTGTATAATGCACCCCCATAGGCAGACTCTACATTGTATAATACACCACCCATAGGCAGACTCTACATTGTATAATACACCACCCATAGGCACACTCTACATTGTATAATGCACCACCCATAGGCACACTCTACACTGTATAATTCACTCCTCATAGGCAGACTCTATATGGTATAATGCCTCCCCATAGGCAAACATTATGTTGTATAATACACCCTCATAGGCAGACTCTATATAATATAATGCACCCCCATAGGCAGATTCTATATTGTATAATGCACCCCCCATAGGCAGCCTCTATACTATAACGCACCCCCATAGGCAGACTCTATTTTGTATAATGCACCTCATAAAAAAATAAATACAGTACTCACCTCTTTTCCTCATGCCCCAGCACATCTGAGTACAGCGGGTGGCAGGTATTGAAGCCATTGTGCCCGCCGTCAATGTCTGCGTCAGTGACGTCAGACACTGAGAGGGGGAATGATGGGGGACAGAGCCTAACGCTCCCACTCTCATCAATGCGGTCAACTGTATCGGCATCGAGTGCACGCCAATACAGTTAAAGTCAAATAAATATAGCAGGTGAGGCGGAAATGGGAGAAGTCAGCTCACCATGCTCAGTAGAAATCCAGAGTTCAACTATGCACGGAGCTGCCCTGATCCAAGGCATTGTCCATGGCAAAAGAGAGAGAGGAACTAGTCTCCAGAATGGAACTGCATGCAGTAAAAAATTCAGTTTTATTCAAAACATTCTTAAAATAAAGTCTTGACTTGGTACATGATAGGGATGGGGTCCCTGGTTATTCAACCGACGTGTCTCAACCATTCAGGTCTTAGTCATGGTATCATGACTAAGACTATTTTAAGAATGTTTTGAATAAAACTGGATTTTTAACTGCATGCAGTTCAACGCTGGAGACTATTTCCTGTTGTGAATGGACTTGAAATGAGTTCTGAGCAGAGGCTCCCTCTGGTGGTTACAAGCGGTACTGGACTGTCCAGTGAAGATTGTGAGGATTGGGAATCAGGTGTTACTGACTGGTCTTATATAAGGGAGTCGCCTTCCCATCAGGGTTGCCGGTGATCAATTGTTCTGGTCTCAATCCTTGATTCCTGTTTCCTTTGTAGCCTGCTGTGTCGTGTCTGCATCTCCTGCTAACAGTTAAGACATTTTCTTCTTTTGTTTTTGTGCTTGATTTTTGCATTTTGTCCTGCACTTCTGTGGGGGCCTTCAGGGTCCCCTCCGGGGGCTTTTGCCCTCTCAGTTTAGTTCAGCCACTGATGTTTGTACATTTGTTTTTTCCAGTTTTTTCACTGGCTGCTGTTTTGATTTTGTTACACCAGAGAACTAATTTAGGTGGTAGAGGTCGTGTGATCTCAGGTGTTTTTGAAATTAGTAGAGTTGGTGCTTTTCAGGGTTTTTTGAGATTGCAGTAAGTGCCCTTCCTATCCTTTTCTATTTAGGTAGTTTGGGCCCCAACGTTTGCTCATACTATTTTCTGTCTGTGTCAGTATTTCTTCTTGTCTAACCGCCATTACATGTTTAGGGGCTTTCTATGTTCTTTGAGGATCTGCTCCGGGGCAGATAGCTTTCCTCTTTCTATCTTTAGGTGTAGTTAGTTTCTCAGGCTGTGACGAGGCGTCTAGGACCAACGTAGGAACGCTCCACGGCTGCCTCTAGTTGTGGTGGTTAGTCAGGGTACTGCAATCTCATAGATTCCAACTGCTCTGGTGTATTGCCTTTTTTACCTGCACTCCTCAGCTACCGAAACATAACAGTATCACCGGCCAAAAAATTGAAAATTGTATGGTACTCACAGAAGGGAAAAATATTGTGAAAGAAAAAAGGTTGTCAGAGTTGTCAGAGATATTTTTCTGTTTGTTGCATTTTTTTTTTCCCTCTGTATCTCTGGGTGCTGGGGAGGATTTTTTCTTCAATGGAGTTTGTACAGTTGTCTGGCCGTGTGGATCAGCTTGCCACTGAGGTTCGGAGTATTGCTACCTATCTTGCTAGGTTGCCTGTTGTGGAACCTAGGATTCCCATGCCAGATTTGTTTTTGGGGGATCGAGCCAAGTTTCTGAATTTCAAAAATAATTGTAAATTGTTTTTTGCCTTAAAATCTAAGTCCTCAGGGAACGCAGCGCAGCAGGTTCAAATTGTCATCTCTCTCCTGCGCGGCGATCCTCAGGATTGGGCTTTTTCCCTGACACCTGGGGATCCTGTTTTGAGTGATGTTGATGCATTTTTTCAGGCCTTGGGGTTATTGTACGATGAGCCTAATGTCACTGATCAAGCTGAAAAAGCCTTGTTGGCATTAAATCAGGGCTTGATGACGCTGAGTTATACTGTCAGAGATTCCGTAGGTGGGCAGTCCTGACCAAATGGAATGACGACGCTTTGGCAGCCCTTTTTCGGAAGGGTCTGTCAGATAATGTAAAGGATGTTATGGTGGGATTCCCTGTCCCCTCTGGTCTCTATGATTCTATGTCATTGGCGATTCAAGTTGACAGACGTTTGCGTGAGCGGGGAAGTATGCGTGGAATAGTGTTGCCTTGTGGACCTGCTTCTGAATCCATGCAGTGTGATAGAGTGGTTTCTGGGGCACAGCGTCATGAGTTTTGAGAGCGCAATGGGTTGTGTTTCTACTGTGGTGATGCCTCTCATGCTGTTTCAGTCTGCCCTAAGCGGGGAAGACGTTTTGCACGCTCAGTTGTCTTGGGTAGTGTTCAGACTAAGTTTTTATTAACTGTTACTCTGATATGCTCTCTGTCCTCATTTTCTGCTTAGGCTTTCGTTGATTCGGGAGCAGCTATTAACCTGATGGATTTTGATTTTGCTAAACGTTGTGGGTTTCCCTTGATACCCCTACAGAAGTCTATTCCCCTACTGGGGATTGATTCTACCCCTTTGGCTGAGAATAAACCTCAGTTCTCTACTCAGGTGATAATGAGGGTTGAACCTGATCATCAGGAGAGCTGCAAATTTTTGGTTCTGTATAATCTGCATGACATTATCGTACTGGGTTTCCCTTGGTTACAGTCTCATAATCCTGTTTTGGATTGGAAATCTGTGTCTGTAACCAGTTGGGGCTGCCAATGTGTTAATACCAACACTCCTGTTTTTTCTGCCTCCCCCCAGGCTCAGGATGTTCCTGACTTTTTGATTGATTTTTCTGATGTGTTTAGCGAAAGTAAATCTGCATCCTTGCCTCCCCATAGGAGCTATGACTGCGCTATTGAATTAGTGCCTGGTAGTAAATTCCCTAAAGGTCGCCTTTTTAACTTGTCTGTACCTGAACATGACGCTATGCGGTCTTATATCAAGGAGTCATTGAGAAGGGTCATATCAGACCATCCTCTTCACCCTTAGGTGCCGGTTTTTTCTTTGTGGCCAAAAAGGATGGTTCATTAAGGCCGTGTATTGATTATCGTCTTTTGAACAATATTACTGTGAAATATCAATACCCGTTACCCTTGATTTCTGACCTGTTTTCCAGGGTGAAAAATGCTACTTGGTTTACCAAGCTTGACCTCAGGGGGGCATATAACCTTATTCGCGTTAAGCACGGGGATGAATGGAAGACGGCATTTAATACCCCTGAGGGGCATTTTGAGTACCTTGTGATGCCCTTTGGGCTCACTAATGCTCCTTCTGTCTTCCAGTCCTTCATGAATGACATTTTCAGGGATTTTGTGGATAAATTTCTGATTGTTTATTTGGATGATATCTTGATTTTTTCCAATGACTGGGACTCTCATGTGAAACATGTTCGAACTGTATTCCAGATTTTGAGAGAGAATGCTCTGTATGTGAAGGGATCAAAGTGTCTTTTTGGCGTACAGAGGATCTCATTTTTGGGATTCATTTTGTCCCCATCTGTTATTGAAATGGACCTGGTCAAGGTTCAGGCCATCTGTGATTGGGTCCAACCTACTTCATTAAAGGCTCTTCAAAGATTTTGGGTTTTGCCAATTTTTATCGTAAATTTATTGGTAATTTCTCGGTTATTGTTAAACCATTAACTGATTTGACCAAAAAGGGTTCTGATGTGGTGAATTGGCCTCCTGAGGCAGTCTCTGCATTTCAGGAACTTAAGCAGAGATTCACTTCTGCTCCTGTTCTACGGCAGCCTGATGTTTCTCTGCCATTTCAGGTGGAGGTTGATGCCTCTGAAATTGGGGCAGGTGCCGTTTTGTCCCAAAGAGATCCAGAGACCTCTAAAAGTAACCCTTGTGCCTTTTTCTCTCGAAAATTTTCTCCTACTGAACGTAATTATGAGGTGGGTAATCGGGAGTTATTGGCCATGAAGTTGGCTTTTGAAGAGTGGAGACATTGGCTGGAGGGAGCCAAACATCAGGTGGTGGTCCTTACGGACCATAAGAATCTGGTTTATCTGGAATCTGCCAAGCGACTTAATCCTAGACAGGCCAGGTGGGCCTTGTTTTTCACACGTTTTAATTTTGTGGTTTCCTTTCTTCCTGGCACTAAGAATGTTAAGGCGGATGCCCTCTCGAGGAGTTTCCTTGCGGACTCTCCTGAGTTATCTGATCCTTCTGTTATTTTGAAAGAAGGTGTAGTTCTTTCCGCCATCTCGCCCAATTTGAGACTGGCTCTGGAGGGGTGTCAGGAGGATAGGCCCGAGCGCTGCCCTGTTGGGAAATTGTTTGTCCCGGACCAGTGGAAAAAGAGTGTGATGTCTGAGATTCATTGTTCCGCGTTGGCCGGTCATCCCGGAATTTTGGTACCAGAGACTTGGTTAGTCGGTCCTTTTGGTGGCCTACCTTGTCTCGTGATGTCAGGGAATTTGTGCAGTCCTGCGGGACTTGCTCTCGCTCCAAGCCTTGCTCTCGCTCTAGTGGTTTGTTGATGCCATTGCCTGTGCCCAAGAGACCATGGACCCATATCTCTATGGATTTCATTTCCGACCTCCCTGTTTCTCAGAGAATGACCGTCATCTGGGTGATTTGTGATAGGTTTTCCAAGATGATACATCTTGTGCCATTACCTAAGTTGCCTTCCTCCTCTGAATTGGTGCCTTTGTTCCTTCAGCACGTGGTTCGTTTACACGGCATTCCTGAGAACATTGTGTCTGACAGAGGAGTCCAGTTTGTTTCCAGATTTTGGAGGACCTTTTGTTCTAAAATTGGTGTTCAATTGTCTTTCTCCTCGGCGTTTCATCCTCAGACCAATGGTCAAACTGAGAGAACAAACCAGACATTGGAGACTTATCTAAGATGCTTTGTGTCTGCTGATCAGAATGACTGGGTCTCTTTTTTGCCTTTGGCTGAGTTTGCTCTTAATAATAGGGCTAGCTCTGCCACTTTGATGTCTCCATTTTTCTGTAATTCTGGGTTTCACCCTCGATTTTCTTCAGGACAGACGGAGGCTTCTGTCTGTCCAGGTGTTGACTCTGTTGTGGAGCGTATGCAACAGATTTGGGACCAGGTAGTGGAGAGGTTGTCCCTCTCTCAGGAGAGCGCCCAGCGGTTTGCTAACCGGCATAGGACTGATGGTCCTCGGTTTAAAGTGGGGGACTTGGTCTGGTTGTCCTCAAAAAATATTCCTATGAGAGTGGCATCTCCTAAATTTAAGCCTAGGTTCATTGGACCTTATAAGATCATGGAGATTCTTAATCCTGTTTCTTTTCGTTTGCTTCTTCCAGGGACATTTAAGATCCATAACGTGTTCCACAAGTCCTTGTTGAAGAGGTTTGTTGAGCCAGTGGTTCCTACTGCTTTGCCTCCTGACCCTGTTCTGGTTGAGGGCAATATGGAATTTGTGGTTGAGAAAATATTGAATTCTCGTTTTTCTAGACGGAAACTCCAGTATTTGGTTAAGTGGAGAGGTTATGGTCAGGAAGACAATTCTTGGGTGTTTGCTTCGGACATCCATGCTAGGAGACTCATCCGTGCGTATCATAGAACTCATCCTGACCGACCTGGTTGCTCAAGTGAGGGTTCGGTGACCCCTCCTCAAGGGGGGGGTACTGTTGTGAATGGACTTGAAATGAGTTCTGAGCAGAGGCTCCCTCTGGTGGTTACAAGCGGTACTGGACTGTCCAGTGAAGATTGTGAGGATTGGGAATCAGGTGTTACTGACTGGTCTTATATAAGGGAGTCGCCTTCCCATCAGGGTTGCCGGTGATCAATTGTTCTGGTCTCAATCCTTGATTCCTGTTTCCTTTGTAGCCTGCTGTGTCGTGTCTGCATCTCCTGCTAACAGTTAAGACATTTTCTTCTTTTTGTGCTTGATTTTTGCATTTTGTCCTGCACTTCTGTGGGGGCCTTCAGGGTCCCCTCCGGGGGCTTTTGCCCTCTCAGTTTAGTTCAGCCACTGATGTTTGTACATTTGTTTTTTCCAGTTTTTTCACTGGCTGCTGTTTTGATTTTGTTACACCAGAGAACTAATTTAGGTGGTAGAGGTCGTGTGATCTCAGGTGTTTTTGAAATTAGTAGAGTTGGTGCTTTTCAGGGTTTTTTGGGATTGCAGTAAGTGCCCTTCCTATCCTTTTCTATTTAGGTAGTTTGGGCCCCAACGTTTGCTCATACTATTTTCTGTCTGTGTCAGTATTTCTTCTTGTCTAATCGCCATTACATGTTTGGGGGCTTTCTATGTTCTTTGGGGATCTGCTCCGGGGCAGATAGCTTTCCTCTTTCTATCTTTAGGTGTAGTTAGTTTCTCAGGCTGTGACGAGGCGTCTAGGACCAACGTAGGAACGCTCCACGGCTGCCTCTAGTTGTGGTGGTTAGTCAGGGTACTGCAATCTCATAGATTCCAACTGCTCTGGTGTATTGCCTTTTTTACCTGCACTCCTCAGCTACCGAAACATAACAATTTCCTCTCTCTCTTTTGCCATGATACAGTTACAGTAGCCTAGCTCCGTGTGGGCCCCCTCAGGGAGCAGGGCCCAGGGTGACTGCCCCCTCTGCCCCCCTCCCTCAGTAGCTATGATACGCTACTGATCATGATAAAATTACTGTTTTATCTTTTGCAGCACTACTAGTCCTATCAATGGTGAACTCAGTTTAAACGCACACTCCCACAATTGACTGACAGCTTTCTACCTATAGTGCAGCTGGTATAGCTAGTGTTATTGAATACAGCAGACTACAGATCAGAAGCTCATCAATAAGAGGATTTATTAAAACTACTGCAAGAAGTGGAATAAGTGACTTACCATTAGAACCAAGGTATATATCCATACTTTATACTGCTTAGATATGGCAACAAAAATCTGGTGACAGATTCTCTTTAACACATAAAATAATACCACTCACAGTTATTAAATGTAATAAGCATATACTATACGTGCATACTTCTGTCCTCAAGAATAGAGAACAAAATTTGTCACATGTAAGACACAAATTTGTCAAATGACGTCACATTTGTGGAATGTTTGCATTAGCAAAACAATTCCCATACTCACATTTGGTGCCTCATAGTCTGTGTTTATACCTGGTGTTAAGGCAGGAAAAGGTTGATATCCCTGTAAAGAAGAAAGGCTATAGTTTACATGTATGCTTTCAAATACTTGTACACTACACAGCTTTCCACTTTTTTGTCTTCCCAAAACTAAGTGTAACATTTCCAGGGGTTATAGCTCTAGGATCGCTGTCTGGGTAGACAGAATGGCACGAAAACAGTTCATTCAGACAGCAGTTCTGGTGTAAAACTGGCCGCAACCAGCTTTATTAAAGTCCACAGCAAACAGATAAAACAAAGCATAAACAGAAAACCTAGGCTTGTCTAGCCACTAATTACACATAGATCGATTTCCCTGACTATCCGGGTCCAGACTCTACCAGTCTGTGCCCAAAACAACACATATGATATATGTTACCAGTATGGAGTTTCACAGATACTCCTCCTTGTGTCTGAAGGCCCCTTCAGCGTCCAGACTTGAGAGAGATCCACTCCTATTCAGCCGCTATTCGCACGGATTCTTACTGAGACTACTCCTGTGTCCGGGTACTTCCTGCACCCAGACTGAGATAGCTCAAACTCCTGGAGACTGTTTCTTGTGCCGGGACACCTTCCTGTGTCCAGACTAAACGTCCTCTCTAACACTTTGAGACTGCTTCTTGTGCCGGGACACCTTCCTGTGTGTCCAGACTAAGCCAGCTCTAACACCTGGAGACTGTTTCTTGTGCCGGGACACCTTCCTGTGTCCAGACTAAACTAGCTCCCCCTGACTGTGTTTTCCAGACACCTACTTCTGGTTTCCTAATTATCACCTGAGTGGCCACAGGTTTGAGCTGCAAACGTGTATTTGAATGGATGGTGTAATGACCTTTCTCCACCACTAGTTTTACAAAGGCACACATTTCCCCTATACAAGTCAGCAAAGTACCTGTGAAATGTACATCCCATTCAATACATACGCTCTCACTGTCTCACATATCCCCCCCCTCTTCTCCAGACCGGAGGGCTGGTCATCCAGACCGGAGGGCTGGTCAACAATCCAAAAGAGACAGTGAACTCCGAACACTGCATCAGCACTATACTTCTATATAGGTCAGGTACCAGGAGCTGTCTCACGACCTCTCCCTGGACTTCAGTGTCCCTATACAATAGGTTATTGTTCATGGCAGCATGAGGAAACCTCTCCTCAGAGCCAGGCTCTTGGGGAACCTCATTTAGAACACCTATATTTTCCTGTGCCGTTTTAAGATTGGGGTCTCGCAACTGCTCACTCCCAAAATTGTCACAGGACACAGGTAGGTCAGGGACACTCGGTTCCCGAGAACCACCATCCTCGTCTCCCAACATCACCTGCAAAGGAATTTCATCTTTATCACGGTCATCACATAAGTTTAAGCTTGTGGGGTTGAACACATAATATATCCAATCACCTCAACCCACAGTTCACACAGAGACCATGTACTTGTCCCTTGCTCTGTTCAGCCCCGGAATATTAGTCAATGACATTCGCTCATTCCTTAGGGACCTACCGTCTGTCATTGTCACAGACTTCGTCCAGTCACATTTCTGGGACGTAACCTTGTCAGGTCTCCCCTTCGCTCCCAGTGGTCAATCGTAACCTTGTCAGGTCTTGCCTGGGTATCTAAGGTCCGGTTAGACTCCGTACTGTCCTGTACTCTATCGGGTCGTCTGTATGGGCCTCTCAAACCTGAGTTACTGGAGGTCTCACTACCTCTAAACCCACGCCCACTACCCTCAGGACATCTTGTAAGGCCCCTAACTTCAGCCGTAGCTGTTCTGTTATTTAGGGGGCCCTTTCTCTGTCGGGTCTCACTATTCTTAGACGGCTGCCATCTTCTGCTGCTCAGATGATGCTGTCTATCTACTCGCTGTCTAGCGAGATTCAACTGTTCTACCTCTCGCAGGTAGGTCACACGGTACGCCACCAGCATGCGCACATATTCAAGACTTTCTTCCGTTCCTATAGCGTAGAATGACACCATGCCGTCTTCATCTGGTATCCAGTCCCGACGATCACGTGGACTGCTTACTTTCACCACACCAGACTTCTTCACCATTATCTGCATGGCTCGGCCATTTCTCCTAATCAGCTTTCTCACCAGAACATGAGGCACCCGGATGACCTCTTCCTGTAGACTGTGAGCTTTTCTCATAAGCTTTAGTTGTCTAACGGTTTGTTCTGTCTTCAACCGAGAAACCGCTTTGTGCGAAAACATCGCCAGTGCATGTCACTTAGGATTGCCACCCTCTTCATTGTAACTTCGGTCGTGGACAAGACCACCAGCTGTTTAGCTCCTGAAGTCGAGTACACCTTACAGGCTCCCACGGCCTTCCTAAACGCTTCATGCACAGACTCACGGGTGCATTCTTCTCTCAAGTCCTCGGGTACATCTACGAGGCACTTGTACCGACACGTTTCGGTCTCACCAGTGGTTTCCAGACGATCAATCAGCTCAGGGTTCAGGGACAACTGACTGTCAGTTTCTTCCCCCTTTATGCTTCTTCTGAGCTGACTCACAGCTACAAATTCGTGAATTTCCGTCCTGACCACTTCCATTTCACATTTATCTTCCGTTACCACACTCTTAGCTCTCCTCAGGTCTATTTTCTCCTGGCAAAAGGGAGCGAGTGCAACGTGTTTGCCCTTTTCTTTCTCCAAGAAGGCCTTGTTCATCGAGTGACACTGTATCAGGCGACTTTTAAGCCCGAGAACTTCTTCCTCTAGTTCCGCCATTCGCCTCTCAGCAGCCCGTCTCTGAAGCTTCTCTTGCGTCCACTGGGCTTGTAACCACTCCTTGAGCTCCTTGATCTCGGCTCCGACATCCACCGAATCATCCGAACTCACATCACTCGAGGAAGTATCTGCTTTACACCTCCCATCTCCAGTGGCCAACTCCTGGACCTGGTCTGTAGCTTCTCTGATGGACTCCTCCATCTTTTCCCGCTCAGCTTCCATTTGGCTGAGCTTTTCCTTAAGGCGCATCTCCGCCTTCTGGAGAGTATCACAGGACATCTGTAGCTCCTTCACCTGAGCTTCCAGACCTAGGGTCTTTCTGCGCAGATCACCATTTTCTTCACGGGTGTCCTGCAGAGTGGTCTCAATCACCTGGCGCATTTGCTCTGCATCCCTCTTATCCTCTTCTAGTTTTTCTTTGACCCTGAGAAGATCCACATAATCTCTCTTCATCTGTTGCAGTTCCCTACTGCGTTCACCACACTCCTTCCTGGAGTCACACAGCTCCTGGTTGAGCTGTTCGCGCAGTCGTTCTAGGATTTGTTTACTTCCAGAAACTCCATCCTGCAGCGCCTCCTTCTCCCGCTTCAACTGCAAAACCTCTTCCTTGATTTTGCGGCGGTCCTCTTTAATGGCAAAGAACATATTCTGCCACAGGATAACTTCCTCGTTGCTTCCTTCTAGACCTCGCTGGTCTGAGGACACGTACTCCAGGTTTTCACATAATTGCAGCATGTCACTCTGATACTGATACTCTGATACTCTGAAACCCCAGCTTTTCTATGCTCCTGAATGCATCATGTATATTGCTTTGTTAATGGTATGAAAACCCCAGCTTTTCTATGCTCCTGAATGCATCATGTATATTGCTTTGTTAATGGTATGAAAACCCCAGCTTTTCTATGCTCCTGAATGCATCATGTATATTGCTTTGTTAATGGTATGAAAACCCCAGCTTTTCTATGCTCCTGAATGCATCATGTATATTGCTTTGTTAATGGTATGAAAACCCCAGCTTTTCTATGCTCCTGAATGCATCATGTATATTGCTTTGTTAATGGTATGAAAACCCCAGCTTTTCTATGCTCCTGAATGCATCATGTATATTGCTTTGTTAATGGTATGAAAACCCCAGCTTTTCTATGCTCCTGAATGCATCATGTATATTGCTTTGTTAATGGTATGAAAACCCCAGCTTTTCTATGCTCCTGAATGCATCATGTATATTGCTTTGTTAATGGTATGATTTGCTCACCCATCTTCCTCTGCACATAATTGTACTCCATACTTCTTATCTTCACCACACATCTGAGTGGTCTGTGTAACACCTACCCCCTTTTATGACCTTTCCTTAACTCTGTGCATTTGGCCTGAGCAGTCCCAGCCCACTTCCCAATCACACCTGATTGCCCTTAGCTGCATTATTTATTCAGTGCAATGGGTCTGCTCCAGACGTAGTCTGCTCCACATATTTCAAATCCCATATTTCAAATTACAGATTTCTAATTACACTACTGTGAATTAGACTAGAATTTGACTGGAATTTGGCTGCAAGGTAACATAATTTAAAACCACTATGTTTCATTTTCTTATCACTTTCACCCCCATCCTCCTTTCTTTCTTCCTATCCCCTGTAATCCCCCCACCTAGTAAGGAATTAGTCATTTCCCCCTCCATTCTCCCCAGCCATCTCACCTTTCCCACAGAACTGTTCCTCCACATACAATCCTTTTCACCAAGACACACACGGCCACACCATGGCTTATCCTGCTCTCACCTTCTAACGCTCTGTCTGCTACTCCTCATCGCTGGAGATGTATCCCCAAATCCTGGCCCTCCTCATCACATCCCCACACTCATTTCTAACACCCTGCCACGATCTTCCACACGTTTTTGCAACCCTGTCAACCTCATACCTATCCATCCACACCCACCTCCCCCAGTCCCCCTACCCGGAGCACTATGGAACGCACGCTCCGTCTGCAATAAACTGTCATTTGTCCACGACCTCTTTATCACCAACAAACTCTCCTTCCTTGCCATCACTGAAACCTGGCTCACCCCCTCTGACACAGCCTCTCCAGCTGCGCTCTCCTATGGCGGATTTCATCTTTCTCACACCCCTCGCCCCAGCAACAAACGTGGTAGAGGAGTTGGCTTACTCCTGTCTGATACCTGCTCCTTTACCCCTATTCAAATTCCACCCTCCGCTGCTATTCCCTCGTTCGAAGTGCACTCCGTCCGCATCTATTCCCCCTCCAACCTCCAACTGGCTGTCATTTACCGCCCCCCGGAACTAGCCATCTCCACCTTTCTCGACCACTTCACCACCTGGCTACTCCATTTCCTCTCTGCTGACATCCCCACCATCATCATGGGCGATTTCAACATCCCCATTGACACTTCCACCCCGGCTACCTCTAAACTTCTTTCGCTCACAGCTTCCCTTGGCCTCACTCAATGGTCCTCTGTGGCCACTCACAAAGGCGGTCACACGCTGGACCTTATCTTCACCCGTCTCTGTTCCCTCACTAATCTCACTAACTCCCCACTCCCCCTGTCTGACCACAACCTACTGACATTCTCTTCCCTCTCCTCTGTTAGTACGCATCCCCCACTCCACAAACTCACCCACCCTCGCAGAAATCTCAAACACCTCAATTTACAATCGCTCTCTGAGTCCCTCCTCCCTCTCACAGACATAGCCTCACTTAATGACACAGATGCTGCTGCCACATTTTATAACACCACAATAAAAACCACACTTGATTCGGCCGCCCCCCCTCATGCAGAGCAAAACTCGTACAATCAACAGGCAGCCCTGGCTGACCGGCCTGACCAAAGAACTGAGACGGGCTTCCAGGGTTACCGAGCGGAGATGGAAGAGAACCCACTCCATTGAGCACTTCAACGCATACAAGCAGTCCCTTGCCAGCTTCAAGTCCACGCTCTCTGCCACAAAACAAACTTACTTTGCATCTCTCATATCCTCCCTGTCTCACAACCCTAAACAGCTCTTCAACACTTTCAATTCTCTACTCCATCCCACAGCACCTCCTCCCTCTCCTCTCATTTCTGCCGAAGACTTTGCCTCCTTCTTTAAGCAAAAGATTGATACTATCAGAGAAGGCTTTGGCCCGCAGCCCCCAATGCCCCTCTTAGCCACTCAGCCCTGTTCTTCCAAAACCAGCTTCACCACCATGACAGAAGATCAGCTCTCCACTCTCCTGTCAAGATCACACCTCACCACTTGCGCGCTTGACCCACTCCCGTCCCACCTCATCCCTAACCTTGCCACACTCTTCATCCCTACTCTCACACACCTCTTCAACCTTTCACTTACAAATGGTGTCTTTCCTTCATCCTTCAAACATGCCTCAATCACCCCGATCCTCAAAAAGCCCTCCCTCGACCCATCCTCAGCGTCTAGCTATCGCCCGATATCTCTTCTCCCCTTCGCCTCAAAACTACTGGAACAGCATGTATATCTTGAACTGTCCTCCCACCTTTCCTCCTGCTCCCTCTTTGACCGGTTACAATCAGGCTTTCGACCGCATCACTCAACTGAAACTGCCCTAACTAAAGTCACCAACGACCTACTAACCGCCAAGAGCAAGCGACACTACTCTGTCCTCCTTCTCCTGGACCTGTCTTCTGCCTTTGACACCGTAGACCATTCCCTCCTCCTACAGATTCTCTCATCTCTTGGCATCACAGACTTGGCCCTATCCTGGATCTCATCATACCTAACAGACCGAACTTTTAGTGTCTCCCTCTCACACACCACCTCCTCACCTCGCCCCCTGTCTGTCGGTGTTCCCCAAGGCTCAGTCCTAGGACCCCTACTCTTCTCCATCTACACCTTCGGCCTGGGACAGCTCATAGAATCCCATGGCTTGCAGTATCACCTCTACGCCGATGACACGCAGATCTACCTATCTGGACCTGACCTCACCTCCCTACTGACCAAAATCCCACAGTGTCTGTCTGCTATCTCAGCCTTCTTTTCTGCTCACTTTCTCAAACTGAACATGGACAAAACAGAATTCATCATCTTTCCCCCACCTCATTCTACCCCTCCACCAGGCCTATCCATCAATGTCAATGGCTGCTCGCTTTCCCCAGTCCCACATGCTCGGTGCCTTGGGGTGATCATCGACTCTGCCCTCTCTTTCAAACCACATATCCAAGCCCTCGCCACCTCCTGCCGCCTCAAACTCAAAAATATTTCCCGGATCCGCTCATTCCTCAACCATGAAACCACAAAAACACTAGTGCACGCCCTTATCATCTCCCGCCTCGACTACTGCAACCTCCTACTGTCTGGCCTCCCCTCTAGCACTCTGGCACCACTCCAGTCCATCCTACACTCTGCTGCACGACTAATCCACCTGTCTTCCCGCTATTCCCCAGCCTCCCCACTATGCCAGGCCCTTCACTGGCTTCCTATTGCCCAGAGGCTCCAGTTCAAAACCTTAACCATGACATACAAAGCCATCCATAACCTTTCTCCTCCATACATCTGTGACATGGTCTCCCGCTACCTACCTACACGCAACCTTCGATCCTCTCAAGATCTCCTTCTCGACTCCCCCCTCATCTCTTCTTCCCACAACCGCATACAAGACTTCTCCCGGGCTTCCCCCATACTCTGGAACTCCCTGCCGCAAAACATCAGACTTTCACCAACAATGGAGACCTTCAAGAAAAACCTGAAGACCCACCTGTTCAGACAAGCCTACAACCTGCAATGATCCTCAGTCTACTGAACCATCGCACGACCAGCTCTACCCTCTCCTAGTGTATTCTCACCCATCCCTGTAGACTGTGAGCCCTCGCGGGCAGGGTCCTCTCTCCTTCTGTACTTGTGTGTCCCTTGTCTAGCACATGTTTATTGTATCTGTCTATATTTTTCCCTTTTCATATGTAAAGCGCCATGGAATAAATGGCGCTATATAAATGTATAATAATAATAATAATAATAATAATAAAATAATAATAATACTGCAGCCGAATAGGTTCCAGCTCTTGGCCATGACTGGCCCTCTCCTCTTCTACCTCTAAAGGAGAATCCACACTTGAAGCATAGGCAGACAGTACTACATTCTCTTCATTTTCATTTTCACCGAGTACTACCGGCACAACCTTTTTGTGGCCCTTGCGCCGTCGACGACGAGAGGGGGACTCTTTTCCCTCGTCTAGCCTCTCCTGACTGACCTCACTTTTTACTTTCATAGTGTCCCAGTCAGCTACGGGGTCTGTGTCACTCCCCATGGTGTTGTGGACTAACAGGTCACCTCCCACTTTGACGTCACCCCCTTCTACTGGAGCTACCCCATTATCAACGGTCACATTGTCATTTTTAGGAGGTACCAACCCACCACCAGTAACAATTTTCAGTTTTCCACACTCTACACTCTTGTGAAAATCCGCCCCTTTTTTAGACTCCGCCCCCTTTTTAACAACCACACCGGCAGGGTAATTTTTACACAAAAAATCAGCAGTAGTCTTAGGACTCAGTTCACAACATCTCTTACCACCTCCCCGGGCACTCTGTGACAACACTGGCACCCCCGGAGAGTCCATAGAATGGTCCACTGCCGCCATTCCATACGGTGCCCATAGCTCCCGCACCCTGTCCAGTTGCATGTCCAGTAGACATTTCTCAAATATGCGGTCCGACTTGTCAGACCCATTCGCTGCTCCGTTCACAGCCATCGCGGAGCACTGTTCACACCAGAACTTCACCGCTTTCCTTTGAAAAAATCTTCGTGGCCCCGCCGAGCCACAGCAAAACTGGATTTGAGTGCGACGACAATCTTCGTAACCCCCACCGAGTCACAGCAAGATGCCTTCGTGACCCCACTGAGTCACAGCAAGATGCTTGTATCCACACTCGTCGTCCATGCTGTCAGACTTCTCTGTCTCAACAACGGCAGTCCTCACTCAAGACATACACACTCCACAGCCTTTTCCACAGAAAATTCAGCCTTGCTGTGCAGACACTTTTTTTTTTTTTTTTTTCTTTGCAAAGTCTATTAGGGCTACTGTCTCTTTAAGACTGCTCCAAACAGACGTTTCTCTTGACACACACTTTTTTTTTCTCTGCTGCTATTTCAACAGACTTCACCTTTTATTGCTGTCTCTATGCCACTGTGCCGCATGCACACTCCAGCACTAACTGTATCAGCCACTGTGCTGCCCCAGCATTCTCCGCCAATTGTAACATTTCCAGGGGTTATAGCTCTAGGATCGCTGTCTAGGTAGACAGAATGGCACGAAAACAGTTCATTCAGACAGCAGTTCTGGTGTAAAACTGGCCGCAACCAGCTTTATTAAAGTCCACAGCAAACAGATAAAACAAAGCATAAACAGAAAACCTAGGCTTGTCTAGCCACTAATTACACATAGATCGATTTCCCTGACTATCCGGGTCCAGACTCTACCAGTCTGTGCCCAAAACAACACATATGATATATGTTACCAGTATGGAGTTTCACAGATACTCCTCCTTGTGTCTGAAGGCCCCTTCAGCGTCCAGACTTGAGAGAGATCCACTCCTATTCAGCCGCTATTCGCACGGATTCTTACTGAGACTACTCCTGTGTCCGGGGTACTTCCTGCACCCAGACTGAGATAGCTCAAACTCCTGGAGACTGTTTCTTGTGCCGGGACACCTTCCTGTGTCCAGACTAAACGTCCTCTCTAACACTTTGAGACTGCTTCTTGTGCCGGGACACCTTCCTGTGTGTCCAGACTAAGCCAGCTCTAACACCTGGAGACTGTTTCTTGTGCCGGGACACCTTCCTGTGTCCAGACTAAACTAGCTCCCCCTGACTGTGTTTTCCAGACACCTACTTCTGGTTTCCTAATTATCACCTGAGTGGCCACAGGTTTGAGCTGCAAACGTGTACTTGAATGGATGGTGTAATGACCTTTCTCCACCACTAGTTTTACAAAGGCACACATTTCCCCTATACAAGTCAGCAAAGTACCTGTGAAATGTACACCCCATTCAATACATACGCTCTCACTGTCTCACATAAGATTCATCTAATATATAGTTTTGTTTTTCATACATCTAGGCAGTATGAAATGTTGCAATATTTCAGAGTAAAACATACCTGGCTGCAATTGTTGGATGGTTCGGGCAGCATGAATTTGATAACTGGTTTCCTTTAGTTTTGTACAAATTTTAATTGTAGGATTATAAAATTGCTATTTGCAAACACTTGATCTTTCAATTAAAAGGAATTTTGCTGGACAAAGTCATCCTAGCGGCAAGCATAATAAGGATTGGGAAATTTAAGCTGAGAGGAACTCATCTAGAATAAGATTTTATCTGCATGTGTATCAACAGAAATATAGTTATTAGGGTGTAGGAACCCAAATTGTAAAGTTCGGGGCTTGTTCCGGACACCTAGAGTCTGGTCCGGAACTACAAACAGGGACTTTCTCCCAGAAGTCTGTTTTACTGTTTGGGTTTGGTGCCAAATAAAGTTTGTTGAAATGTTGCAGTGCAGCCAATCAACAAGCTTTTAAGCTGTGGGCACTTCCGGAGCCATAACAGCCATCCTAGGTGTTGACCCGGCCTTTATAAACGTGGGATCACAGGTTGCACCGCCATTTTATTCTGAGCCTGGTGTACAGTGCAGCGTGCTCTTAAAGCCTGATGGAGTGTGCCCGAACAATCTGGTGCAGCGTGCTCTAACAGACTGATGCAGTGTGCTCTAACAGCATGGTGTAGAGTGCTATAACAGCCTGCTGCAGATTACCCTGACAGCCTGTTGCAGCGTGCTCTAGCAGCCTGGTTATCATGCTCTAACAGCCTGGTGCAGCGTGACCTTACAGTCCGATTCAGCGTGACCTAACAGCCTGATGCAGTGTGCCCTAACAACGTGATGTAAAGTGATATAGCAACCTGTTGCAGCATGTCCTAACAGCCTGTTGCAGTGTGACCTAACAACCTGGTGTAGCATGACCTAACAACCAGGTGCAGTGTGACCTAACAACCTGGTGCAGCGTGACCCAACAGCATGGTGCAGCGTGACCCAACAGCCTGGTGCAGCATGCACTTAAGCCCAGGTGCACAGTGCCATTACAGCCTGGTGTATAGTGCCATAACAGTCTGGTGCAGCGTGCTCTAACAGCCTGGTGCACAGTGCCATTACAGCCTGGTGTATAGTGCCATAACAGTCTGGTGCAGCGTGCTCTAACAGCCTGGTGCACAGTGCCATAACAGCCTGGTGTATAGTGCCATAACAGTCTGGTGCAGCGTGCTCTAACAGCCTGGTGTATAGTGCCATAACAGTCTGGTGCAGTGTGCTCTAACAGCCTGGGTGCACAGTGCCATTACAGCCTGGTGCAGAGTACCATAACAGTCTGGTGCAGCGTGCTCTTAACAGCCTGGTGCACAGTGCCATTACAGCCTGGTGCAGAGTACCCTAAGAGTGTAATAATCTTTTGGGCACTTTCTCTTCTCTACTGTGCTCTTTTTTGGGATGGAAAGAATGAGGAGAGCATTAAATAGGGAACGTAAACGTGGCCGTGTTGTTGCTGGTGGTGTTTCTGCTGTATGTAGAGGATGTGGTCATTCTGTGCCTGGAACTTGTCCAAATGAAACACCTTTCGCTGGTGCATGCAGGTGACAGAATGTTCACAGATCCAAGTACTGCTGCACAAATGGTGAGGCCCAAACATATAGAGGCAGTTTTAGATTGGATTGCTGAGAGTGTATCGAGTTCCTATGCATTATCTTCCCCTGCTGAAAATGCAGAGTTGGCACAGGTGGACCATGATCATCTAGCTTCCACCTCACCCCTTTGCAAATCAGTCAAGCAGTCTAAGCCCCAAGTCATGCAGCAGTCACTTCTGCTTTTTGATAACTCCGCTGGCTGGAGGTCCATGAGACATCCACCTGGCACTGCCCCACAAGTGGAAGAGATTGAGGGCCCTGATGAATACCCAGCCACTTGTTCAGTTGGAAAGTTAGTGTACATGGTCAGCAGACCAACACAGCACATCTCTATTGATGACAAAACGCAGATGCCAACTGCTGCATCTTTCAGCAGGGAACAAAACAGTAAGGAGGGCAGGGTTGAGGAGTGGGTGGAAAATGATGTGATGGGAGATGATGAGGTCCCAGACCCCACATGGAGTGAAGGCTATCTGTGTGATGTGCGCAGTTCGGAAGAAGAGAAGGTGGCCACACTGCCCCAGCTGCACAGCAAAGGAGGGATCAAGGTACAAAAGCACAGCGGCCGAGGATTGCTGGATGTTTCTCTGTCCATGTTGCCTCCTCCTTATCCGGTCAGCATAACACTTATACCACCAACGTCAGCACAACCAGGCTGAAATGACAGCAGACTGTTCAGAAACTCATCTGTTTAGGGGAAAGATTTCACAGATTTCACACTGCGCAGCAGCTGTGGACAGGGATCAAACATCAAATCGATGAGTGGTAGGTGCCGCTTAACCTCAAAACCAGCCTGGTGGTGTGCGATAACGGGTGAAATCTCGTACCAGCTCTGGGTCCACCCAGTTTGACACACGTCCCTTGCTTGGCGCATGTGCTGAATTTGGTAGTGCAGATATTCCTTAAAAATTTCCCTGATATGTCAGCTCTGCTGTTGAAAGAGTGGGCCATCTGTGCTGTCTTTCAGCATTCTCATCCCACTGCTGCTCGCCTGTCTGCGCTGCAGTGTCACTTCTGCCTTCCTTCTCAGCGCCTCATATGAAACGTAAACTCAAGGTGGAACTCGACCTTGCACATGCTGGAGAGACTGTGCGAGCAGCAGCAGGCAATGCTGGACTGAGTGAACAGCAGGAAATAGTGGAGTTTCCGCTACAGCACACATGGATGAGTAGCTCTGTAGAACATCACCACTTCACGACCAACGAGAGGGCCTCCATGCGGGATTTATGTGCAGTGTTGCGCTGCTTCGAGTACTCCACCAACATAGCCAGCGCTGATGACGCCATCATTATTGTTACTATCCTACTTCTATGCTTGCTTGAAAAAATGCTTCAGGCCATAATGGATGATGGCACAGGAGGAAGAAGAGAAGGAACAGGGACTGTTCACACAATTATCAGGCCAGTCATCCACACATGGTTTGGAGGGTGGATTCCTGTACCAAAAGCAGCCAGATACATAACTGTCCAGCCAGAAGACCGTTTCGGAGGATGAGGAGGAGGAACCATGTTAACAGCAGGGTGGCATTCAAAGCAGCTCACAAGTATCACTGGTCCGTGCTGTGGGGATACACAGGACCCAGGCTATGCACCTTCAATGGAGGACAGCTTGTCGTTGTCTCTGGGCAGCCTAGCACACATGAGCCAATACATGCTGCTCTACCTGGGCAACAACCTCTGAGTAGCCTGGATTGTCACCAGTGCTAATTACTGTGTGGCCACCCTGCTGGAACCCTGCTACAAGGACAACATACCATCTTTACCTCCATCATTGGAGTGGGACCAGAAAATGCAGGAATATAAGCGCACACTGGTAGACACTAGTGATGAGCGTGTATACTCGTTGCTCAGGTGTCTTCCAAGTATTTGGCATGCTCGGAGATTTCGTTTTTTTCCACCTGACAATGGAGACTCAGTAGAATAATAAGACAGAGGAGGAGGAAGTCTCCTTATTAAAGTATTGTTAAGCTTATGAGAAATGAAGAAGCTTACTAATTTACTTTACAGTTAAAATACTACTCTGTTGCTGACCTGTTTCATTTCCGTCTCCCTATTTCTTGTTACAGTCCACTCAAATCAGCCAGTACAAAAATTTGCAGTCTGTGCTTTGAATGCAATATAGCCTGTTAGCCTGTTAGTCAAACACAGCTTGTATGTTGTAGCTGGACCTCAGCCAGCAGTTCTCAGAGCAGTGAGCTCTGAACAGTAATATAATGGAGGCATGCATTGTGATCCTTGCAAGTTGTGACTGGTGATGTATATTTAATAAGAAGCCGTGATATCCCTGAAGAGCCCTTGCAGGATGTGCCATTAATGAGGAGAGATTGCCATCTGCTGGCCACGCGAAATCAGGTGGAACCAAATTGTGCTGGAAAATTTGCAGGGGGGAGTGACTTTGCCTGCTAAATCTGATCAGGTGACACACAGGAAAGACTCTCTTAATGACCGCTGCTACATCTTTTAATGGCGGCAGTTAGGGGTACTTATTACTCAGAGCCGCTTTATAACGGCGCTGAGAAATAAGGTTATAGCGCCCCCCAGCGTCGGAATTTCTCCGGGGTCTCGGCTACTGGGGATAGCTGAGACCTCAGAGACCATGATTCGGCTCGGTTTTTACCGACCCCAGTGTTGTGATTGTTATTATTGTTATCATTATATTATGATAAGTCAGGTGTTTTCTTATTTCTTTCCAAGAATTTTATACAAGTTGTTGGTGACTGAGTTGTTGTATGTTACACTGTTCTACAGAAAATTGGTTCAGAGATGAAAACAGTTGTACATAAATAATTTTGTGGTGCTGAAAATAAATATGATGCTTAAATTTGCTGATTGACTAATTTTCTAGATCCGGATGAAGTTGTAATTCCTTATCACACTTTTCATGCAGGCTTAGGCTATGGTTACACGGTCCGGAACCATAGCGCTTTTGACGGAGCGGAAATTCCGCTCCGTCTAAGCCCGCCCCCTTTCTGACGCGCGATCTTTCCGGAGGTGTTCAGGACACCTCCGGAACACCTCCGGAAAGAGCGCAGGGCTACATAGCCCTGTGTTAATTATGTTGCGGCGACGCACCGTCGCCGCAATACGCGAGGACATGCTGCGGTCTGAAAAGACGCGCCGCATGTCCGTTTACGCAGGTTTGCCACCTGCGTATTGTTACGCATAGTGGAGACGGGATTTCTTGAAATCCCCTCCACTATGCTGTAACATCTGGACGCTGCGTGTTTGGCGCTGCGCCAGCGCACAGCGCCAAACACGCAGCGTTTCCTGACCGTGGAAACTCACCCTAATAGATGAATTGCATCTTCTTTATTTAATCATCATTATGATGATCCTGCTTGCTGCAGCAGCCGGACGATCAGGTGTGCCTACTACAAAAGGGAATGAATACTCACTGTCCTCCACAGTCGTGGGAGTGGAGAGCAGTGAATATTCATTCCCTTAAGTAGCAGGCACAGGAGTGGAGAACATTGAATGTTTATTCACCTAAAGTAGTGGGCACACTTCAGAACCCAGCAGCTGCAGTAATAGTACGCCGATGTCGGACTCTCCTTCAGCGCCAGAGCCCGCACCTTTCCGGGCACATGTCAGCTGATATATACAGCTTACCAGAACCACGTCAGAAATCCTGCTCATCGGTGACCCCGTCACATGATCGCGGGTCACCGATGGGTCGGCATGACAACCAGAGGTCTCCAGCAGACCTCTATGGTTGTCATTGCCGGATTGCTATGAGCTCCACCCGTTGGCCGGCGCCCATAGCAAGGGAGCATTTCTGCTACACGCAGGCGATCTGCTCATAGCAGGTGTGTAGCAGAGCAGATCAAAGTACTGCAGCTTCTAGGCTCCCATGGAGACTATTGAAGCATGCAAAAAGTAAAAATCAAAATGTTTTTAAAAATATTAAAAAAAATAAAAGTTCAAATCACCGCTCTTTCGCCCCATTCAAAATAAAGCAAAAAAAAAAAAATCAAATATACACATATTTGATATTGCCACATTCAATATCGCCTGATCTATCAATATGAAAAAAAAGAATTAACCTGATCGCTACACGGCGTAATGAGAAAAAAAGTCAAAGTGCCAGAATTACGTTTTTTGGTCACTGCAACAATGAGTTAAATGCAATAACGGGCAATCAAAAGATGATATCTGCAGCAAAATGATATAATTTAAAACATCAGCTCAGCACACAAAAAATAAGCCCTTACCCAACCCCAGATCACGAAAAATTGAGAAGTTACGGGTATAGGAAAATCAAGCATATATGCATGAGCGGGCACCATCTCAAAATAAATCGGGATCACCTATTGCATATCAATAGTAAACATAGCAACAAGCAAGGAAAGTATATGCACACAAAACAGGGATCACCAAACAATAAACTATTATTTATTAGAGAACACATGCAATTTAAAAACTCTTAAAATAGTCCACAACATGGATTGAAAAAAATCAAGATCCGTAATAAAGAGTATAATACTTAAGGACCCATTAGCCTAATAAGCGACATTCAGAGTATCAAGAAATATCCATGGAATAAAGGCCATCAATGTGTAACAATTATCAGACAGAGAAATACGCCCTATTTACCATATATAAATGCACAATAGCTGCACCATGCCACAGTGAGAGCAAAGCAATCTACAATATCAGCACCAAAATGTGCATAATAACCAGTGGCATGGTAAAATGAAGACCATGGGAACATGATAAAGAAAACTTAAGGATAAAGAAATATGACACTCAGGCCTGACCAGGTCCTACAGTCGCCCCTGTGTACAAACTGTCCGGCTAAACAGGTCCATAGCATGGGAAAATGGAGCAATTTTTTTTTTACAACAAACTTTGGAATTTTTTTTCACCACTTAAATAAAAAAGAACCTATACTGTGCCTTGCAAAAGTATTCGGCTCCCTGGAACTTTTCAACCTTTTCCAACATATCATGCTTCAAACATAAAAATACCAAATGTTAATTTTTGGTGAAGAATCAACAACAAGTGGGACACAATTGTGAAGTTGAATGAAATGTATTGGTTATTTTAAATTTTTGCGAAAATACAAAAACTGAAAAGTGGGGCGTGCAATATTATTCGGCCCCTTTACTTTCAGGGCAGCAAACTCACTCCATAAGTTCATTGTGGATCTCTGTATTAAGTATTAAGTTTAACTCAAGGGGGCCGAATAATATTGCAACTTGTCCCGCACAAAACAAGCCCTCACATGGCCATTTTGATTGAAAAATAAAACAGTTATGGCTCTGGGAAAAAAGGGGAGAAAAAAAACGAAAATGCAAAAGCAAAAAATACCTCTAGTCATCAACAGCTTAAAGAGAAATGAATATTCACTGCTCTCCACCCCCATGGGCGTGGAGAACAGTAAATATTCATTTCTCTTTAGCAGTGGTCACAGGTGTTAGTTGCAACAGCCGGCTCCTGCCTCCTGGGACCCGCTGCTCCGGCGCTGCCACTCCCCCTCCATCTTACAATCCAAAAAATACCGTAAGTAGGACCCTCATCTGAATATAAACCACCGGAGGCTTTTTCAGCATACAAAAAGGGGCTGAAAAACTTGGTTTATACACGAGTATATACAGTAATTGATTTGTTTATCATGCGTTGTCTGATTTTTTTCTGCGTCATACTTATCCATACTCACGGTATTTTAATGTTTTTATTAATTTCTTCTGTTATTCAATATCGATAATTCATGTTTAAAGATTTTCTATAGTGGTCTCTTTCATTATTGGATTTGTTTTAAAAAATGTAATTGTCAGATTTGAATTCATGAAGTCAAAATGATTAAGAAATTGCTCATTTCTGAACGAGACAACTTATGAAAATATCTAGAACAGTGTTCTCACCTGTGTGAGCTGACACAGAAAAGTGGAGTTGCCAAAATATGTCTGAGAAGAGGAAAATATGTGGGTTAAGTAAGGTGTGTACCGATAGTGGATGATCAGTTGTAACTCAGCCAAGAATTTGATGCTGGAATGTGATTAGTCTCATGGAACAGAGTGTGTTACGCTAATTGGAGAATACCATAATGTTCTGTGAAGTCTCTATGACATATATGCTTGTTTGCTTGTAATTATTGAATTATTCTTGGGACAAGAATATATGAATAGAATGATTTACTGCTTCTCTTCTTGGTTTAATGTTTATGCAATATTTGTGTGTTGTAATGATCGTGATAATCTGAAATAGGAAATATCTATAGTTAGCGTATGTGTTACATATTGTTAATAAAGCCATGTATAAGACAGAACATGCAGACTAAAGGGTTAGGCCACGTGCACACATTTAGTATTTGGTCAGTGTTTTACATCAGTATTTGTAAGCCAAAACCAGGAGTGGGTGATAAATACAGAAGTGGTGACGTGTTTCTATTATACTTTTCCTCTGACTGTTCCTCTCTTAATTTTGGCTTACAAATTCTGATATAAAATACCGACAAAATACTGAGCATGTCAATGGGGCCTTCCTTATTCCCACAATATCAATCACAGATATGAGGCTTAAAATTTTAAAATAAATAAAGTATCAAATGCACTCAGTTTACAAAAGTGCTTGCTGCTCCAGATACCACTGTCTCAAACTGGCACATTAGAGGCTAAAAAACTGTTGTTTTCTTTTCAAAATCGCACAGTTCAACACACAGTGTGTGGAGTTTTCTTGAAATCACAGCTGATTTGCTTTGACAGTAATTATAGGCAAATAAACAGCAGAACAAAACAAAGTGAAAATGAATGATTTCATAAAAACTCTGCCCACTGTGTCTAAATATTCTGGTAAAATATATGGCTTTGGTGCATATGTTCTCTGCTTCTATGTGGAGCTTTAAAAAAATATTGATTTTAAATAGCATTAAATGTGCTATAAATAGCATTAAAATGCAGCTCAAAATCTGCACCAAAAATGCATCAAATAAGGGAGTAAATGCTTTAAAAAATTCAGCAAACATAATAATCAGAAAAGATTATTGTGTTGTGTGGTGCGAATATTTGCAGAAAACGTACTGAAAATAGTAGCAAAAACACAGCATGTGAATAAGGATCTCGGCGTTACATTCTTTATTATATTTATGGCTTTATTGGAGAGAAAAAAATCAATTACTCTATATTTTTACATATTTACATTAAATAATTGGTTCACTGTGTTGCTACAATTACAGGGAGACTATATCCATGTTATTTGCTGATTTCTGATGTTTATTATTATTTTTTTTAAAGTGCATTGTAACGCTGGTGGGTGTGAACCCACTGCACCACGGGAAGGCGTGACTGGAGGTTAGGCTTGGCGGCAAGTAGTCGCCAGGTCCAACCTCAGGATATTCCCGAGACTTCAGCAGCTGACCGAAGGCATGGGTGATGGTACAGAGGGGCGAGAACGAGCCAAAGTCAGATGGTCCAAGGTTGGGGAAGAGGGGCCAGGCAGGATGGGCAAATAGACCGGATCATTATCAAAAGCAAAATATAGGAGGATGCATGCACATGCTAACAGAGCTGGAAACACATTCGAGCAAAGACTGGTGGGTGGAGCTGCCTACAATAGGTGCATGGCCTGCTGCAAGGACACACTGCATGGTGATTGGGGCAGCGCTGAGGATACATACTAGTAGCTGCCACAAAATGCCTTACAAATTACTTTTTTGTAATTGTTTTTTCATAATTTTTAAGTCATTTTATAGGAAGAAAGCAAATCTCACTTTTAATTTCCCTTAAATACACATGTACATAGAAATAAACTGCTATGTACAGATTTATCTCTATGTAAAAGTACAATATGCCTGTGATTTCAGAGCCAACATTGTTTATTCAAGTAGAGAAAATTCTCCCATACTTACTAGTAAAAGCTGTGGTTCATAGTTTGTGCTACTGCCTAGTTGTTATGGGTTAAATTTCCAGAGAGACCAGATCCCAAGAAAAAAAAGAGATTATTTATTTAATTAATGGTAATGTGTGCAGAGCAGATAGATGATGGCCATGCACCCCAAGGAGGAGGAGCTGTGACGCAATGAAGAGGGCAAGTGAAGACAGCGAGAGTGAGTGGAAGTTGGGACAGTGCCCTGAATTGCGTCTCAGCCACCTCAAATCGGGACAGCCCCACTGGAGCCAGGATGGTTGGGAGCTGTTAAGGGTTTTTCCCTTTATTGCGTTAAGAATGAGAAATCAAGGAAGTGTTCTCATATTCGTGGCTCCTGGAGAAGCCTCTGCACTTTCTAAGAAGACCGATCACCACCTCTCCATCAGCAACAAGTATATTATTATAGTTTTCCCTGTCTGTCAGCAGCTTCTTCATCAATATCACACTGGTCTTTGTTCTGATAGGAGGGTTTTCAATCTGATCAGACCACAGACCAGAGTGACAATGATGAATAGTGAAACTGCAGGCAGGCATGAAAAAGTTTTATAATAAAGTAGTAGAATGACCCTATAAACAGCGAACATGTGGAGATGGAATCTGTTTTGAGCATTGAGAACACTTAGAACAGAACACATAATTTCCCTGCTGTGGCGTGACATAGTGAAGCTAGGTATATTGGGAAATAGCAGTGACTTTTTACTGATAGTTGGATTAGCAAATCAATTGCATTGCGTAGATGGGGCAGCACATATCAGTTGTCAGATTCCTTTTAAAATTGGATAAGAAAAAATATCACACATCCTTTCTGGCATGATTTTTAAAGTGACTGCACAAGCCTCATCAGCATTTAGAAGGCAGGGAAAGGGAGTGAGCCCCCTCTGCCCTCCGATCAGCACCCCGCAACGTCATCGCGGGGACTCATTTGTTGCCATGGTGATCCGACGTCGTCATGACGATATCCGAGTCACCACACTCTAGCAAGCTTATTAGATCATGCTCAGTGCATGATCTAATAAGTTTGTGTTAGACCAGATTGACAGTCCTAATGCATAGCGATCACGCTGCTGAAATTTGTATTTTTATGTTAAAAAAAATAAAAACTCATCCTGAAAAAAACAAGCCTTCACATGACTCTTTCAGCGGAATTATGGAAAAGTTTATAGCTCTCAAAATATAGAAATGCAAAAACTTGTTTTTGCAATTAAAAGCATCTTTTAGTGTGTGACAGCAGACAAACATAAAAAAACTCTATAAATCTGGTATCTCTGTAATCGCATCAACCTGAAGAATAAAGTAATCCAATCTCTTATACTACATGAGGAATGGCGTAAAAAATAATTAAAACCAATTCTCCATCTGTTGTTGATTTGTTCATTCTGCCTCCCAAAGATTGCAGGTTCGCTCTGTACTGAGCGCTTACACTGGTGTGTCCATGTAAATCTCTGAAATACTCAAGTCAAATGGAACCCCCGCCCCATATATGAGGCAGATGTGGACACTGGACACAGTTTGGTCTGGGATCTGGCGGTATCATTCTTTTTAGGAGTTCATAAAAGTGCAGTCAGACACAGTTTTGTGCACCTCTGAAAAGGAGACTGCTGAACAGAAGCCAGACGGAATCCAGAATAACTCAGCGCTCTCATTTTAGTGAATGGATCCCTCAGAGTTTCATCTGAAACAAGTCATTTGGAAATTTAGATGGAAACCCCAAAGTAAGCGCTCAGCGTAGAGCGCCGGATAAATGTAATTCAAAATGTTGTTTAAAATATTTCCAACACGAGAGATTTACATCAAGCCACAAAAAAGCAAGTCCCCACTCAGGCCATCTGTTAATGGGAATATAGGGGGCTTCCACTTTACTGGTAGTACAAAAGCTCTGGAAAAGCGAGAAGGCTATTCGCCCCCAAAAGAAATTCAGCAAATTCTGCACTCCCAAATCCAAATGCCCCCCTCCCTTCTGAGCCCCAGTGTGCCTAAATCACATTTAGCATCCACTTGTTAGGCACTTATTTAGCGATGAGAGTCAGCCTAATTTACGGGTTCGTATATCTAGAAGCATGAGCTGGGCATAATGTACTCGTCACTATAGTGTGCTGGGCACGCGAACTTTTAAAATTTGGCATAGACTTACCTGTTCTTCTACAGGAGTTATATACTATGCCCAATGCCCATGTAAAAAAATCTATGTGGGCATGACTACCCGAGAATTTAAAATTAGAGTCAAAGAACATGTGCGCGATATTGATAAATCCAAAAATTCGGTGAGTGATGAACCGTTGAAAACCCTTCCCAGGCACTTGAAGGACTTCCACAACTCTGACTCCAGTCTTTTGAAGTTGAGAGCAATTGATCAGATATCTATGAGCCAAAGAGGAGGTGATCTCTTTAGAAGACTGGCACAAATTGAAAGCCGCTGGATCGACCGACTGCAAACAGTAACACCATCAGGCCTCAATTAAAATTTTGGGTTCAGTTCTTTTTTATAGGGGTTGGTATTTTTTAGTTTGGGTTAGGGTGGGGCGCATTAGTCCATATGCTACATACGATATGGGGTTTTCTGATTTTCCTTTTCCCCTTTTTTCTTTATTGTGATTTTAATATGTTCAATCTATTTATAGGTTAATATACCTTTTTCAAGAATTGCAGCTCTTTGTTCTTTCTGGCTTGAAAAACGTTTTTTGAATACCATCTCGACTTCTGAGGTTCACTATTTGACTCAAGAATGTTGGACTTTTATTCAGAAAAGGACTATCTTAAAGGCAATCTGTGTATATGTGGGCGGTTTCTTTGTCAAGCTCCAAGATGAAGAGATAACATATAATTCTATTTTCACTGTACTGTATTTATTGTATACACATATTTTTGTAGTACCGTATATCTTGTTTATGCACTTTTTTAGCACTTATATGCACTAGCCACTTTGATTATGATGATATTTTATTTAATAATATAGGTATGATAAGCACTAGCCACTTTATTTTGACTATTGTATAATAGTTTAATTCATATAATGAATTGTTTTATTCATTATGCACTAATATTTATTCATTTGTGCAAAGTATGTATTTCAATTATACTTACCTCATAAATGTCATGCGGGGTTTAATGTGGGCCATACATGATATATATGTATTATTTAGTATGATTGTTAGATGTTTATCCACCTTAATAGAACTTTATACACGTAGTCACTTAGCACTTTATATCCTATTCATTTCTTGACAAATACATTATGCCACACAGTTCCCTCTTGTTCACATTGATCTGTTCTCGCTGGTGTGGCGCATGCTAGGCGTCGCATCCATCGGTGCTCTGGTGAGCGGGCACAGAGAGCAGGACGCGACTTTTAGACGGCCCATCTGTGCTTGCATCCCACGGCTGCAATCCAGGACGCCTTACAGATGGCTGACGTCAGCAGCGCATGCGCAACCAACGCCACCGATGAACTTTATGAGACACGGAACTTCACATAATGCCTAAACCTAAACCAGAGCTTTCATTGGCTGCTCTTCCTATTTAATGCACGTACTCCTTCCTCCCAACGTCCGCCTCCTGACAAAGGGACGAAACGCGTGTTGGGGCACTTGGGGAACACCACGCTGTACAGACCACCACTAATGTAAGTGCCCCTATTCTATTGTGCTTTATCACAGCCGCTACGGTACACTTTGGTAACCGCTGATAAGATAATTCATTTGAGTGGCTGCTGCATCTAATAGTATTTTCACGGGCACTATTTACATGGCTTGTAGGTCACACACCATTTGTGGTCTCATCCCCATTTTATTTCATTTTGGTTCAGTAGTGACCTTGTTTTTCATTGTTTTCATGCTGATTCCTTCTGTATGACTGTTTCTATATTTATATTTTCAACTTTGGTGACTAATAAAATATATAGCTTTTAATACAGCACGGTATACTGGTTTTTCTCTTCAGTGTATTGGCACTACAAAAGCAGTTTTCAATTTTCACTTAGCAACATTCATTGCTGCTTGTTTCTGGAAAACACCCATGAAGTATTTATCATCACTACACCTGTAGATAAATTCAAAAAGGGGTATAATTTCTAAAATGGGGTCACTTGAGGGGTGTATTCTGCTCTCCTTGCACTTGGAGGCCCTGTATATGGAGTATTCAAAAAGGGGGAGCCTGTCTCAGTAAATGCTCTTCCACACAAATATAAAACCCAAAAGGAGATAGGAATCAGAAGCATATCAGATAGATTTAAATTTTACTGCAGAATGTATGAATAAAAACAGACAATTTCCAGAAGAATAAAACAAGGGCAGGGTAAATGTCACACCAAAATACAAGGTTAAAGGAGGTACACAACAGTAAGGCAGGGAACTGTATATCAAACTGGAAAAAGGCCAAGAATATTGTCAATCTTAAATTAAATAATCCTAGTCACAAGTGCAACAAAATTCCTCAAATAGCAGACTTGATTGGACACATAACATTATCCTGCAGAATAATAAAGTACGAATGCATTGTAAAAGCAGCAATATGTGTAAAGTGCTTAATGCATCATTGAAGCGATATCGTATGTAACAATAGTCTCTACGATAACAATATTCACAAAGTGACTATAATAGAGGTATACAAGCTAGCTATAAAAGGATAGTCTATTCCTAAAAAGTTATAACGCGCATGTGTATGGCTAAAGTAGCATTATCAGCAAAAGCAACATCTAGGATAGCACTACACAAAAGATATAATGGGTACGGAAAGTATTCAGACCCCTTTAAATTTTTCACTCTTTGTTTCATTGCATCCATTTGGTAAATTCAAAAAAGTTCATATTTTTTCTAATATGTGGGGGTGCTGTGCTCGTGACACTGTTGGGGATTATTCAAAATTGAAGCTGTGAGCGGTCCAGCTCACCCCAAACCATCTCGATTGGGTTCAGGTCTGGTGACTGTGGAGGCCAGGTCATCTGGCGTAGCACCCCAACACTCTCCTTCTTGGTCAAATAGCCCTTACACAGCCTGGAGGTGTGTTTGGGGTCATTGTCCTGTTGAAAAATAAATGATGGTCCAACTAAACGCAAACCGGATGGAATAGCATGCTGCTGCAAGATGCTGTGGTAGCCATGCTGGTTCAGTATGCCTTCAATTTTGAATAAATCCCCAACAGTGTCACCAGCAAAGCACCCCCACACCATCACACCACCTCCTCCATGCTTCACGGTGGGAACCAGGCATGTAGAATCCATCCGTTCACCTTTTCTGCATGCAAACCAGTAATCAAAGCAAAAGGTGGCTACTTTGAAGAACCTAGAATATAAGACATATTTTCAGTTGTTTCACACTTTTTTGTAAAGTGTAATGTATAATTCCACATGTGTTAATTCATAGTTTTGATGCCTTCAGTGTGATTCCACAATTTTCACAGTCATGAAAATACAGAAAAATCGTTGAATGAGAAGGTGTGTCCAAACTTTTGGTCTGTACTGTATATATATACTACTTTGGACTAAAAGTTAATTTTTAGATAACTCCGCCTATTGTTGGATCTTTTCCTTTTTTTTTCCTCTGTACATTGTGGCTGCTCAACCGGATCCGTGCGGGATTTTGGCTGGCAGCGGGGAGTCATTACACAGCTCACGGTAAGCTGACTACACCCTATTTTTATGCATTAAGCACCTTACACATATTGCTTCTTTTACGATGCATTAGTACTTTATTATTCTGTAGGATCATGTTATGTGCCCATTTGTGTCTACTATTTGAGGAATTATGTTGCACTTGTGATTAGGCTTATTTCATTTAAGCTTGACAATCATCTTGGCCTTTTTCCAGTCTCATATACAGTTTCCCATCTTGTATATGGAGTCTGCAAACTATTCAAGTAAAATCTGCGCTCCAGGAGGCAAATAGCGCTCCATTCCTCCCGAGTCTCGCTGTATGGCTAAGCAGTAATGCAAAGCCACATATGGGGTATTTCTTCATTTAGCAGAAACTGTGAGACAAATTTTATGCCATTTTTCCCCATTTTCCCATGTGAAAATGTAAAATCTGGGAATAAAACAAAATTTTGGTGGTAAAAATGCAATTATTTTTTCTTATAAAGATTATGGGAAAGGGTGACGCAAGTGAAATAAATGTGAGGTTTTTTTTTCTGCTGCGAGGTAAGATCCCCACCACAAAAGGAACCAAATGATAAGTAATAAAATCGATAAAGCTCGCGCTGAGAAAAAACACTTATGATGGATCAATATCTAGAACAGGTTCTTTACTAGGTTATAAATTGCTAAAACAATATGATAATGCTCTGGATAAAGGTTAAAAATAAATAAATAAGTAGGTCAAAAATTTAATTAGCTCAATGATTAATTATAACCAACGTGAAGGCAAGAAGTAAAATCAGAAGCGAATAACTTCTAGATAGCTGAAAAGGAATAGTTAGATCAATCTCCAATAGCGTAAATGATTAGAGTGTCCACTACAGGTTCGCTCTTCCCTATGATCGGCGCACATGCAACGTCATCGCCCGCAGTTGATAGTTGCCATGGTGACCCAACATCGTCATGATGACATTTTGATCCCAAGGTTTAGCAAACTAGTTAGGTCAAGTTGTGTCAGTGCAGCACTGACAGTTATAAAGCATAGCAATGCCTCCTTCTAGTTTCAACTTTACGTAGGAAGAGTAAAAATATATGCAAGGGAAAACTAAATAGTTTACTCCAAATCTGCTAACAACTCAGGAAATCTGTTCAGTGTTGGAACATTATGGATGGAGACCTAGTTAGAACAATTTCATAGAGTTGTTTAAAATAGCGCTAATCTCAATGACTCCTTTTTTTGTCCCTAATGGGTTGGTCTAGTGCAGTCTTAGATAGTCCCTATTAAAATATACAAAAATAATAAAATTAGTAATATAATAATACATATTTAATGTAATTTCCTTTGAAGTTACAGTATTCAGACCACTTTAAATTTTTCACTCTGTTTCATTGCAGCCATTTGGTAAATTCAAAAAAGTTAATTTTTTTTCTCATTAATGTACACTCTGCACCCCATCTTCACTGATAAAAAAACAGAAATATAGAAATTTTTGCAAATTTATTAAAAAAGAAAAACTGAAATATCACGATTCTCATTTGGTCTGGCATGCACTGTGAGCTGTGAGGTCATATATAGATAGGTGTGTGCCTTTACAAATCAAGTCCTATCAGTTTAATTAAACACAACTGGACTCCAATGGAGGAGTAGAACCATCTCAAGGAGGATCACAAGGAAATGCACAGCATGTGACTTAAATATGAGTGTAATACTATTGTAGGAACTCGAGGATTCTGATAGCGTGGGGCAATGAACAATCAGAGACGGGTTTCTTTGAATGCAAATAATGTATTTGTGAAACAGCAAAACACCCAAAAACAATATTCAAACAACCCGTAGTGACATGCAATGAGTCCATATATATATACACAAGTCCAGTTATATGAATCCGGATATATAAGTCCTTGATCCTCTATAGCGAGGGTGGTAAAGTTCTTACGACGGAGTCCTCACACAAATGTGACCACAAGGTAAGTCTGATGCACAGATAACGTGGCTGGATTTACACACTGCTGGTGTGTGAAGAGTCAGATCCAGGTATGCAGAAAACACAGGGAGGTCCAGGAACAAGTTAATCTCAGTTGTGGCTTAATTCAGAGAAGTCCAACAACAAGTTCATAAGTCCGTAAGATTCCAGTAACAGTTCCAACAGCTATCACCAGAGGTAATGCACGAAGGGTTAAACAGCCACAGTTCAGAAACACAGTTCTTATCAAATGGAGTGAACCAAGGGTTAAATTCCCAAGTCAAACAGTTTAGTGATAACACAGTATGTGCAACTTACATATGCAGAGAATGTCCAGAGCCATGGGTAGAAACTGCTGTGGCTGAGAAACACCTGAAGATAAAGTTATGCACTTTCCTGGTAAATACACAAAAGCTCTGTGAGGAACAAAGCAGCTGGGTTGCAGAGAAACAGAAGCAGAATATTCCAGCAGTGAAGCCAGCACCTGAGCCGGGTTTTAAACAAACGAACAGGAAGTAGGGCACAGAAAACAGCAAACTCCATCTTAACAAAGGGCAAAATCATTGACAAAGTTACCTAGAAAACCCGGAATACTGACATTACTCCCCCCCTAAAGACGGCCTCCGGACGGTCCTGGACCAGGCCTGTCCGGGTATCTCCGATGAAACTGAGCAATCTTCAGAGGCGCATTGATGTTACTTACTGGTTCCCAAGAATCATTTTCAGGAGAGTAACCTTGCCATCTAACTAGATACTGAAGCCGGTTTCTATGAAGTCTCGAATTAACAATATCCTGTACCACGAATTGTTCTTCGCCATCAACCAACACTGGTGGAGGGGGAGGTACAATACGTCCCTGAAATGTGTTAGGAGAGACTGGTTTTAATAAGGAAACATGAAATACTGGATGTACCTTTAAAGTCCGTGGTAGCTTCAACCGACAGGCAACAGAGCTCACAATCCCCGTGATCTTGAATGGACCGATGAATTTCTGTCCCAGTTTCTGCGAAGGAACACCCAACTTTAGATTCTTGGTGGACAACCAAACTGAGTCTCCTACCTTATACATAGGTGCTGGTTTCCGGAATCTATCGGCCGACTTTTTGTAACGCTCCTGTGCTGTGGTCAGGGAGTCCTTCAAAACTTCAAGATTACGTTGCAACGCCGTCACTCTGTCTTCAACCGCTGGTACCGAAATCGTAACCGGAGACCTAGGCAAAATATTTGGATGATAACCCAGGTTGGCAAAAAAAGGCGTTACCTTCGTGGAACTGCTTTGGGAGTTGTTGTACGAAAATTCCGCTAGAGGAAGTAGCTTCAGCCAATCATCCTGCAAATGACTGACGTAACAGCGTAGATATTGCTCCAAAGTTTGATTTGTCCGTTCGGTCTGCCCGTTGGTCTGAGGATGGTATGCAGAAGACAAGCAAACATTAATGTGGAGCGCAGAACAAAATCCTTTCCAAAATCTAGAGGTAAATTGTATTCCCCGGTCAGAAATGATGTCATCTGGTACCCCATGCAGCCGGAAAATGTTCTGGATAACTAGATCTACTGTCTCTGTAGCTGAGGGAAGACCAGCGCACGGAATGAAATGAGCAGCTTTCGTTAAACGATCTACTACCACCAAAATAGTATTTTTACCACCAGAAGTGGGTAACTCCACAATAAAGTCCATCGAAATAGACCCCCAAGGGCGAGACGGTACAGGTAGCGGTTTAAGAAGACCAGTAGGTGAAACACGAGGAACCTTGTACCGGGCACAAACTTCACAAGAGCGGACATAGTCATTCACATCCTTCAAGCAGGTAGGCCACCAAAAAAAACGAGTTAACAATTCCTGCGTCTTCTGTACCCCCCTATGACCAGCCAATTTAGAGTCGTGGACCAATCTGAGAACTCGAAGTCTTACAGCCTCTGGACATAAATACATCGATCTCTAAGCCACACACCATTCCGAAGGACAAGATTCACATTGTCAGGTGGAGCTGCAAGAAATACGTCACCGTCATAGGCCAGCTTGATCTCCTGCCACAAGTCCCGATTCCGGAGCACTCCAACGAAATTGGCCTCCGACAAGATGGTCTTCGACGGGGTCCCAGGCACGGAATCCACGGTATGGATTCGGGATAATGCGTCAGCTTTCCCATTACGTGAACCTGGGCGGTACGAAATAATAAAATTAAACTGGTTCAAGAACAAACTCCACCTAGCTTGTCGAGGAGAAAGACACCTGGCAGACTTAAGGAATTCCAAATTGCGATGATCCGTGAGTACTACTACCTGCTGGGTTGCCCCCTGCAAATGGTGTCTCCATTCCTTAAAGGCAGAAATAATTGCCAAAAGTTCCTTATCTGCCACATCATAGTTCAGTTCTGCAGAAGATAACCTACGAGAGAAGAAGGCACACGGGTGCAGCAAACCTTTGTCTCCGGTACGTTGTGAGAGGATAGCTCCCAATGCACAGTCAGACGCGTCCACCTCCACGATAAAAGGCTGTGCAGGATCCGGATGCATCAATATTGGAGCTGTGGTAAAACAACCCTTCAGGCGATCAAAGGCTTCCTGAGCTTGCGAAGACCATTCAAACTTCTTCCCCTTCTTGGTGAGGAGAGTGATGGGACGGACAATTTCTGAAAAATTTCGGATAAACCGTCTATAAAAGTTAGCAAAGCCAATGAATCGTTGTACCTCCTTAATGTTTCCTGGTACCGGCCAGTCCAAGATTGCCTGGATCTTGCTGGACTCCATATTCAATCCCTGAGGCGAGATAACATAACCCAAAAATTGAATTTCAGAACAATGGAACTCACACTTTTCGAGTTTGATGTACAAATGATTATCTCTCAAACGTCTAAGTACGGTCTTGACATGTTCCTGATGTTCCTGTAGGGAGTCAGAAAAGATTAAGATGTCATCAAGGTAAATTACCACATATTGGTCCAATAAATCCCTGAAAATGTCGTTGGCTAAATGTTGAAAAGCAGCAGGAGCGTTACAGAGTCCGAATGGCATCACCAAATATTCAAAATGTCCATACCGGCATCTAAAAGCTGTCTTCCATTCGTCTCCGGGCCGTATACGGAGTAAATTATATGCCCCACGAAGATCTAATTTGGTAAATACTTTGGCCTGGCGAACTCTTTCCAACAATTCTGGAATTAGGGGCAACGGGTACCTGTTACGAATGGTTACCTTATTTAACTCCCGGTAGTCAATGCAGGGTCTTAGAGTACCATCCTTCTTCTTTACAAAGAATATTGGAGCTCCCGCTGGTGAAGAAGATGGTCGGATAAACCCCTTGGCTAAATTCTCATCTATATACTCCCGTAAAGATTTTAATTCCGGAGCCGCCAACGGGTAAACATGGCCGAAAGGAATCGCTGCTCCAGGAAGCAATTCTATGGGGCAGTCATACGGTCTATGTGGGGGAAGTTGATCTGCCTTCCTTTTATCACAAATGTCTGAGAATTCCTGATAAATCAGAGGGAGAGTAGGTACCTGTATCACCTCTTCCAAGTTCTGGGTAACTGGAGCCGCTACAGTTGGACTGATGGTAGAACTGCACTTCGGGAGAAAGGTTATCTCCTTGGTTTCCCAATTGATGATTGGATTTTGTGACCGTAACCAGGGAATTCCTAAAATTACAGGAAAATGAGGAGAAGATATTAACATGAATGAAAGTGTTTCTTGATGGTCTGGTTCCATCTTACACTCCAGAGGCACTGTCTCCCGATCTACTGGTCCAGAAACTAATGGGAACCATCCACCGTTTCCATAGTGATTGGTGAAGCTCTTAGTTGTGTCTTTATACCATGTTTCTCTGCAAAAGAAGAATCCATGAAATTCCCACCTGCTCCAGAGTCTATCATGGCAGAACTTGATATCCACTGTTCCTCCCACTGAATCTGTATAGGAAGAGAACAATGTGAATATTTCTCCCCGTGATCTTTAGGGGAAGTCGGCATCAGTATTGGGGGAAAAACCGCATCTAGATGTAGACTAGTTTCTGAAACTTCAGACTCAGCGTCTGTGTTATCATAATCTCCTACTACCGCCAACACCTTGTTGGGTCGCCTAGGACATTTAGGACAATTGATGAGGAAATGATCTGATTGACCACAATAGAAACATAAGCGCTCACGGAAACGGTGTTCGCGGCGTTCATTATTCTCACGTCTCTGCAGTGAGTCCACCTGCATAGGCACCTCCTCAGCCTCTCGCGGGTTTTTGCCTGTGGTTTCCCTGGACGGAAGAGAGTAATTAGTAATGCGATTTACAGCGGCCCATTTTTCTTGTCTGCGTTCAGTTAAACGGGTATCAATACGTACACAGTGCTGTATAAACAATTCAAACTCCTGTGGAGACTCTGAACGAGCTAGCTCATCCTTGATTACATTTGACAAACCTTTTCTAAAGATTGGTAATAAAGCATTGTTTTCCCACTGGGTGTCCACCACTAACCTTTTAAATTCAGTAACATATTCTATGACTGACCGTTTCCCCTGGCGTAAGGAAAGCAAGGCAGATTCAGCGGTAGCACGGCGGTTGGGATCGTCGAACATTTGCGCCATGGCTGCCAGAAAATTGTCCAAATTATTTAGACGGGTATCATGACTTTCAACCATAGGATTTGCCCAAGCCAGTGCACGTGATGTCAACAACATAATAATACATAGAACTTTAGATCTATCAGACCGGTAGTAAGAGGCATGTACATCAAAAAATAATATACATTGATTAACAAACCCACGGAATTGACTTCGGTCACCATTAAAACGGAATGGAGGCAATTTGGGCATACTGGTGGATAAGGTAGGCTCAGTAGGTAAGTCCTCCAGGACTCCTAACCTAGAACGTAGATCTTGGAGAGCCTGACCAAACCCCTGTGCATTGTGGTTAACCCGAGACTCCAAGTCTCTAATCTGATTGAGTGCAGCCGCCACCTCCTGCTGCAAGGAGTTAACTATGGTGAACAGTTTGTCTGCCCGTGTCTCCGTCATTGCCCCAGCAGAATCCTCTTTTTTAGGCTGGAATATCCTGTAATACTATTGTAGGAACTCGAGGATTCTGATAGCGTGGGGCAATGAACAATCAGAGACGGGTTTCTTTGAATGCAAATAATGTATTTGTGAAACAGCAAAACACCCAAAAACAATATTCAAACAACCCGTAGTGACATGCAATGAGTCCATATATATATACACAAGTCCAGTTATATGAATCCGGATATATAAGTCCTTGATCCTCTATAGCGAGGGTGGTAAAGTTCTTACGACGGAGTCCTCACACAAATGTGACCACAAGGTAAGTCTGATGCACAGATAACGTGGCTGGATTTACACACTGCTGGTGTGTGAAGAGTCAGATCCAGGTATGCAGAAAACACAGGGAGGTCCAGGAACAAGTTAATCTCAGTTGTGGCTTAATTCAGAGAAGTCCAACAACAAGTTCATAAGTCCGTAAGATTCCAGTAACAGTTCCAACAGCTATCACCAGAGGTAATGCACGAAGGGTTAAACAGCCACAGTTCAGAAACACAGTTCTTATCAAATGGAGTGAACCAAGGGTTAAATTCCCAAGTCAAACAGTTTAGTGATAACACAGTATGTGCAACTTACATATGCAGAGAATGTCCAGAGCCATGGGTAGAAACTGCTGTGGCTGAGAAACACCTGAAGATAAAGTTATGCACTTTCCTGGTAAATACACAAAAGCTCTGTGAGGAACAAAGCAGCTGGGTTGCAGAGAAACAGAAGCAGAATATTCCAGCAGTGAAGCCAGCACCTGAGCCGGGTTTTAAACAAACGAACAGGAAGTAGGGCACAGAAAACAGCAAACTCCATCTTAACAAAGGGCAAAATCATTGACAAAGTTACCTAGAAAACCCGGAATACTGACAATGAGTGTCTGAGCAAAGGGTCTGAATACATCACTCGTATGACCATGTGATATTTCAGTTTTTTCTTTTTTAATAAATTTGCAAAAAAGTCTACATTTCTGTTTTTTATCAGTCAAGATGGGGCGCAGAGTGTACACCGAATGAGATAAAAGAATTAACTTTTTTGCATTTACCAAATGGCTGCAATGAAACAAAGAGTGAAAAATGTAAAGGGGTCTGAATACTTTCCGAACCCACTCTAAGTCCTATCCAAGGGCAATACAGTCTTCGTCCAGCTGTCTCCCTGCACATGCTGGTAAACCAGTTTATGGATGTCCATACTGGTTAAAATAAAGGACTTTTAACTTCAAAGGAAACGGTGAGTGCTGCCTTGCTATTTTCTACATGATTGCATACTATACTTGTTGGCTAGTGCACTACATCAAAAAAGCTTCCTTAGCGCCGCTGTTTGTGTCTAAAATAGAAGATTCATCACTGGTGCCTACTAATTCCTTTCTCCTATTTTCTCTGAATTTTTAATGTTGTCCTTACAAAAGTCTTTGACAGCATAAATAAAAAAGGGAAAACTTTGACTTGCTTTTAGACTTGTATTTGGTTATTTTTATAATCAATTTGAGCGGATCAACTTTTCCACAGACAGTATATGGCAATGACAATTAATACATAAAATCTTTAGTGTATGGCAGAACAAGAATTTTTGTGTTGAAAATTAGGTTTATCTTTGTTTCTTTGCACATAACATAATCCTATATATAAATCAGACAAATTCCAAGAGGCTTTGCACAAGTACTGAGGGCTCGCTCACACTACCATGTAGATCGGACAAGTGCTAGCACGCGAACCAATGTTATTCAATGGGGCAGTGCTGATTACTGATTTTTTTCACTGATGTACTCGCTCTGTGAAAAAAAATTGCAGCATGCTGATATTTCACTCCAAAATCAGATGGGTGCAATTAAAAACAAATCTGATGTCTTACGGAGCCACAGTATAGCATCTGAATTTTATGGATACACTACAATTCTGTAGCATAGGAAACTGTAAATGCTCCTGTAAATGATTAATAACTGCTGAGTAAAAACACTGACTGCATACGCACTGCACACAGATGACAAATCAAAAAAAATCATCACAATTTATGGATGAAAATTAAACTTTTTTATATATTTTTTTATATATGCTCATGTGACTCAAGTCTACGTGTCTTAATAACATTGGGTTAAACTCAACACTTACATGGCCAGAGATTGCAGGTGGTGGCGGGCTATCAGCAGGAAGGGAAATCAAGTCACCAAGCTGAAAAATAACACACAGAAAGATACAACATGAGCAAAATAAATGTCTTAAAGAATCGGGCCCCAATTCATAATTTCCTTTGTGTATGTTTTTGTCTAGTTTTGTGTATTTTGTGTCTTTTTGTTTGTTTGCACTTAATTCATTATTTTATTTGTGCCTTTTTTAAGTCTATTTTATATATGCACTCCTGTTTTTTTCCACTTTGTGGGTGGAGTCTAATACTTTGAGATGTTTTAGCAGGATTCAGAACTTGATGCAATTTTCCAACTGGTATATTTTTGAGTCGCAATAGCAGGTCAAGATAGAAAGAAAGCACATTTTTGACTTTGCACTAAATTCATGAATAACTTGTGCCATTTTGATTAATATGGTTCCGAAATGGCAGCTAATATCACAAGACAAAAAAAGGAAAGTGACTTAAAAACCACAAATGAATTGGGGCCTATGGCTGGAGTCACACTAGCATATGGCATTCGATGCGAGGTCTTTGTACTGTCCCCTCATATATTTATACATTGTAATAAGATCACCCCTAAGCCTTCGTTTTTCCAAACTAAATAACCCCAAGTGTAATAACCTGTCTTGATACTGCAGACCCCCCAGTTCTCTAATAACCTTGGTCGCTCTTCTCTGCACCCGCTCCAGTTCAGCTATGTCTTTCTTATACACCGGATACCAGAACTGCACACAGTATTCTAAATGTGGTCGCACCAGTGACTTGTATAGAGGTAAAATTATGTTCTCCTCATGAGCATCTATGCCTCGTCTAATGCATCCCATTATTTTATTTGCCTTGGCAGCAACTGCCTGACATTGGCCACTAAATGTGAGTTTGTCGTCCACCCATACACCCAAGTCTTTTTCAGTGACAGTTTTGCCCAGTGTTTTACAATTAAGCACATAATTATACATCTTATTTGTTCTACCCAAGTGCAGGACCTTACATTTATCCCCATTAAAGCTCATTTGCCATCTATCAGCCCAAGCTTCTAGTTTACATAAATCCTCCTGTAATATAAAATTATCTTCCTCTGTATTTATTACCCTGCAGAGTTTAGTGTCATCTGCAAATATTGAAATACTACTCTGTATGCCCCCTACAAGGTCATTAATAAATATGTTAAAGAGAAGCGGCCCCAATACTGACCCCTGTGGTACCCCACTGCTAACCGTGACCCAGTCCGAGTGTGCTCCATTAATAACCACCCTTTGTTTTCTATCCATGAGCCAGTTCTTAACCCACTTACACATATTTTCCCCTATCCCCATTGTTCTCATTTTATGTATCAACCTTTTGTGTGGCACTGTATCAAAAGCTTTTGAGAAGTCCATGAACACCACGTCCACTGCATTCCCTTGGTCCAGTCCTGAACTTACCCCTTCATAAAAGCTTATCAGATTAGTCTGACAAGAACGGTCCCTCGTAAACCCATGCTGATACTGTGTCATGAGGTTATTCAGCTTCAGATACTCCAATATAGTATCCCTTAAAAAACCCTCCAGGATTTTACCCACAGTAGATGTTAAGCTCACTGGCCTATAATTTCCAGGTTCAGTTTTTGCCCCCTTTTTGAATATTGGCACCACATTTGCTATACGCCAGTCCTGTGGTACAGACCCAGTTATTATGGAATCTTTAAAGATTAAAAATAATGGTCTATCTATAACTGTACTTAATTCCTGCAGTACTCGGGGGTGTATCCCATCCGGGCCCGGGGATTTGTCAACTTTAGTGATTTTTAGACGCCGCCGTACTTCCTGCTGGGTTAAGCAGGTGACATTAAATGGAGAAATTTTTTTATCTCTGATCATGTTATCTGTAATGGGATTTTCTTGTGTAAATACAGTTGAAAAAAAGTCATTTAGCATATTGGCTTTTTCCTCATCCTCATCCACCATTTCACCCAGACTATTTTTAAGGGGACCAACACTATCATTTTTTAGTTTCTTGCTATTTATGTAGTTAAAGAATATTTTGGGGTTATTTTTACTTTCTCTGGCAATGAGTCTCTCTGCCTCAATCTTTGCTGTCTTGATTTGCTTTTTACAGAATTTATTCAGTCTTCTGTATTTATTTAATGCCTCTTCACTACCTACTTGATTTAATTCCCTAAACACTTTCTTTTTGTCCCTTATTGCGCCCCTTACAGCTCTATTTAGCCATAGTGGTTTCCTCCTAATTCTAGCATGTTTATTCCCATAGGGTATATACTGTGCACAGGTCCTATTCAGGATACTAATAAACGTCTCCCATTTTCTTTGTGTATTTTTATGTCTCAGGATATCGTCCCAGTTTATTGCACCAAGATCATCTCTCATCCGTTGGAAATTTGCCTTCCTGAAGTTTAGTGTCCTTGTAACCCCTCGACTACACATCTTATTAAAGGATACATGAAAGCTTATTATTTTGTGATCACTATTACCCAAGTGACCCCCAACCCTTATATTTGATATGCGGTCTGGCCTGTTGGATAATATTAGGTCTAGCAGTGCCCCCCCTCTTGTTGGGTCCTGAACTAGTTGTGAAAGGTAATTGTCTCTCATAGTTGCCAAAAACTTATTACCTTTGCTGGAACTGCAGGTTTCTGTTCCCCAATGTATTTCAGGGTAGTTGAAGTCCCCCATAATAATGACTTCTCCTTGAGTTGCTGCTTCATCTATTTGCTTTACGAGGATATTCTCTGTTGCTTCCATTATTTTAGGAGACTTATAACAAACCCCTATCAGTAATTTATTATTTTTCCCCCCTCCCCTAATCTCCACCCACAGAGACTCTACATCTTCATTAGTTCACAGATATCACGCAGGATGGGTTTTAAGGATGATTTTACATATAAACACACACCCCCACCTCGCTTATTTTTACGGTCATTTCTAAACAGACTATAGCCCTGTAAATTAACCGCCCAGTCGTGGCTCTCATCCAGCCAAGTCTCAGATATCCCCACCATGTCATAATTATGTTCCAACAAAATTAATTCTAATTCCGCCATTTTGTTGGTGAGGCTTCTAGCATTAGTATACATGCACTTTATGTATCTCTCTGAACCTCTATTCTTTCTTAAATTATTAACTGTTCTAACCCCACCCCCCATGCCACCCCCACCCCCAATTTCATTATTTGTGCCCAGGTCTCTATCTGCACTGCCTTCCCCTCCTATAAAATTAATACCCTCCCCCCCAGTCCCTAGTTTAAAGACTCCTCCAACCTTCTAGCCATTTTCTCCCCCAGCACAGCTGCACCCTCCCCATTGAGGTGCAGTCCATCCCTAGCATAGAACCTGTAGCCAACTGAGAAGTTGGCCCAGTTTTCCAGGAACCCAAACCCCTCCTTCCTACACCAATTCTTGAGCCACTTATTAACCTCCCTAATCTCCCGTTGCCTCTCTGGTGTGGCACGTGGTACTGGCAGTATTTCAGAAAATACCACGTTGGAGGTCCTTGCTTTAAGCTTGCAGCCTAATTCCCTGAAATCATCTTTAAGGACCTTCCACCTACCTCTAACTTTGTCATTTATGCCAATGTGCACCATGACCGCTGGGTCCTCACCAGCCCCTCCCAGTAATCTGTCAACCCGATCAGCGATGTGTCGGACTCGAGCACCAGGTAGGCAGCACACTGTTCGACGATCCCTGTCTTTGTGACAGATTGCCCTATCTGTTCCCCTAATAATTGAGTCCCCCACTACCAGCACCTGTCTGGCCTGCCCTGCTCTCCTAATTCCCCCCTTACTGGAGCAGACACTCCCCCGGCTTTCAGAGGACATGCCTGGCTGCAGCAGTGTTACCCCTGTACTGACAACCCCCTCATCTGCCAACTTTGCAAACTTATTGGGGTGTGCCAGATCAGGACTAGCCTCCCTGGCGCTCTTCCCTCTACCCCGCTTTCTAACTGTCACCCAGCTTCCTACTTCAGTGTCCTGCAGCTCCACCCTAGCATCCCCCCACTCATCTATCCCATTGAGCGTCTGCTCAGTGAGCAGAAGACTCCTTTCCATATTGTCTATGGATCTCAGTGTTGCCAGCTGCACATTTAGATCCAAGATTTGGGCTTCCAAATGCACAACGTGCTCACATCTCACGCAGCAGTATGCACCCTCGACCGGCTGTTCAAGGACTGCATACATGTGGCAAGATGTACACTGGATGGCATTGGCAATAGTGGAGCACATATCTAATGGGGATTTCACCAGACAGCAAAGATAAGTAAAAATAAATAAAAAGTATTTATAAAATATACGGTAACAGCAATTCAGTGTCTGTATTTGTGCAATAAATCATAGAATACCACGGCATTAAAATTTATTGATGTGTAGTGTAATTGAAAGAAAGTTGCAGCAAAAATTCTGTATAAGTGGTAAGGCCAACATTTCAGTCCAATAACTTGTTCACAGCCTAGAATAATATATACAAATACATAAATCAACATGAAAGTACTCACGGTGAACACAACCATAAGTACAGACAAATAATTGCACAAAGAAAAAAAAAGTATTATATATATATACAGTGGGGAAAAAAGTATTTAATCAGCCACCAATTTTGCAAGTTCTCCCACTTAAAAATATGAGATAGGCCTGTAATTGACATCATAGGTGTCTACCTATGATGTCAATTACAGGCCTATCTCATATTTTTAAGTGGGAGAACTTGCACAACTATAAGGCTAAGTTCACACGTTGCGGAATTGCCGCGGAAATTTCCGCGGCAATCCCGCACTTCTCCCGCAGGAAATACGCACGTTTTTTTTATGCTGATTCCCGCCAGAATAATAGCGTTTTGCAAGCGTATTTAGCTTGCAGAATGCTAGCGTTTTCCTAGCGATCTGTAGCATCGCTTGGAAAACTGATTGACAGGTTGGTCACACGAGTCATACATAATGTTTGACACGTGTGACCAACTTTTTACTATTGATGCCGCCTATGCCGCATCAATAGTAAAAAGATCTAATGTAAAAATAATAAAAAAAATAATAAATAATGATATTTCTCACCTTCCGGCGGCCCCCGCAGCCTTCCCGCCTCTCAGCGACGCTCCCGGCAACTCGCGGTCCCAGGAGTGCTTTGCGACAAATCACACCGATGACGTGCATCTCGCGAGACCGCTACGCCATCTGGGTGATTCTCGCAAAGGACTCTTGGACCGGAAGTTGCCGGGAGCGTCGCTGAGAGGCGGGAAGGCTGCGGGGGCCGCCGGAAGGTGAGAAATATCATTATTTTTTATTTTAATTATTGTTTTACCAGGGATATGGTACCCAGGGCCTGGAGGAGAGTCTCCTCTGCTCCAGACCCTGGGTACCATCCGCACATGAACCGCTTACATTGCGCATAGTGGGCATAGCCACATGCGGAAAGTAAGCGGTTCAATGCATTCCTATGGCGGCGGAATCACCGCGGTTACGCTAAATTAATGAACATGTTGCTTTTTTTTCCGCTAAGCGTTTTTTTTCGCGGAAAAAAACGCAACATGTGTACAAAACATGCGGAATCAATTAAAACGTATAGAATGCTTAATGCTTGCGTTTTGTTAGCGGTTTAACCGCGGAAAATAGCGGAAAAACCGCGAAAAAAACGCAATTATTCCTGATCGTGTGCACTTAGCCTAAGAGTCAATAATGAGAAAACAAATCCAGAAAATCACCTTGTCTGATTTGGCAAGATTTATTTTGCAAATTATGATGGAAAATAAGTATTTGGTCACCTAAAACATGCAAGAAACCCCCAAAAGTGACAACATTTTGGAAACTAGACCCCTTAAGGAACTTATCTAGATGTGTGGTGAGCACTTTGAACCTCCAAGTGCTTCACAGAAGTTTATAATGTAGAGCCGTGAAAATAAAAAATCATATTTTTTCAATAAAAACGATCTTTTTACCCCAATTTTTATTTTCCCAAGGGTAAGAAGACCCCAAAAGTGTTTGTGCAATTTGTCCTGAGCATGCTGATGCCCCATATGTGGGGTTAAACCACTGTTTGGGTGCATGGCAGAGCTTGGAAGGGAAGGAGCGCCGTTTGACTTTTTCAACGCAGAATTGGCTGGACGCCATGTCGCGTTTGTAGAGGCCCTGATGTGTCTAAACAGTGGAAACCCCCCACAAGTGACAACATTTTGGAAACTAGACCCCTTAAGGAACTTATCTAGATGCGTGGTGAGCACTTTGAACCTCCAAGTGCTTCAGAGAAGTTTATAACGTAGAGCCGTGAAAATAAAAAATCATTCTTTTCCTCAAAAATGATTCTTTAGCCCGCTATTTTTTTATTTTCCTAAGGGTAACAGGAGAAATTGGACCCCAAAAGTTGTTGTGCAATTTTTCTGAGTATGCTGATACCCCATATGTGGGGTGGAACCACTGTTTGGGCGCATGGGAGAGCTTGGAAGGGAAGGAGCGCCATTTTGTAATGCAGACTTTGATGGAATGTTCTGCGGGCGTCATGTCGCGTTTGGAGAGCCCCTGATGTGCCTAAACAGTAGAAACCCCCTGCAAATGACACCATTTTGGAAACTAGACCCCCCAAGGAGCTTATCTAGATAGATGTGTGGTGAGCACTTTGAACCCCCAAGTGCTTCACAGAAATGTATAAACGCAGAGCCGTGAAAATAAAAAATCATTTTTTTAATCAAAAATGATTTTTTAGCCAGCTATTTTTTTTTCCAAGGGTAACAGGAGAAATTAGAACCCCAAAATTGGTGTGCAATTTGTCCTGAGTACGCTGATACCCCATATGTTGGGGTAAACCACTGTTTGGGTGCACGGCAGGGCTCGGAAGGGAGGGAGCGCCATTTGACTTTTTGAACGCCACATCGTGTCTGAAGACCCCCTGATGTGCCTAAATAGTGGAAACCCCTCAATTCTAGCTCTAACCCTAACCCTAACACACCCCTAACCCTAATTCCAACCCTAACCCTAATCCCAACCCTAATTGTAACCCTAACCCTAATTGTAACCCTAACCCTAATTCCAATCCTAACCCTAATTATAACCCTAACCCTAAGGCTAGGTTCATATTGCGTTTTACGAGCCCGTTCAACACATAGCGTTGACAGGCTGGTAACGGTATAGCATAACGAAATCGCGTTATGCTATACCCGCTAGCGCAGAGGAATCAGCAGATGATTCATCTGCGCTAGTGGTGACGGAGCCCAGGCGCTGCAGACCGCGTCCGAGGCTTCATCACTGAATGACGGCACGTCACTAACGCATGCCGCTTTACGGCATGCGTCGCGATGCGCCCTCAAATGGGGGTGAATGGCAGCGTTAACGGATTGCGTTACATCGCGTTATACCGCGGTGTAACGCAGTCCATCTAACGGACTGCCATAATGCAGTATGAACCCAGCCTAACCCTAACCGTAACCCTAACCCTAATTATAACCCTAACCCTAACGGATAAATAAAAATAAATAAAATTTCTTTATTTTATTATATGTCCCTAACAAAGGGGGTGATAAAGGGGGGGTTTATGTACTGTTTTTTTTATTTTGATCACTGTGATAGTTTATCACAGTGATCAAAATGTACTTTTAGGCAAATGAATGAAACATTTTTTGAATCTGCCGCCAGGCAGATTCGGCAGGCGCACTGCGCATGCGCCCGCCATTTTTTTTTACAGGATGAAGAGGGCGGGAGGATCTGAGGACAGGAGATGCTGCAGGAGCATAGAGAGGGCATGGGGAACACCTTGCGGTACCAAGGGGGAGGATCGGGGGTCCTGGGGACCCTATTTCTCTCCCCTCTGATGTGCGATCACATCAGAGGGGAGAGAAATTACTTGCAGGATCGCGTGTTTTTGTTTTCTTTTGCGATCGCTGTTATAGGGTTAATAACGGTGATTGCAAAAGCAAGGGGACTAGGGGGACCATAATTATATTCTCTGGGGTCTCGGCTACCCCTGGAGAAAATCCGGCTCGGCGGGCGCACTGCGCAGGCGCCCGCCATTTTCTTTGCCGGTAAAAGACACCGGAAACTCGGGGAGACATGGGAGGCCTGGGGGGACACCGGGAGGCACGGGGGGGCTGATAGGGGGTCCCCATTTTGCTCCCCTCTGATGTGCGATCACATCAGAGGAGAGAGAATTTAAAGGGAAAATCTTTTTTTTTTGCGATCGTCGTTATAGGGTTAATAACGGCATCGCAAAAGCGGGGTCGGTAAAAACCGATTCATGTTCTCTGGGTCTCGGCTACCCCCGGGTAGCCGAGACCCCAGAGAAAAAACGACTCTGGGGGGCGCTATAGGCTTTTTCCACAGCGCCGTTAATTAACGGCGCTGTGGTTTAAGTACCCTTAATGACTGCCGTTAAAAGGCGTATCGGCGGTCGTTAAGGGGTTAAAGACACCAGAAACAAAATTGAAGCCCTGCACCAGGCTGGGAAGACTGAATCTGCAATAGGCGAGCAGCTTGGTGTGATGAAATCAACTGTGGGAGCAATAATAAGAAAATGGAAGACATACAAGACCACTGATAATCTCCCTCGATCTGGGACTCCATGCAAGATCTCACCTTGTGGAGGCAAAATGATCACAAGAACGGTAAGCAAAAATCCCAGAACTACATGGGGAGACCTAGTAAATGACCTGCATAAAGCTGGGACCAATGTAACAAAGGCTACCATCAGTAACACACTATGTCACCAGGGACTCAGATCCTGAAGTGCCAGACGTGTTCCCCTGCTTAAGCCAGTACATGTCCGGGCCCGTCTGAAGTTTGCTAGAGAGCATTTGGATTATCCAGAAGATAATTGGGAGAATGTCATATGGTCTGATGAAACCAAAGTAGAACTGTTTGGTATAAACAAATCTTGTCATGTTTGGAGGAGATAGAATGCTGAGTTGCATCCATAGAACACCATACCTACTGTGAAGCATGGGGGTGGCAACATCATGCTTTGGGGCTGTTTCTCTGAAAAGGGATCAGGAAGACTGATCTGTGTACATGAAAGAATGAATGGGGCCATGTATCTTGAGATTTTGAGTGCAAACCTCCTTCCATCAGCAAGGGCATTGAAAATGAAATGTGGATGGGTCTTTCAGCATGATAATGATCCCAAGCACACCGCCAGGGCAACGAAAGAGTGGCTTCATAAGAAGCATATGAAGGTCCTGGAGTGGCCTAGCCAGTCTCCAGATCTCAACCCCATAAAAAACCTTTGGAGGGATTTGAAAGTCCATGTTGCCCAGTGACAGGCCCAAGACATCACTGCTCTAGAGGAGATCTGCATGAAGAAATGGACCAAAATACCACCAATAGTGTGTGCCAACCTTGTGAAGACTTACAGAAAACGTTTGACCTCTGTCATTGCCAACAAAGGATATATAACAAAATATTGAGATGAACTTTTGCTAATGACCAAATACTTATTTCCACAATTTGCAAAATAAGACTTGCCAAATCAGACAAGGTGATTTTCTGGATTTGTTTTCTCATTTTGACTTTCATAGTTGTGGTCTACCTATGATGTCAATTACAGTGGGGAAAAAAAGTGTGTGTGTGTTATATATATACCGTATATACTCGTGTATAAGCCAAGATTTTCAGCACCTTTTTTTGTGCTGAAAATGCCCCCTCGGCTTATACACGAGTCATAGGGCAGAAACCAGCGGGGAGGGGATGCAGCGGCAGGAGCCGGTGGCTGGGACATCATACTCACCCTCCCCGTGCCATCACTGAACGTCCCTGCAATCCTGCGTTCTCCCCGGCTTCCTGCAGCTCTCCAGCGCTGAGCGGTGACGTAATACCCGCTCATTAAGGTAATGTAATATGGACGCGGCGCCACTCCCATGGGCGTGGCCTTCATATTCATGGCCTTAATGAGCGGTATTACGTCACCGCTCAGCGCTGGAGAGCTGCAGGAAGCCGGGGAGAACGCAGGATTGCCGGCCGGGACGTTCAGCGATGGCACGGGGAGGGTGAGTATGATGGAGGAGGATGGGGGGAGCATGGAGGAGGACAAGGAGCACGGAGCAGGATGGGGGGAGGATGGAGAGCACGGAGCAGAACGGGGGGAGGACGGAGAGCACGGAGCAGAACGGGGGGAGGACGGAGAGCACGGAGCAGGACGGGGGGGAGGACGGAGAGCACGGAGCAGGACGGGGGTGGGCACAGAGGAGAATGGAGGAGTGCAGAGCTGGATGGGGGAGCACGGAGCAGGACGGGGGAGGATGGAAAGCACGGAGCAGGACAGGATAATGGAGCAGGAGGAGGGGAGCACAGAGGAGAATGGGGGCGCACAGAGCTGGATGGGGGAGCACAGAGCAGGACGGCAACTTATACACCCGGCTTATACACGAGTCAATAAGTTTTCCAAGTTTTTTGTGGCAAAATTAGGGGGGTCGGCTTATACACGGGTCGGCTTATACACGAGTATATATGGTGTATATATATATATATATATATATATATATATATACACATATATATAAATATATGTATATATATATATATATCTCCACTGGGTTGCAAGAAAAAAAAGAGATGGATGGCACCGCCAGTACTGCTGAAATCCTATGCTGTCGGCATCACACCAAGCTGCAGACTTCTCCTCATGACCACGGGTGCTGATCCGAGGAAATACAGTGTAATAAATCCACCAAAGAAAAACAGATAGCACTCACCGGTCTTTTGAAGAAATTCCGCTCTTTATTTGCAATGAAAAAGCATGTTGGCCGGGGGAGTGAGGACAGGAGTGGGCAGAAACATCCTTCCACTAATTGACCTGTGGAAGCGCTAGTAGGTGCGAAACGGCCGACGTCAAGTTTCTGCCCACTCCTATCCTCACTCCCCGGCCAACTTGCTTTTTTATTGCAAACAAAGAGCGCATTTTCTTCAAAAGACCGGTGAGTGCTATCTGTTTTTCTTTGGTGGACATAAATATATATATATATATATATATATATATATATATATATCAATATATCAGAAAAAAAGAAAAAAAACAGGCCGCAATTAGTGTTGAGCGATACTTTCCGATATCCAAAAATATCGGATCGGAATGGTACCCGATACCGATACCGGAAGTCCCATGTAAGTCTATGGGAACAAAATATCGCAAGTAAAAAAACCCTTTCTTTCGTTGTAAACACAAAATATACACACATAGAATACATATATATATATATATATATATACATGTCATTGTGACATATATATATATACATATATGTATAGTTTATACACTTCTACATAGTAAAATAGCCTCTGATTCAATTGCCGGGTAAAGCCGGCTTCTGTGAAAAGACAGAAGCACCCGACATGAAATGACACTTGGTGTACATAGGGTTAACCATGTCTTTTCATGTCGTTTGCTATCTGATTTGCACAAACAATTACATCAGTCTATGTGTGCAAAATTTCACACCTGTAGGGGTTAATTAAAGTTGTAAATTCGTTGTAAAAAAAACGGACTTTTTTGCTACGAATTTACACCTTTAATTAACCCCTACAGGTGTGAAATTTTGCACACATAGACTGATGTAATTGTTTGTGCAAATCAGATAGCAAAGGACATGGTTAACCCTATGTACACCAAGTGTCATTTCATGTCGGGTTCTGCATTTTCACAAAAGCCGGCAATTGAACTAGCAGCTATTATACTATGTAGAAGTGTATGAACTATAAATATAAATATATATATATGTGTCACAAATTCAATGACATGTATATATATATATATATGAGGTGTAAAATTGTTTAAAAAAAATGCGTGGGCTCCCGCCCTATTTTCGCAACCAGACAGACAAAGCCAGCGAATGGGGGCAGATAATAATAGCCCAAAGAGGGACCATTATTTTTGCCCCCCCGGCTACTAACATCTGCCCCCAGACACCCCAGAAAACACAAATCTATAATTAGATTCGCCCTTTCTGGCACTTTGCCCGTCTATTCCCATTGCCCTGTAGCGGTGGCGAATGGGTTAATATGGGGTTAAAGCCACCTTGCAATTGAAAGGTGACCTTAAGCCAGGTTAATAATTGAGAGCTGTCAATTAGACAACTATTAATTATTAATCCTATTGCATGAAATAAAAATAAAACACACACACTTTAATTAAAAATCATTTTAATGAAATAAAGACACATGTTTTTGACCATCTTTTATTTGACTGCAAAAACCATTTCCTGTAATAAAAATAAAATAAAAAAGCAAAATTATTCTTACCTATCCCATGCACAGTCAGGTCCCACGGTGTAATCCTTCAGAAAGGGTTAATGTTTACTGCAGGGACCGCAGCTAATGCTGCAGCCTCACAGTAAACCCCCAAATGAATGAGTTCCTCTCCTGGCTGACAGGAGAGGAAGTGGAAAGCTTAATTGATTGCTTTCCACTTTCACTTCAGTCATCCAGGGACACAATCAGTGACGTCAGAGGGAACTGATTAACAAAAATAGGGGTTCCCTTCGAAAAAAAAATGGCGTCGGGTCCCCCCTATTTTTGTTAACCAGCCTGATGAAGCAGACTGCTGAGCAGTGGCGTACCGTGAATGAAGCAGACCAAGCAGCTGCTATGGGGCCCGGACAGGTGAGGGGGCCCTCGACGGTCGGGTAGCTGTGCTGACACAGTACTACCAGGGGGTCGGCGGGGGAGGGGGAGCGCAGCTCTTCTATATACTCACCCCTCCTGGTGCGGTCTCTGCAGCCCCTGCTCTTCTCCCACGGTCTCCGACGCCTGTGTTCAGCGGTCAGGTGGTACCGCTCATTACAGTCATGAATACGCACATATTCATGACTTTAATGAGCTGTCCCGCGTGACCGCTGAACACTGGCGGCGGAGACCGTGGGAGAAGAGCAGGGGCTGCACAGACCGCGCGGGCGGAAGGGTGAGTATAAGGGATATTTACCTGTCCCGTTCCACCGTTGCTCGCGTCCTCTTGCTGCAATGTTCAGGTCAGAGGGTGCGATGACGTCGTTAGTGCGCGCCGCGCCGTCTGCCTGATCATTCACTGCTGGAGGACCCCGAAGACAGCGGCACTCAGCAGTGGAGAGAGGACAGGTAAATATCTCAGGTGCCGGGGCCCTGAGCGAGCGGTGACATCGGCACCTGGTGTCACCCCCTGCTCAGGACACCGGCACCTGGCCCCCAGCGACGAAAGGTGAGTATGTCTTTTTTTTTTTTCTGGTTGCAGCAGCTGCGGCAGCATAAGGGCCTATACTATGGAGCATCTATGGGGGCACAATCTATGGGGGCATAATACATTTTTTTGTTTAATGTGTACACTCACTGTGCTGGCACTTTACATTTACAATGGCTCTAGGTTTTTTTTTTTGGGGGGGGGCCCATTCAGACTTTTGCTATGGGGCCCCATGATTTCTATGTACGCCCCTGCTGCTGAGGCATGGTATTTAAGGCTGTTAAGGAGCCAATATCCATGGACCTTGCCAGCAGCGTAGGACTGGAGTACCTTGGGCCCACCAGAGAAAAAATATTCTTGGGGCCCACCATCATACTTCCCAACCTTTGAAGAAGGGAAAGAGGGACAAAGGCTGTGGCACGCTGTGCCTGCTGCAGCAAATTTTAGGCCATGCCACGTTGCACCACAGACTGTCCAGGAGTTGGTGGATGCTTTAGTCCAGGTGTGGGAGGAGATCCCTCAGGAGACCATCCGTCGCACTCATCAGGAGCATGGCCAGAAGTTGTAGTGAGGTCATACAGCATACCTCCCAAATTTTGAAGACAGGAAAGAGGGTTAAAGGCTGCGGCGCGCGTAGGGCGTCGCTGCAAATTTTAGGCCACGCCCCGACCACACCCATTTAACAGCTAATCACACCCATATCCTGGCCCCAAGCGTACCCATTTAGCACTGCTGATCACACTGACTGGTAATGAGGGCACAGTGGCTGGTACTGAGGAAAAGAAAGAAAGAGCAGCGAGAGAGAAAGAACAAACAGAGAAAGAAAGAGAGGAAAGAAAGAAAAGAGAGAGAGAAAGAAAGAACAGAGAGAAAAAAGAACAGAGAGCGAGAAAGAAAGAACAGAGAGCGAGAAAGACTAGAGAGAGAAAGAAAGACTAGAGAGAGAGCCAGAGGCGTAGCTAGGGTTTTGGTTTAGTGGGGGCGAAACTTCTGAGTGGGCCCCTAATCAGAGAACCTCAGCAAATGACCGCGCTGTTGCCAAAAATAATCTATATATAAAAAGACCAATATTGATATTACCGCCATATGGTCTGTGGTAAATAATATCAGTCCTACAGAACATATAATAGATTACAGCACAGGTACAGATAATGACTTACCGCTGATGTTCTTTCTAATGGAATTGTTCACTTTTCATTTCTTTTCCATCTGGCCCAGACCGACATGACGACTTTTCCAGCCAGGACTCGACTGCAGAGATTACAACAAAGACACATTTCACTTCTCATATTTTTAGCACTGTCTTGGTCACCAATTGGACTATTCTCAACCTGCACAAACTCCTCATCCTGCTGATACCCCAATACTGAGCCGCTGCTGCCATATGTGTCCCTATTTCTGCACCTGATACCCCAATACTGAGCCGCTGCTGCTATATGTGTCCCTATTACTGCACCTGATACCCCAATACTGAGCCGCTGCTGCCGTATGTGTCCTTATTACTGCACGTGATACCCCAATACTGAGCTGCTGCTGCTGCCGTATGTGTCCCTATTACTGCACCTGCTGTGTGGTTCTGTGTGACCTCTAAATTTTAAAGCACCCCTCTAGAATATAGTAATGCCGGGTGCAAGTGCCCTAGAAAACAGTGACCACATTTTGTCCCCTAGACTGTAATAATGCCCTGTGTGCCCCTTTGACAGTCACAGTAACCCGAGTTCCCCTATAACAATAAGTGTCCACTTTACATTTAATAATGTCCCAAGTCTCCCCCTGTACATCTCCCCTATACACAGAATAATGCTCCTCACTGGATATATACTGACCCCTTAATGTCCCCAAACTATTTAATGGGTCCAACACTGTATAATGGCCCCTAGATAGCATCCATACAGCATAATACACCAGATAGTCCTCAATATAATATAATGCACCCCCATAGGCAGCCTCTATATTATAATAAACCCCCATAGGCAGAGTCTATAATATAATGCACCACCATAGGCAGACGCTATATTATAATGCACCCCCATAGGCAGCCTCTGTAGTATAATGCATCCCCATAGGGAGTCTCTGTAGTATAATGCACCCCAATATGGAGCCTCTGTAGTATAATGCAGCCCCCATATACAGCCTCTGTAGTATAATGCACCCCCCATATACAGCCTCTGTAGTATAATGCACCCCCCATATACAGCCTCTGTAGTATAATGCACCCCCATTAAAAAAAAAAAAAACAATACTCACCTCCCGGCTCCTGTGCTGCTCACTGTTCTCCCTCTCAGCGTCTGACAGCGGGCGCTGGCAGGTGATGTCATCGCGCCCGCTGTCAGACGCTGAGAGGGGGATTATGGGAGAGAAGGAGCGCTCGCTCCTTCTCTCTCTATGCGGTCAGCTGTATCGGCTGGATGCCGATACAGCTGACCCTCCGATGACGGGTGGGGGGCCCACTGCTGGCACCGGGCCCCCCAACGCCTGTTCAGGCCCCATAGCTTCTGGGCGGCAGAGCAGGAAGATCGATTCTCCCTGCTCTGCCGCAGAATGTAACTGTATCGGCGTGCTGTGCACGCCGATACAGTTACTGTAGCGTAGCTCCGGGTGGGCCACCTCAGAGCGCGGGGCCCGGGGCCACCGCCCCCTCTGCCCCGCGACCTATCCTTTCAAATCAGGGCCCACCACGCAGGAGCTGGGGCCCACCGGAGGTTTCTCCCGGTGGCTCAGTCCGACCCTGCTTGCCAGCCTGATAATACCAGGCCACAGCAGTCTGCTTATCTTTGCTGGTTAACAAAAATAGGGGATCCCGTCGAAAAAATTTGGCGTGGGGTCCCCCCTATTTTTGTTAACCAGCCAGATGAAGCAGACTGCTGAGGCCTGGTTTTTCAGGCTGGTAAGGAGCCAAGATCCATGGACCTTGCCAGCCTGATAATACCAGGCCACAGCAGTCTGCATATCTTGGCTGGTTAACAAAAATAGGGGATCCCCTCAAAAAAAAATTGGCGTGGGGTCCCCCCTATTTTTGTTAACCAGCCAGATGAAGCAGACTGCTGAGGCCTGGTTTTTCAGGCTGGTAAGGAGCCAAGATCCATGGACCTTGCCAGCCTGATAATACCAGGCCACAGCAGTCTGCATATCTTGGCTGGTTAACAAAATAGGGGATCCCCTCGAAAAAAAATTGGCATGGTGTCCCCCCTATTTTTGTTAACCAGCCAGATGAAGCAGACTGCTGAGGCCTGGTTTTTCAGGCTGGTAAGGATCCAATATCCATGGACCTTGCCAGCCTGATACTACCAGGCCACAGCAGTCTGCTTAGCTTGGCTGGTTAACAAAAATAGGGGATCCCCTCGAAAAAAAAATGGCGTAGGGGTCCCCCTATTTTTGTTAACCAGCCAAGTAAAATGCAGACTGCTGCGGCCTGGTATTAAAAGACTGTCAAGGCCCATGGATTTTGGCCCTCAACAGCCTGATAATACCAGGCTACAGCAGCCCCACATTTGGCGCATCAAAAGATGTGCCAATTGTGGCACTTTACCCGGCTCTTCCCACTGCCCTGTAGCGGTGGCAAGTGGGGTAATAAGGGGTTAATGTCACCGTTGATTGCACGGTGACAATAAGCCCGGTTAATAATGGATAGGCGTCAATAAGACACCGATCTATTATTAATCCCAAAGTTTTTAAATGTATAAAAAAAAGACAAAGCAAGAAAAAAGTCTTTTAATGAAATAAAAGAGACAACACAGTTTTCATTTCTTTTATTATACTCTCATTCCTGCGACGCCATCGATCTCCTGTAAAAAAAGGAAAAAAACAAACCAACAGTATACCACCTGTCCGACGCAGTCCATAGTAACGAGTGTCCCACGACGATCCAGCTCTGCGACATCGCAATGACAGGCAGAGCCTGTCATCGCGACGCAGCACAGCTGATTACCTGCTTCCCCGGCGGTGACGTCATCGGACTGACTGCTTTACGGCCGGGATTACCCAGCAGTCACTGCAGTTATCGCGAGAAACTGCATGTGACCGCCGGGGAAAGATGATGGCGGCCATCAAGCAGTCCAGGCCGTGACCGCCGGAGATCTTCTGCCAGGTAAGTGCCGCTGACTCCTGACAGACCCGACCGACGGGCACTGACAGTGACAGTGACAATTCCGATTCCGGTATCCGATAAGACGACAATATCGGAACTCGGAATCGAAAGTCCGATACAGCTAATATCGGCCGATACCCGATATTTGCAGTATCGTATCGCTCAGCACTAGCCGCAATCCAAAAATTAAAGTGAAAAAAAGTGGCTTTACTGATCCATTAGCAGCAATGTTTCGGCACATTTCTCTGCCTTTCTTAAGCTTCTCTTATTTACTATTTTGGAGGTTTGGACATCACCTTAACAGGTTTTATTGCACCCTGCTTCTTTTGGTAGTGCTGCCAAATTTTCTTAATTATTATATACTAGATGGAGGCCCGATGAATCCAGCTCAAAAAGGCATTGGGACCAACACCAGAGGCTGTAAGCAGTCACTCAAGACTCAAGATCCAGGCAGACCAATCTCAGCACAGTCTGGATTGACTACAGGAAAGCCTATGACTCAATTATTATTATTTATTTATATAGTGCCATTAATTCCATGGTGCTGTACATGAGAAGGGGTTACATACAAAGTCATAGATATCGTTTACAGTAAACAAATTTACAATGAAAGACTGGTACAGAGGGAGAGGACCCTGTCCTTGCGGACTCAATGCCACACACATGGATCTGTGAATGCTTGGCTCTCTACAATGTCAACAGGAAATTAAGAACCTTCCTCAGAAACTCAATGGGGCTATGGAGAACAACATTGGAAGTCAACTCAAGACAACTAGCACAAGTGACCATCAAATGTGGCATATACCAAGGAGATGCACTGTCCCCATTGCTGTTCTGCATAGGCTTCAACCCCCTCAGTCAGATAATTACAGAGTATAGCTATGGATACAAGTTCAAGAGTGGAAGCACCATCAGCCACCTCCTCTACATGGATGACACAAGCTGTATGTGAAAAACAAACGAGACATCGATTCACTGATCCACCTGACAATGATCTACAGTGAAGAAATCGGGATGTCCTTCGGACTGGAGAAGTGTGGCTGGTTGGTAATAAAGAGAGGCAAGGTAGTCAAGACTGATGGAGTGAAATTACTAGCAGGACACATAGCAGATGTACATACATGCTACAAGTACCTTGGCATCCCACAGGGATATGGGAACCATGACGAGGAGTCAAGGATATCAGCAATATCCAAATACCATCAAAGGGTGAGACAAGTCCTGAACAGCCAGCTCAATGGCAAGAATAAAATCTGCGCCATCAATACATATGCCCTGCCAGTTATCAGATACCCTGCTGGCATTGTGTGCTGGCCAAAAGAAGAGCTGGAAGCTGCACATGAGAAGACACAAAATCTCACAATGCATGGAGGTCTCCACCCTGAGTCTAAAGGTACTGCCACACTAAGCTATCCCGCTAGCGATCTCGTTAGCGTTGCATACTAATGAGATCGCTAGCGGGATTGTTTCTATATCGCTAAATGCGGTCACATTTAGCGATATAGTTAACGACGCTATCGCCGTTAGCGATCTTCTTAACGACTTTAGCGGTACAAAAGTACCGCTAAATCGCTAAGAAAAGGTGCCACACAGTGATAAGATACTTACCCAGCGGGAGCGCCAGCGATGAAATAGGGTCCGGAACGATTCCAGCGACGAGCGAGATCACAGCAGGAAGCTCGTCGCTGGAAGCTGCCGCACTGAACAATATCGCTAACGGGATCGCTAAATAGTGACGTTTTTTAGCGATCCCGTTAGCGATATTGTTTAGTGTGGCATACCCTTAACACTCAAAGATTGCATACCAACAGAAAGGAGGGTGGTCAAGGCTTGATAAGCATCCAAGCCACCATCACAGATGAAACAAGAAGTATCCAGGAATACATCAGAAAAATGGCACTAAAACATGAGATGCTGAGAGAAAGCCTAAGGCAGCAACAACAACAGATCTGGAAGGAAAATCAGGAACATGAAATGCCATGGCAAGACAAGCTGCTGCATGGGATGTACCATCGACATATAATGGAGGTGGCTGACATGGAGAAATCCTACCAATGGCTAGAGAAAACTGGACTCTGAGAAAGCACAGAGGCACTAATCATAGCGGCACAATAGCAAGCACTAAGTACCAGATCCATAGAAGCAGGAATCTACCACACAAGACAAGACCCAAGGTGCAGACTATGCAAAGAAACCTCAGAAACCGTCCAACACATAGCGGCACAATGCAAGATGCAAGCAGGAACAGCGTATATCGAACGACACAACCAAGTAGCGGGAATTGTATACAGGAAGATCTGCACAGCATATGGGCTAAGTCCAGGTGGGAGACCCCAGAGAAAGTGGTGGAGAAAGAAAGGGCAAAAATCCTGTGGGACTTCAAGAGCCCTCATGATGTCTTGTGGCTTCAATCCCCCATCAGTGTGGTGCAGTAATAAACCCCTTTATCCCCAAAGGTGGTTTGAACGTCAATGACCAGGCCAATTTTTACAATTCTGACTATTGTCACTTTAAGTTGTTAAAACTCTAGAACGCCTCAATGGATCCCTATGATTCTGAGAATATTTTTTCGTGACATATTGTGCTTCATGACAGTGGTGAAATTTCTTCGATACAACTTGCGTTTATTTGTGAAAAAATGGAAATGTGGTGAAAATTTTGCAATTTTCAAACTTTTAATTTTCATGCCCTTAAATCACAGAGATATGTCACACAAAATAGTTAATAAATAACATTTCCTGCAGGTCTACTTTACATCAGCACAATTTTGTAACCCACATTTTTTTTTATAGGAAGTGATAAGGGTTAAAAGTTGACTAGCAAAACCATTTTTTTAAGGAACTCATTTGAAGTCACTTTGAGGCCTCTACAGTGGTGGCCAAAAGTATTGGCACCCCAGCAATTCTGTCAGATAATACTCTGTTTATTCCTGAAAATTATTACAATCACAAATTATTTGCTATTTTTATCTTCATTTAATTTGCTTGCAAGGAAAAAACACAAAAGAGAATGAAGCAAAAATCAAATCCTTGATCATTTCACACAAAACTCCAAAAATGGGCCAGATAAAAGTATTGGCACCCTCAGCCTAATACTTGGTTGCACAACCTTTAGCCAAAATAACTGCGAACAACCGCTTTCGGTAACCATCAATGAGTTTCTTACAATGCTCTGCTGGAATTGTAGACCATTCTTCTTTGGCAAACTGCTCCAGGTCCCTGATATTTGAAGGGTGCCTTCTCCAAACTGCCATTTTGAGATCTCTCCACAGGTGTTCTATGGGATTCAGGTCTGGACTCATTGCTGGCCACCTTAGAAGTCTCCAGTGCTTTCTCTCAAACCATTTTATAGTGCTTTTGGAAGTGTGTTTTGGGTCATTGTCCTGCTGGAAGACCCATGACCTCTGAGGGAAACCCAGCTTTCTCACACTGGGCCCTACATTATGCTGCAAAATTTGTTGGTAGTCTTCAGACTTCATAATGCCATGCACACGGTCAAGCAGTCCAGTGCCAGAGGCAGCAAAGCAACCCCAAAACATCAGGGAACCTCCGTCATGTTTGACTGTAGGGACCGTGTTCTTTTCTTTGAATGCCTCTTTTTTTTTCCTGTACACTCTATGTTGATGGTTTTTCCCAAAAAGCTCGACTTTTGTCTCATCTGACCAGAGAACATTCTTCCAAAATGTTTTAGGCTTTCTCAGGTAAGTTTTGGCAAACTCCAGCTTGGTTTTTTTATGTCTCGGGGTAAGAAGTGGGGTCTTCCTGGGTATCCTACCATACAGTCCCTTTTCATTCAGACGGATAGTACGGGTTTACACTGTTGTACCCTCGGACTGCAGGGCAGCTTGAACTTGTCTGGATGTTAGTTGAGGTTCTTTATCCACCATCCGCACAATCTTGCGTTGAAATCTCTCATCAATTTTTCTTTTCCTTCCACATCTAGGGAGGTTAGCCACAGTGCCATGGGCTTTAAACTTCTTGATGACACTGCGCACGGAAGACACAGGAACATTCAGGTCTTTGGAGATGGACTTGTAGCCTTGAGATTGCTCATGCTTCCTCACAATTTGGTTTCGCAAGTCCTCAGACAGTTCTTTGGTCTTCTTTCTTTTCTCCATGCTCAATGTGGTACACACAAGGACACAGGACAGAGGTTGAGTCAACTTTAATCCATGTTAACTGGCTGCAAGTGTCATTTAGTTATTGCCAACACCTGTGGCGGGTAAGTTACAGGTGCTGGTGATTACACGAATTAGAGAAGCATCACATGATTTTTCAAACAGTGCAAATACTTTTGTCCACCCCCTTTTTAAGGTTTGGTGTGGAATTATATCCAATTTGGCTTTAGGTCATTTCTTTTTGTGTTTTTTCATTGAAGACAAACTAAATGAAGATAATAAATCCAAAGAATTTGTGTTTGCAATCATTTTCAGGAAGAAACTGAGTATTATTTGACAGAATTGCAGGGGTTTCAATACATTTGGCCACCACTGCATATGTCAGAAAATACCCAAAAGTGACACCATTCTAAAAACTGCACCCCTCAAGATGCTCAAAACCACATTCAAGAAGTTTATTAACCCTTCAGGGACTTCACAGGAATTTTTGGAATGTGGAAAAAAATTAACTTTTAAGTTTTGTTCACAAAGAGTTTAATTCAGATCCAATTTTTTTTTATTTTGACAAGGGTAACAGGAGTGGATAACATAGAGGATGACGATGATTTTGTAGAACCCACTTGGTGTGAATCTAGAGGCATGTAGCTGAGAAGCTCAGCAGAAGAGGTGGAGAAGTAGGAAGATGAGGAGGTAATGTTGTAACTTCCCACACAGAGTAATGCAACCATGAGAAGTACTGCATCCTCAGCCACAACTCTGGCTATGGCCAGCAGCGGTCGTGGGTCTGCAGTTAGCAGGGACGACAAGGATTGCCTGGTCCTTTTTTTGAGACGGCAAAGGATGACTCAACTCATGTTATCTTCTAACTTTGTAAAAAAATGACTCCGTACAGGCAAAAATTCCAATAATTTGACTACTACATGAATGAACGAGCACATGCGCAATCAACATGCGTTATTCTGGGAATCTCACTGAGCTAAAATGTGGCCTAGGGGGCCTTGCCAACCACCGACCACCCCATCAACCTCATCTGCTGTTTATTTTTCCTCTGTCATCATAGCTAGTGTTCTCACACAGGTCTCGGGCCACAGAACCTCCACCTGTTTACCCACTATTGTTGGAGTGAGTGAGAGCCTGTCAGCTGTTCCGGAAGTGGACATGCCTGCTGTTTTTGACCAATCTCAGACACGGAGCATGCCACATCTTTCTCAATCCATCATAACATCTCCTCCTGCAGATCACTCACAGTACAGCTCGCGTACACCTTACTCCACCCTCTCTCAGCACAGCAGCCAGCCCTCGGTCCCACAGTTGCGGTCACATAAAAGATTTTTTTCTCCCACACATGCCAAAGCTAAGAGATGGAACTTCACAATTTCCTTTCCTCCTGGTGGATACAGATGGTTTCCGAAAGCTGATAGTTGTTGCATTACCCCAGTACCAGTTGCCCAGTCGCCATTCTCTAAGAAAACTGTGCCTGCGCTGCACCAGCATGTCGCAGACATCACCTGTTCCTGGAAAAAAAAAATCAATTTCTGATGAGGGGCGTGGCCTGGCTATGGAGGAGTGAGGACGCACTTCACCTTAGCTCTCTTCTCTGGGTCGAGAATCAGCCGATCGTGAACTCCCTGGGGCGTTTTGCTCAGAGCATGAGCTGTAGGAGAAAGAGGAGATCCTCCTGCAGTAGATCTAAGAGCCTCTCATCCAACAAAAGAGGCATACAGAACTTTCTCCTGTGAACCCTGGCCAGCAAGGGGAGGACAAACATGGCTGCCTCCCCATCCAGCTATGCAGCTGTCCTGGGGCAGCAGGGGAGTGAGGTAAGAGTCAGAGAAGGAGAGCATGATCTTGTACAGACTCCAGCTCGCATTTCATCTCTCTGTGCAGCTAGAGTTAAAACAAGGGGGTCGTCTAAGCAGCCAGAGAGCACAGCACAGGGGGATGTGCTGCAATCTCCCTTCACCATGAATGATGACCAGGACTGGGAGAGCACAGACATGGATGCACAAGGTAGGCCGGGATCACACATGCGACGAAAACGTCCGTCGCTCGCATGTGAAATCCCAGCTATGGCGCCGGCACTCAGGAGTGGAGCGAGCGGCTGCATAGAAATACATGCAGCTGTGCACTCCACTCCCGAGTGCCGGCGCCAGAGCTGGGATTTCACATGCGAGCGACAGACGTTTTCGTCGCATGTGTGATCCCGGCCGCACGCTGATGGTAGCTGGCCATTCTAGCCATACTCAGACATGGCATGCAGACACTGGGTGGGGTTATCCCTTGATGAGACCCAGATGCAGAAAGGGTGTTCTGTGGAGCTGCCTCCCCCCACACTTTCACCAGGGTGCACTACAATCCCCAGCAGTGCAGCAGGAGCCAATTCTCCTTTGGTGGAGACTGTTGCCTCTCCTGCTCATCCCAGGGGAGGGGACACACATTCCTCTGCCATACAAGCCACAGGAGTTATAGCAGAGCTAACTCAGCTATGTAATAGGTTAACAGCTATTCCTACAAGAGAAGAGATGGAGACATACATAACACGGCTGGAGCTGGCTTGCAGGTCAGAATTGAATACTCTGCGCACTGAAGTTAAACAAGTAGATACTCAGGTCCAGGACCATACTAACAGAATCCGAGATATTGAAAGGAAGATGCTTTCTCATCAGAAGTCACTAGACATATACTCCAGTCAGCTTCACTACCTGATAGAAGCCCAGGATGATGCAGAAAACAGGGGAAGGTGCAATTATCTGAGGATACTGGATCTACCTGAGTCAGTAGAATCCAAAGAGCTTTCTCATACATTGCATTTTCAACAGAATTCTGGGTGAGCCTCCTGAGAAGGAGATTGATTTGGACAGAGTTCACAGAGTACTTGGCCCCAGAGCATCTGACCCGGACCGTCCATGGGACGTGATATGCCGCATTCATCACTATGTACAAAAAGAAGCCATCCTGCAGAGGCTCAGAGATGGATCCCCTGCTCTATTCCAAGGATCAAAGATTCTAATCCTACTGGACCTGTCCCGCCTGACTTTGCAAAGAAGAAGAGCATTGAGACCTCTCTTGGATTTGCTTCAAGATCATAACTTGCCATATAGCTGGGGGTTTCCATTCCATTTGCAGGTCCGTTATGCGGGACGCATGCATATCCTCAGGTCCCCATCTGACATTGCATCATTTACATCAACCTTGAACCTCCCTCGGATTGAAATTATGGATTGGCCTACTATTCCAGTGGAGGCCTCTGGCGGGTTATCTCAACGTCCGAGGGCCACTCAACGCCAGGGCAGGAGGGGGCGGAAATCTTTCTCTCCTCCTTGAGGCTACTTTCACACTTGCGTTTTTTTGCGCAGCGCAGCGCATCGTGCGCACATGAAACGCATTAAAAAAACACATGCAAACGCTTATAAACGCTGCGATATTTAGTCGCATCAGCGTGCGCATTACGACCAAAAAACGCAGTGTTTGTATGCGATTTCAAGCGTTTTTGCATGCGTTTGCGTTTTTTCGGCGCATGGGTTGTCTACGTGTCACATTTCTATCAACTGTGTCTCTATCAACTGTGTCTCTATCAACTGTCTCTATCATCTCTGTCTCTATCATCTCTGTCTCTATCATCTGACTCTCTGTCTCTATCATCTCTGTCTCTATCATCTGTCTCTATCATCTCTGTCTCTATCATCTCTGTCTCTATCACCTTTTTATCTACACTCCTCACAATGTATCTTGTGTAGGGGGTTGTCTAAACAAGTTAGACATTATTTACTCAAAAATCGCGTGCGCGCAAAAGCGCTACGAGCGCAAAGCCATGCGCATGCCAGCGCACCCATAGACTTCAATGTTATTTTTTGCGCATAGCATGCGCACACGTGCGCACGCATTTTTTTAAAGCGTTTGGGCGGAAAAAAATGCAACATGTAGCGTGTATGGACGCACACCTGGAAAATGCGCAGCGCACGCTAAACGCAGATGAACGCGTCCAAGCGCTAGACCCTGCGCCCGCCATGTTAAAGATAGGGGAACATTGCGCATGCGTCCGATAGAGCACGATGCGCTGCGCAAAAAAACGCAAGTGTGAAAGTAGCCTGAGATCTGTGGTCTGGGGATGATTTCCTTTCAACAATTAATGCACTATTCTGATATGCAATGTTATGTTTCCATGTTTTGCTCTCAGATAATAATTGTGGAGTGTTGCTCTAGTTATCTATACTTGTAACTGTCATCAGGAGTTGTGTTATCATTTTTTTCTTACCCCTGGGGCTTGGTGACCTTCTCCCCCTTCCCCAGACATAGACAAAAGTTTAATTATAGTCTTGGGCGAGGGAGGGTCCTGGGGCTTCTCTTCAGATTATATAACTGTACTCTGCTCTCCTTGCTTTTTACATGGGGGGGCAATGGTACTTAGGGGCAGATTCAGCTTTGGTGTCATCTCGGCCTGGGGAGGGGATCCCACCGGGAATTCACGTCACATTGTTGGACGTTAAACAATTTTCCCAACAATACCTGTGCACTTCACACATCTTTTTGTACATGTTCTTTTGCATCTTCTTAGTATATCCACTCTACCTAGTTAGTGCGTTTCTTTCTGTTTTCTTCCCTTACATTTTTCTTCTCTCCCTTGCCGACTCTTCCTTTATATTTTCCTCTCTTCCCTCTACTCACTCCTGTTTCTGCTTCTGTCCCTTCATCTTTTCCTCCCCCTCCCATAATTTTTTTTCTTTTTCTTCTCTCTTTTCTTTCTTCTTTCTCTTCTTGCTCTTCCTTTTCCTCCCCCCGCTTAAAAAGTACTTTACCATTACCATGGAGCGGATCAACATAGGAGTCATTAACGCCCGAGGGATGAATGTCCCTCAGAAAAGGTCTCAGCATTTGTATGATATGCATAAAAAGCGGATTCATATCCTCATGCTCCAAGGGACTCATTTCAAGGCTGGTTGTCTCCACACCCTGAAGGATCGATATTATTGCTCTTGGTTTCACAGCCCTAACCCCGACTCAAAGTCAAAAGGGGTCTCAATAGCCCTACATAAGTCATTGGCTCATTCGGTCCTAGATTCTAGGATTGACCCAGAAGGCAGGTACATTCTGCTAAAACTTTGTATTAACTCAATGGTATTCACCATAGCTAATTGGTACCTACACAATAAAGACCTGACTTTTGATTGTTCCGATATTCTGTCGCTCCTGTCGGATTTTGGGGAGGGGACTCGGATTGCAGGCAGTGACTTCAATTTTATCCTTGATCCGGAGGTGGATATTTCATCTTAGGGCTCATACCCACTTGCGAGAAATACGGATGAGTGCAATCCGATAAAAAATCGGATTCCACTCGGCCCAATGTTAGTCAATAGGTGACATCTCATTTGCGAGTTTTTTTCTCAGCCGAAATCGGACTGAGAAAAATATCGCAGCATGCTGCGTATTGCTGTGATTCTCGGACGAGACTTGCCAATACAAGTCAATGGGTGCGAGAAAAAAATTGGACAGCACTCGCGCAATGCGAGTGCTGTCCGATTTTTGCGCACGGGTGTCCTTTGAAAAGCCGGCAATTCATGTCCAGCTACTGTAAAATCACACTGACAGTTCACAAAACACTAGATATATACACATAGAATACATATATATATATCTATACACACACACACACGTGTGTCAGTGACACACATATATATATTTATATTGCAAAGTAAGATTGAAGAAAAGCCGTTAATTCATTTGTCGGCTTCTTTAAAATCATTACAGAACCCGACAGAATATGAGACATGGTTTACATACAGTAAACCATTGCATATCCGTTAGAGTTATGTATGTCCCTCACTAATAATGTTAGTATTGTGTGTGTGTAAAATTTTGGAGCTGTAGGTGTTAAATCAAAGGATTAATTCACGGAAAAAACTGGCGTGGACTCCCGCACAATTTTCTCCACCAGAGAGGGCAAGCCAGTGACTGAGGGCAGAAATTAATAGCCTAGAGAGGGACCATTGTTTTTGGGCTCCCCCCCGGCTAAAAAAAAATCTGCCTCCAGCCACCCCAGAAAAGGCGCATCTGTAAGATGTGCCAATTCTGGCATTTACCCTCTCTCTTCCCACTTCCCTGTATCGAGTGGCATATGGGGTAATAAGGGGTTAATGTCACCTTGCTATTCTAAGGTGTCATTTTCTTGGGTGGGAGAGAAGGGACAATACTAGATGCTATCATGTCCTCAAGGGTTCGGCCATGCCTGCTTTCGAATCAGTGCAGCCGTTAGAGGGCAGGGTCCCTTCTGATTGGTTGGAATACTTCCAACTAAAATCCTTCCTCTCGTCTCCAGAAGGCGCAGACTCATACTCCTCCCTTCCTACGCCGTTTGAAAAGCTTTTCCTGTTGGGGTCGCCGCCCAGGTGGCTTTATTATCTATCCTCCCGTGCTCGTTTAGGTCCCAGAAAAAGGGGCTCCTAAGATTCTGCTTAACTGCTGCGCGCACTGTGATCCCGAGACATTGGAAATCCTCCCAATCTCCGAATATGTCTGAATGGGTTAAGGAGATGACCAGCCTTCAAAGTATGGAGGAATTGTCCGCTGAGGTCAATGGTTCAATGGAGAAATATCTGCAGGTTTGGAGTCCTTGGATTTTGTATATGGACTCTCAGGATTTTCAATCCCTCTTTTCTAAGCCATAAGGAAGATAGATCAAACAATACGGGTTAGATGGATGTCATTATAGGGGTGCAAGTTGCCCCCTGTTATATCAGACTTCATGGTTCCTCCCCCCTTTTTTCCCCTTTCTCTCTCCTCTCTCCCCCCCCCCCTTATTCATCTTCTTTGTCTCATTCTTTCCTTTCGTGTTTACACCATTATTATTTGGAGTGACCTTGCTTTTCTTGTTTGCAGTGCTCTGTTTCAGCGGATACTTCATATGTATTGCCAAAGATCATACAGTCTCCCTGGATGGGGATTCCTTCATCCACCATGGATTTTGTTGTACTTGATTGGAAATGACTTTTGACCCGAAAGTTCTATTATTTCTGGACTTGTTGGCTACAGGTCTTAATATACAATTGTAACGGAGATTTCTTTTTGTACTCAGTAATCGTTATGTTGTTGAATCCTTTGTTACTCGATTGTTCTTAATTTCTTTTCAATAAAAACAGGTTAAACATAAAATCTATTTCTGACAGAGTGCATTTATCCATTGACACTTGGACAAGCAAGAATGGCCAGGGGCGTTACATCTAGTTGACTGGGAACTGACTTTGGTGGCTGTGGGGACAGGATTGCTCCACAATCTTGAAATCTCCAAGGCTTGAGGGGCAAACCTTGGTATCTAACACTTTCTCTATTGCTTCTGCCTCCTGTAGGGCCTCCACCTGTGCCCTAAAACTCTCCCTTAATGATATACGCTATCCAACAGTGCAGAGAGAATCTCTCCTGTACTTTGCAGCCAGGGCTCACTGCAATAAGACAGTGTTTAAATTAATATGCCTTGGAGATCGAGTTTGAGCAATGGCTGCTTCTATTGATCCTTGAGCCAGTGAAGGCCGTGTGCGATAACGGTGCAAACTTGGTGGCGGCCCTATGCCGGGGCAACCTCACACATGTCCTCAATCTGGTGGTCCAGCAATTTCTTCACCACTATCCCGGCTTGGATGCACTGCTGCAGAAAGAACAGTCACTGTGTGCTCACGTCTGCTGTTAGCATCCCGCGAATCATTGACTTGAATTGCTACAGAGGTCTTTCAGCCTACCAGTTAACTTGTTTATATGTGATGTACTGACATGGTGAAATTCCACTTTGTACATGTTGCAGGGACTGTAGCAGAAGAAATGAGCCCTGGTGCAATATGTTATTTTACATATCCTGGGCAAACGCAGTATGGACGTGGAGCAAATCAGGCTTGCAAAGAGGGCACAGATAAAGGACCTCTGCACACTTCCACACAGTTTTGAAATGGCTACTAAGATGGTTAGCACTGATGATGCCATAATTAACATCACTATTCTGGTCATCTACATGCTGGAGCACACTTTGAATAATCTGAGAGGAGGTGGTGGTCCCAGAAGAACAGGAGGAAGAAGAGGAGGATGCAGAAGAAATAACAATATCTCTAAGTTCTGGACTGTCATCACAGGTGGGTGCCATGGTAGGGTGAGTTACAGCGATCAATGGGGGCTCATGGTCTCAGATAAAGTCTTAGTGAAGGTGCAGGAGCCGAGGAACAAACGGGAAAGAGGACGAGTAGGAAGAGTGCAACAGACAAGAGATGAAGAGAATAAGGATCCCCTCTCTGTTGTCTGTGGTTGGTGGGAGGGAACGAAGGAAGCAAGCTTTTGAGTGTTACCTGTTATGAATGTGCTAGAGATGGTTTCTGAGCAGAGGCTCCCTCTGGTGGTTACAGACAGTACTGAGCCTTTCAGCGAGGAATGGCAATCTGGGATCGCTGACTGGTCTGATATAAGGGAGGTTCCCTCCCATGATGGTTGCCGGTGATCAATTGTTCTTGTCTCAATTGTGGTTCCTGGTTCATTTGGAAGTTTGCTGAGTCTTGCCTGCATCTTCTGCTATCAGATAAGATATTTTCTGCTTTTATTTTTGTGCTTGCTTTTTGCATTGTTCCCTGCACTTCTGTGGAGGTCAGCCAGGTCCCCTCCGGGGGCTTGTGCTCCTCTCAGTTTATCTGAAGCCACTGTTATATGTTCATTTTCTTTTTCCTGTTTTTTCAGTGGCTGCGGCTTAGTTTTGTTACACCAGAGATCTGATTTTAGGTGGTAGAGATCGTGTGATCTCAGGTGTTTTTGCAATCAGAAGAGTTGGTATTTTTTAGGGTTTTTTTTTGATTGCAGTGAGTATCCTTTCCTGTACTTTTCTGTCTAGACAGATTGGGCCCTAGCGTATGCTCATTCTATTTTCTGTCTGTGTCCGTGTTTCTTCTTGTCTAACCGCCATTACATGTTTGGGGGCTTCCTATTTTCTTTGGGGATCTGCTCCCGGCAGATAGCTTTCATCTTTCTCCCTTTAGGTGTAGTTATCTCTCAGGCTGTGACGAGGCGTCTAGGATCAACGTAGGAACGCTCCACGGCTACCTCTAGTTGTGTGGTTAGTTCAGGGTACTGCAATCCAATAGGTTCCAGCCTCTCTGGTGTATTGCCGTTTTAGCTTATTCTCCTCAGCTACCAAAACACAACAGTATCACCGGCCCAAACTGAAAATTATATGGTACTCACAGAAGGGAAAAATAGTGTGTAAAGAAAAAAAAAAAGTTGTCAGAGTTGTCAGAGATTTTCCTGTTTGTTGCATTTTTTCCCTCTTTTTCTCTGGGTGCTGAGGAGGATTTTTTTTTTCTCTCAATGGAGCTTGCACAGTTGTCTGGCCGTGTGGATCAGCTTGCCACTGAGGTTCGGAGTATTGCTACCTATCTTGCTAGGTTGCCGGTTGTGGAACCTAGGATTCCCATGCCAGATTTGTTTTTGGGGGATCAGGCTAAATTTCTGAATTTCAAAAATAACTGTAAGTTGTTTTTTGCCTTAAAGCCTAAGTCCTCAGGGAACGCAGCACAGCAGGTTCAAATTGTCATCTCTCTCCTGCGCGGCGACCCTCAGGATTGGGCTTTTTCCCTGACACCTGGGGATCCTGTTTTGAATGATATTGATGTATTTTTTCTGGCTCTGGGGTTATTGTAAGATGAACCTAATGTCACTGATCAAGCTGTAAAAACCTTGTTGGCATTAAATCAGGGTCTTGAAGACGCTGAGTTGTACTGTCAGAAATTCCAAAAGTGGGCACTCCTGACCAAATGGAATGATGATGCTTTGGCAGCCCTTTTTCAGAAGGGGCTGTCAGAGAATGTAAAGGATGTTATGGTGGGATTCCCTGCTCCCTCTGGTCTCAATGATTCTATGTCATTGGCTTTTCAAATTGACAGACGTTTGCGTGAGCGCAGAGGTATGCGTGAGATAGTGTTGCCTTGTGAGCCAGCTTCTGAGCCCATGCAGTGTGATAGAGTGACTTCTGGGCACAGCGTCATGAGTTTCGAAAGCGCAATGGGTTATGTTTCTACTGTGGTGACGCCTCTCATGCTATTTCAGTCTGTCCTAAGCGGGGAAGACGTTTTGCACGCTCAGTTGTCTTGGGTAGTGTTCAGACTAAATTTCTGTTGACTGTTACCCTGATTTGCTCCCTGTCCACATTTTCTGCTCAGGCTTTTGTTGATTCAGGAGCAGCTATTAACCTGATGGATTTTGACTTTGCCAAACGTTGTGGGTTTCCCATGATACCCCTGCGGAAGTCAATTCCCCTACTGGGCATTGATTCTACCCCTTTGGCGGAGAATAAACCCCAGTTTTCTACTCAGGTGATAATGAGGGTTGAACCAGATCATCAGGAGAGTTGCAAATTTCTGGTGCTGTATAATCTGCATGACATTATTGTACTAGGTTTCCCTTGGTTACAGTCTCATAATCCTGTTTTGGATTGGAAATCTGTGTCTGTGACCAGTTGGGGCTGCCAATGTGTTAATGCCGACACTCCTGTTTTTTCTGCCTCTCCCCAGTCTCAGGATGTTCCTGACTTTGACTGATTTTTCTGATGTATTTAGTGAAAGTAAATCTGCATCCTTTCCCCCTCACAGGAGCTATGATTGCGCTATTGAATTAGTGCCTGGTGGTAAATTTCCTAAAGGTCGCCTTTTTAACTTGTCTGTACCTGAACACGATGCTATGCGATCTTATATCAAGGAGTCATTGGAGAAGGGTCATATCAGACCATCCTCTTCACCCTTGGGTGCCGGTTTTTTCTTTGTGGCCAAAAAGGATGGTTCATTGAGGCCGTGTATTGATTATCGTCCCTTGAATAAGATCAATGTGAAGTATCAATATCCGTTACCCTTGATTTCTGACCTGTTTTCCAGGGTGAAAAGTGATAGTTGGTTTACCAAGCTTGACCTCAGGGGGGCGTATAACCTTATTCGCATTAAGCACGGGGATGAATGGAAGACGGCGTTTAGTACCCCAGAGGGGCATTTTGAGTACCTAGTGATGCCCTTTGGGCTCACTAATGCTCCTTCCGTCTTCCAATCCTTCATGAATGATATTTTCAGGGATTTTGTGGATAAATTTCTGATTGTTTATTTGGATGATATCTTGATTTTTTCCAATGACTGGGACTCTCATGTGAAACATGTTTGGACTGTGTTCCAGATTTTGAGAGAGAATGCACTGTATGTGAAGGGATCAAAGTGTCTTTTTGGCGTACAGAAGGTCTCATTTCTGGGATTCATTTTCTCTCCGTCTGTTATTGAAATGGACCCGGTCAAGGTTCAGGCCATCTGTGATTGGGTCCAACCTACTTCATTAAAGGCTCTTCAGAGATTTTTGGGTTTTGCCAATTTTTATCGTAAATTTATTGGTAATTTCTCCGGTATTGTTAAACCATTGACTGATTTGACCAAAAAGGGTTCTGATGTGGTGAATTGGCCTCCTGAGTCAGTCTCTGCCTTTCAGGAACTTAAGCAGAGATTCACTTCTGCTCCTGTTCTATGGCAGCCTGATGTTTCTCTACCGTTTCAGGTGGAGGTTGATGCCTCTGAAATTGGGGCAGGTGCCGTTTTGTCCCAAAGAGATCCAGAGACCTCTAAGAGTAACCCTTGTGCCTTTTTCTCTCGAAAATTTTCTCCCACTGAACGTAATTATGACGTGGGTAATAGGGAGTTATTGGCCATGAAGTGGGCCTTTGAGGAGTGGAGACATTGGCTGGAAGGAGCCAAACATCAGGTGGTGGTCCTCACGGACCATAAGAATCTGGTTTATCTCGAATCAGCCAAGCGACTTAATCCTAGACAGGCCAGGTGGGCCTTGTTTTTCACACGTTTTAATTTTGTGGTTTCTTTTCTTCCTGGCACTAAGAATGTTAAGGCGGATGCCCTCGGAGGAGTTTCTTTGCGGACTCTCCTGAGTTATCTGATCCTACTGTTATTTTGAAAGAAGGTGTAGTTCTTTCCGCCATCTCGCCCAATTTGAGACTGGCTCTGGAAGGGTGTCAGGAGGATAAACCTGAGCGCTGCCCTATTGGGAAATTGTTTGTCCCAGACCAGTGGAAGAAGAGTGTGATGTCTGAGATTCATTGTTCCGCGTTGGCTGGTCATCCCGGGATTTTTGGTACCAGAGACTTGGTGAGTCGGTCCTTTTGCTGGCCTACTTTGTCTCGTGAAGTCAGGGAATTTGTGCAGTCCTGTGGGACTTGCTCTCGCTCCAAGCCTTGCTCTCGCTCTAGTGGTTTATTAATGCCATTACCTGTGCCCAAGAGGCCATTGAGCTATATCTCTATGGATTTTATTTCCGACCTCCCTGTTTCTCAGAGAATGACCGTTATCTGGATAATCTGTGATAGGTAATGGCACAAGATGTATCATCTTGGAAAACCTAAGTTACCTTCCTCCTCCGAATTAGTGCCTTTGTTCCTTCAGCATGTGGTTCGGTTACATGGCATTCTGGAGAACATTGTGTCTGACAGAGAAGTCCAGTTTGTTTCCAGATTTTGGAGGACATTTTGTTCTAAACTTGGTGTTCAATTATCTTTCTCCTCTGCTTTTCATCCTCAGACCAATGGACAAACCGAGAGAACAAACCAGACCTTGGAGACTTATTTGAGATGTTTTGTGTCTGCTGATCAAGATGACTGGGTCTCTTTTTTGCCTTTAGCTGAGTTTGCTCTTAATAATAGGGCTAGCTCTGCCACCTTGATGTCTCCATTTTTCTGCATTTTGGGTTTCACCCTCGATTTTCTTCGGGACAGGCAGAGGCTTCTGTCTGTTCGGGTGTTGACTCTGTTGTGGAGCGAATGCAGCAGATTTGGGACCAGGTAGTGGAGAGGTTGTCTCTCTCTCAGGAGAAGGCCCAACGGTTTGCCAACCGGCATAGGACTGATGGTCCTCGGTTTAAAATGGGGGACTTGGTTTGGTTGTCCTCAAGAAATATCCCTATGAGGGTTGCATCTCCAAAGTTTAAGCCTAGGTTCATTGGACCTTATAAGATCATGGAGATTCTTAATCCTGTTTCCTTCCGTTTGCTTCTTCCAGGGACATTTAAGATCCATAATGTGTTCCACAAGTCCTTATTGAAGAGGTTTGTCGAGCCAGTGGTTCCTATGGCTGCGCCTCCTCACCCTGTTTTGGTTGAGGGCAATCTGGAGTATGTGGTTGAGAAAATATTGGATTCTCGTTTTTCTAGACAGAAACTCCAGTATTTGGTTAAGTGGAGAGGTTATGGTCAGGAGGACAATTCTTGGGTGTTTGCTTCGGACATCCATGCTAGGAGACTGATCCATGCCTATCACCGAGCTCATCCTGATCGGCCTGGTTGCACAAGTGAGGGTTCGGTGACCCCTCCTCAAGGGGGGGGGTACTGTTATAATTGTGCTAGAGATAGTTTCTGAGCAGAGGCTCCCTCTGGTGGTTACAGACAGTACTGAGCCTTTCAGCGAGGAATGGCAATCTGGGATCGCTGACTGGTCTGATATAAGGGAGGTTCCCTCCCATGATGGTTGCCGGTGATCAATTGTTCTTGTCTCAATTGTGGTTCCTGGTTCATTTGGAAGTTTGCTGAGTCTTGCCTGCATCTTCTGCTATCAGATAAGATATTTTCTGCTTTTATTTTTGTGCTTGCTTTTTGCATTGTTCCCTGCACTTCTGTGGAGGTCAGCCCGGTCCCCTCCGGGGGCTTGTGCTCCTCTCAGTTTATCTGAAGCCACTGTTATTTGTTCATTTGCTTTTTCCTGTTTTTTCAGTGGCTGCGGCTTAGTTTTGTTACACCAGAGATCTGATTTTAGGTGGTAGAGATCATGTGATCTCAGGTGTTTTTGCAATCAGAAGAGTTGGTATTTTTTAGTTTTTTTTTTTTGGATTACAGTGAGTATCCTTTCCTGTACTTTTCTGTCTAGACAAATTGGGCCCCATCGTTTGCTGCTCATTCTATTTTCTGTCTGTGTCCGTGTTTCTTCTTGTCTAACCGCCATTACGTTTGGGGGCTTCCTATTTTCTTTGGGGATCTGCTCTGGGGCAGATAGCTTTCATCTTTCTGCCTTTTGGTGTAGTTATCTCTCAGGCTGTGACGAGGCGTCTAGGATCAACGTAGGAACGCTCCATGGCTACCTCTAGTTGTGTGGTTAGTTCAGGGTACTGCAATCCAATAGGTTCCAGCCTCTCTGGTTTATTGCCATTTTTTCTTATTCTCCTCAGCTACCAAAACACAACAGTTACCCCGCCACCAACACACCATGGATTTGGATCTTATTGAAGCACCTGAAACATGAGTACCTTCTTGCTGCAACATGATGCCCGTGTTGTTAGGATTAGTAATGGTGCTGAGAACTGGGTTGCCAATCTGTTAGATCCACGGTACAAGAGTAAATTTTGCCAGATGCTTCCCCCATGGAAAGGGAAGCACACATGCTGGAGTATCGAAACATGCTTGTAGACAATCTTAAGAGTAGTTTTCCCCAAGAGAGCAGTGAGGCACACAGTGTGCATCTCAAACCCAGGGAACGTAGAGTCATCAACGCAAAAAAATTAGCAAAAGCAGCGTAAGTGGCAGAAGCAATTTATGTGAGTCGCTTCACACATTTTTTTTAGACCACATCGTGCACCAGCAGAACAGAGTACAAGTCTGACACAGTGAACGACTGGAGATTATGGTGCAGGAATATCTTGAGCTCGATATTGATGCCATCAGGAGAGGTTTTGCATTTTGGTGTTCAAAAATGGAAGAGTGGCCTGAGCTCACCAGTCATGCCTTGGAGGTTTTGTCATGCTCTGCAGGTAGCGTTCCATCAGAATGTGTCTTCAGCGCTGCTGATGTTGTCCTGATGGATAAGTGCATCTGGCTGTTCATTGAAAGTGTAGACCACCTAAATTTCATCAAGATGAACAAGTCATAGATCTCCAATGACTTTTGTACCTACTGCTGCTGAGATTACTAACAAGTGCCTTATTGGCACAACAATCAGAAGGTGTGTCCACTGCTGTTGCCTTTTTTTTCAAAGCACCTAATATTTCTCCTATTCCATCTCCTTTTGCTTCCTCCTGAGTCATGACAAGCCAAATTTTTGGTAAATGGAGACCTCTAATTTGGGTCTCCTTGTTGTGTGTTGCCTGTAGTGGCAGAGCCCCATTATACTATTTCTACTACTCTGGGGCAATTGATGCCACTTTATTGGTATGTACCAATAATTTTTTGAAATGTGGAGACTCCAAGTTGGGTCTCCATCTGGTGGGCTGCTTGTAGTGTAAGGGGTGTCAGAGCCCCTTTATAATATTTTTACTCTGGGGAAATTGATGCCACTTTAGAGGTGTGTGACAATAATTCTTTGAAATGTGGAGACTCCAAGTTGGGTCTCTATCTAGTGGGTTGCCTCTAGTGGACGGGGTCTCTGAGCACTAGGCCTACACCTGTCTCTCATCCACATCTAAGTGATCAATTTGTAAGCTAGAAATGTTGTTGCATGAGGTATCAGTGCTCCCAGTACAGCAGGCCTATATCAGTCCCTCACCCACCTCTTAATTTTAACTTAAATTCAAAGCTGTAAATGATGGCCCAGACCCTGTCTCATGCATGGCCTACGCATGACTGCTGCGCTGTTATAAAATTTCTAATGTGGGTCAATTGATGCCACTTTTCCTGGTGTCTGACCCTAACTTTTTGGAAATGTTTGGACCCCAGGTTGGGTCTCCTTCATGTGTGTTATCTGTAGCAGTAGGGCTCCCAGACATGCACTTACTTTCAATCAACTACCTGTCTTACTATCCTTAAATGTTTCTAATAATAGTAGTCTACGAAGCAGATATTTGTGCCACCTGAGTGTGGCTGAGCAGAAAACCAGTTTGAGCTGTTGCATAAGGTATCAGTGTTCCTAGCACAGCAGTCCTACAACTGTCTCTCACTCACCTCTTAATCGTAACCTAAATTCAAAGCAGTAAATGCTGGCCTTGACCCTGTCTGTTGCATGGCCCATGCCTGACTGGTGCACCATTATAAAATTTCTACTATGGGTCAATTGATGCCACATTTCCTGGTGTCTGTGTGTTGACTGAATTTGGCAGAGCTCTCAGAGCACTAGCCATACACCTGTCACTCATCCACATGTTACTGATCAATGTTTAAGCTAGAAATTCTTGTCCAAGCCCTTTCCCATGCATCCATGCTGCACAATTATGCTATTTGTACTCTGGGTCAATTGATGCCACTTTTTCTGGTGTCTGCAACTACTTTGATCTGTTTTCGCAGCTTTTGGGCCCCCTTGAAACTATTGTCTATGCGATTAATTTTGCTTCCCAGTGAATTCAATGGGGTTCGGATACGTTCGGTGAACTGTTTGGTGAACATCGTGAGGTTCGCCGATCCTAACTGTACCAAACTTTAAAAATTAAATGTTCACCTGAACTTTTCTCCATCCAGCTCGAACACGAACATACACCTCACTGGTTTCTGTCAGGTAAATCAAGGTGCCTTCTGATACTAAATGTGTTCTTTGTAGCATTTCATCAATGTTCTTTGTTGCAGTTGCCTAGGAAAAAATATATAAATACAATAATAAGTACATGGCAATAGGTAAGTAATTCTAACATATATACATATACTGTGTGTGAGCGCAAAAATATATATATATACAGTACAGACCAAAAGTTTGGACACACCTTCTCATTCAATGATTTATCTGTATTTTCATGACTATGAAAATTGTAGAATCACACTGAAGGCATCAAAACTATGAATTAACACATGTGGAATTATACATTACACTTTACAAAAAGTGTGAAACAGCTGAAAATATGTCTTATATTCTAGGTTCTTCAAAGTAGCCACCTTTTGCTTTGATTACTGCTTTGCACGCAGAAAAGGTGAACGGATGGATTCTACATGCCTAGTTCCCACCGTGAAGCATGGAGGAGGTGGTGTGATGGTGTGGGGGTGCTTTGCTAGTGACACTGTTGGGGATTTATTCAAAATTGAAGGCATACTGAACCAGCATGGCTACCACAACATCTTGCAGCAGCATGCTATTTCATCCGGTTTGGATTTAGTTGGACCATCATTTATTTTTCAACAGGACAATGACCCCAAACACACCTCCAGGCTGTGTAAGGGCTATTTGACCAAGAGGGAGAGTGATGGGGTGCTACGCCAGATGACCTGGCCTCCACAGTCACCAGACCTGAACCAATTGAGATGGTTTGGGGTGAGCTGGACCGCAGAGTGAAGACAAAAGGGCCAACAAGTGCTAAGCATCTCTGGCAACTCCTTCAAGATTCTTGGAAGACCATTTCCGGTGACTACCTCTTGAAGCTCGCCAAGAGTGTGCAAAGCAGTCATCAAAGCAAAAGGTGGCTACTTTGAAGAACCTAGAATATAAGACATATTTTCAGTTGTTTCACACTTTTTGTTAAGTATATAATTCCACATGTGTTAATTCATAGTTTTGATGCCTTCAGTGTGAATGTACAATTTTCATAGTCATGAAAATACAGAAAAATCTTTGAATGAGAAGGTGTTCAAACTTTTGGTCTGTACTGTATATATAATATATATATATATATATATATATATTGTAGGGATCCGCTCTGGTAGGCAGGGGGCCGGGCCGCAGTAATGAGGCAAACACACAGGCTTTTAGTTCAAAGTTCAGTGGTTTTAATAACGGGTTCAACAAAAAAGTCCAGATAACAGAATCAAAGTAGAACATAAATCACTCCAGTTTGGAGAACCACTGGTCCCAGACTCACCCTTGCTTGGGACGGGCTTAACTAAGCGGCTGCAGGACAGCAGAGACCGCCAGGTGCCATTCCGGGTGGTCTGGTACTCGCTTCCTGGTGCACACTGACACACTGTAACAAAAACAAGCTTCCAGGCTGACTCCAGCCAAACTCCTTCCTTCCACACCCACCAACTACACCAGCTCCTTGTTTTTATAGGCCTAGTCCACACCCTCAGGTGAGGTACACATCAGCTGACCTGATCACGTGACTATGACCTCATCACAGGTCCTTGAGATCAGGGAAAATCCTGACCAAACTCCAGTCTGCTAGGAGAAATATATCTCCCATCCATCAAGACCCCTTTGGTGTACCACAATATATATACACACACATATATATATCTTCAACACAATACCTCTTTAAGAATGGCAAAAAAGGCAAGAGAGTGTAAAACAACCATTTATTTATTGCAAAATATACAAAACATTGATTAAAAAGAATGCCTCATATCCAGGATTGACAGAGCTGATACAACCCCACCCTAATTAATCAACAACATGTGTGTTTTTAAGCAGAAAATTCTCTATAATGAAATTCACTATATAGGCGATTTAGTATTCACTTTTTTAGATAGCTTAGACATGTGTCCATCAACTTTCTTAGCAGCTTTCAGATTTATTTGTCAATCACCAGATACAGAAAGGAATTTTCTGCTTAAAATTGCAGTAACATTATGTTAAAGGAGTTTCAACAATCAATTGAGCCTTTTTACTGCTAATCATATATAGGGAAATGATGTCAGTACATAGCCTTATGTGTATAAAGACACACTCTTATATTAATAAAGAGGCAATAACGACTACCTTCCAAATCAGTGAAAAGCCTTACTTTCATGATAAACACTAACTGGCCAGTATAAAATGTTAATCATATTGCTATATACATGAAGTGGCTAAAGGAAATGTAGCTTCCAACATAAGAACTGCCAAGATATTTACCTAAGTGGCTGGGTGGAGGATCGCTGCGTCACTAACCCCAACGCACTTTTCGAATGCTCTTCTTCCAGGGGCGTTATGTGTCTTTATACACATAAGGCTATGTACTGACATCATTTCCCTATATATGATTAGCAGTAAAAAGGCTCAATTGATTGTTGAAACTCCTTTAACATAATGTTACTGCCATTTTAAGCAGAAAATTCCTTTCTGTATCTGGTGATTGACAAATAAATCTGAAAGCTGCTAAGAAAGTTGATGGACACATGTCTAAGCTATCTAAAAAAGTGAATACTAAATCGCCTATATAGTGAATTTCATTATAGAGAATTTTCTGCTTAAAAACACACATGTTGTTGATTAATTAGGGTGGGGTTGTATCAGCTCTGTCAATCCTGGATATGAGGCATTCCTTTTAATCAATGTTTTGTATATTTTGCAATAAATAAATGGTTGTTTTACACTCTCTTGCCTTTTTTGCCATACTTAAAGAGGTATTGTGTTGAAGATGTCTTGACGGAGTGTGACCTCTTGTTAAGGTTTTTTTGTGGACTAATATGTATGCATACACATATATATATATATATATATATATATATGCAGTATATATATACATATATACAGTATATACACATATATATAATACATATATATATATATATATATATATACATACAGTACAGACCAAAAGTTTAAACACACCTTGTCATTTAAAGATTTGTCTGTATTTTCATGACTATGTAAATTGTACATTCACACTGAAGGCATCAAAACAATGAATTAACACATGTGGAATTATATACTTAACAAAAAAGTGTGAAACAACTGAAAATATGTCTTATATTCTAGGTTCTTCAAAGTAGCCACCTTTTGCTTTGATGACTGCTTTGCACACTCTTGGCATTCTCTTGATGAGCTTCAAGAGGTAGTCACCGGAAATGGTCTTCCAACAATCTTGAAGGAGTTCCCAGAGATGCTTAGCACTTGTTGGCCCTTTTGCCTTTACTCTGCGGTCCAGCTCACCCCAAACCATCTCAATTGGGTTCAGGTCTGGTGACTGTGGAGGCCAGGTCATCTGGCGTAGCACCCCATCACTCTTCTTCTTGGTCAAATAATCCTTACACAGCCTGGAGGTGTGTTTGGGGTCATTGTCCTGTTGAAAAATAAATGATGGTCCAACTAAACGCAAACTGGATGGAATAGCATGCCGCTGCAAGATGCTGTGGAAGCCATGCTGCTTCAGTATGCCTTCAGTTTTGAATAAATCCCCAACAGTGTCACCAGCAAAGCACCCCCACACCATCACACCTCCTCCTCCATGCTTCATGGTGGGAACCAGGCATGTAGAGTCCATCCGTTCACCTTTTCTGTGCTGCACAAAGACACAGTGGTTGGAACCAAAGATCTCAATTTTGGACTCATCAGACCAAAGCACAGATTTCCACTGGTCTAATTCATTGTGTTCTTTAGCCCAAACAAGTCTCTTCTGCTTGTTGCCTGTCCTTAGCAGTGGTTTCCTAGCAGCTATTTTACCATGAAGGCCTGCTGCACAAAGTCTCCTCTTAACAGTTGTTGTAGAGATGTGTCTGCTACTAGAACTCTGTGTGGCGTTGACCTGGTCTCTAATCTGAGCTGCTGTAAACCTGCGATTTCTGAGGCTGGTGACTCGGATAAACTTATCCTCAGAAGCAGAGGTGACTCTTGGTCTTCCTTTCCTGGGGCGATCCTCATGTGAGCCAGTTTCTTTGTAGCGCTTGATGGTTTCTGCAACTGCACTTGGGGACACTTTAAAAGTTTTCCCAATTTTTCAGACTGACTGACCTTCATTTCTTAAAGTAATGATGGTCATTTCTTTACTTAGCTGCTTTTTTCTTGCTATAATACAAATTCTAACAGTCTATTCAGTAGGACTATCAGCTGTGTATCCACCACACTTCTGCACAACACAACTGATGGTCCCAACCCCATTTATAAGGCCAGAAGTCCCACTTATTAAACCTGACAGGGCACACCTGTGAAGTGAAAACCATTTCCGGTGACTACCTCTTGAAGCTCATCAAGAGAATGCCAAGAGTGTACAAAGCAGTCATCAAAGCAAAAGGTGGCTACTTTGAAGAACCTAGAATATAAGACATATTTTCAGTTGTTTTACACTTTTTGGTTAAGTATATAATTCCACATGTGTTAATTCATAGTTTTGATGCCTTCAGTGTTAATGTACAATTTTCATAGACATGAAAAGACAGAAAAATCTTTAAATGAGAAGGTGTGTCCAAACTTTTGGTCTGTACTGTATATATAATAATGTCTCGAGAAGAACACTGCACTCGCTAAAAAATATTGCATCAAGTGAAGTTTTTATTTGTCAAGTGTACAATAAGCGACAAGTAATTGACGTTTCGGCCTCTACCGGGCCTTTATCACAAAGTCGCCATAGTGTGATTGCATTGCAGGATGTGTCATATTAGGTTCACAGACAATGGAGTCAAGAGGAATTCTCCAATGCCTGTCCTAGCCTGACACCAATGGATATGCAAGTTGCGCTGAATGTTATAGACATATGTCAGGAACAATATGATATAATGGAAGTCAATCCAACACGTTGGTGGTATAGTGGATGGTGCTGGCACATCCGTGCCTTAGCAGTAATGTGCTGGGTAGAGGTCTTAGTGGCGCCGTCTGGAGCGCTGGTAAGCGATGCGTCGGTGGGGTGGTAAGCGCCAGTGTACAGCGTCGGTGCTATGGTGGATGCTGGCACAGCTGTGTCTTAGCAGGAGGAGGCTGTTCTGGGCTGATAGGAGCGCTGTATAAAGCTTTATACAGCGCTCCTATCAGCCCAGAACAGCCTCCTCCTGCTAAGACACAGCTGTGCCAGCATCCACCATAGCACCGACGCTGTACACTGGCGCTTACCACCCCACCGACGCATCGCTTACCTGCGCTCCAGACGGCGCCACTAAGACCTCTACCCAGCACATTACTGCTAAGGCACGGATGTGCCAGCACCATCCACTATACCACCAACGTGTTGGATTGACTTCCATTATATCATATTGTTCCTGACATATGTCTATAACATTCAGCGCAACTTGCATATCCATTGGTGTCAGGCTAGGACAGGCATTGGAGAATTCCTCTTGACTCCATTGTCTGTGAACCTAATATGACACATCCTGCAATGCAATCACACTATGGCGACTTTGTGATAAAGGCCCGGTAGAGGCCGAAACGTCAATTACTTGTCGCTTATTGTACACTTGACAAATAAAAACTTCACTTGATGCAATATTTTTTAGCGAGTGCAGTGTTCTTCTCGAGACATTATCTATTGGGATCTTTGATTCCGTCCACTAGCACCGCCATCTCTATAGTAGTGTGCCAACCTTCTTTTTGCTTCTGTATATATAATATATTACTGGTATAGTGTAATGGTTAAGTGCATGGACTACGACATGGGAGACTGGGGTTCAAATCAAGGTGAACTAAGGTGATGCACCATCCCCATTGCTGTTGTACATAGGCTTGAACCCCCTCAGTCAGATAATTATGGAGTCTGGCTATGGCTACAAGTTCAAGAGTGGAAGCACCATCAGCAACCTCCTCTACATGGATGACATCAAGCTGTATGCGAAAAACGAACGAGACATCAATTCACTGATCTACCTGACAAGGATCTACAGCGAAGACATCGGGATGTCCTTCGGACTGGAAAAGTGCGGCCAGTTGGCAATAAAGAGAAGCAAGGTAGTCAAAACAGATGGATTGGAATTATCAGTAGGGCACATAGCAGATGTCCAGACATGCTACAAGTACCTTGGCATCCCACAGGGATACGGTAACCATGATGAGGAGGCAAGGAAAGCAGCAACATCCAACTACCATCAAAGGATAAGACAGGTTCTGAAAAGCCAGCTCAATGGGAAGAATAAAATCCGTGCCATCAATATGTAACAAGGGCAACCGGGGTGGTAGTCCTGACCGAGTCAAAACACAGTCCGTAGACTGCCCGTAACCTTGCACATAAAATACAGAACAGACATAGCTTTCACCACGGATTACCTTTTCTTCTCCCAGCCACGGTAGTCCAGGTAATTAATTTCAGGAGTGCAACTGTGGTCCAATAGGGAAGATGAATTTTTAATAAGTACTGAGGTGACAAAAGAAAGTACAATACCGTCTCCCTGCTCTTTCCCTGACACTGTCCATGGCTGTACCCACAACGGCCGCGGTAGCCAAAATCAATCAAGTAGTCCGCACGGTGGAATCTGGACGCTCACAGTCCCTTCAGTGGGAGCTCTTCCATAGTCCTGGGGGCCATGTTGTGGTCCTTGAGTCCTTACTCTGGGGCAGCAGATTTCCTCCCCTCCTGTGGTCTGGCAATGCCCCGGCTGTTGCTACACATCTGCCCTGGGCCAACATGCCCGGGCTACTGAACTGGAAGCAGCAGCTTCCTCCATCCTTTTTGATGCTGACCCAGCCCATAAGGTTAACTGTTTGCTTTCCCTAACTCTACACACATACCAGTAGTGGTACAACACTAGGGCATTGCAAACACAACACAAGAATACATAGAACATACAGATACATAACATTAACCACAATACCATAGGAGCACATTTCACATTACATATTTTACATACATAATTGGTCACACAGATCCCGAGTGGGGGAGGGACAAATGAGGGTTCCTGCCACCTCCTTACAAATACATGTGCCCTGCCAGTTATCAGATACCCTGCTGGCATTGTGTGCTGGCCAAAAGAAGATATGGAAGCTGCACATGTGAAGACACGAATAATCCTCACAATGCATAGAGGTCTCCACCCTAAGTCTAACACAAAGATTGTATACCAACAGAAAGGAGGGTGGTCGAGGCTTGATAAGCATCCAAGCCACCATCACAGATGAAACAAGGAGTATCCAGGAATACATCAGAAAAATGGCACCAAAATATGAGATGCTGAGAGAATTCCCAAGGCAGCAACAACAACAGATCTGGAAGGAAGACCAGGAACATGAAGTGCCATGGCAAGACAAGCCGCTGAATGGGATGTACCATCGACAGATAATGGAGGTGGCTGACATGGAGAAATCCTACCAATGGCTGATGAAAGCTGGACTCCGAAACAGCACAAAGGCACTAATTATAGCGGCACAAGAGCAAGCCCTAAGTACCAGGTCCATAGAAGCAGGAATCTACCACACAAGACAAGACCCAAGGTGCAGACTATGCAAAGAAATCTCTGAAACAGTCCAACACATAGTGGCAGGATACAAAATGCAAGCAGGAACAGCGTATATATCGAACGCCACAACCAAGTAGCGGGAATTGTATACAGGAACATCTGCACAGCATATGGGCTAAGTCCCCCTAAGTCCAGGTGGGAGACCCCAGAGAAAGTGGTGGAGAATGAAAGGGCAAAAATCCTGTGGGACTTCAAGATCCAGACGGATAAGCAGGTGTTTGCTAACCAACCAGACATTGTGATAGTAGACAAGGATCAGAAGACAGCAATGATGTGGCAGTGCCAAGTGACAGCAACATCAGAAAGAAGGAATATGAGAAGCTGGAGAAATACCAGGGCCTCAAAGGAGAACTGGAGAAGAGGTGGAAGGTGAAGGCAGCAGGGATTCCAGTGGTGATAAGAGCACTTGGAACAGTGACCCCTAAGTTGGAAGAATGGCTACAACAGATCCCTGGAGCAACATCTGAGCTCTCTGTCCAGAAAAGCGCAATGCTGGGAACAACTAAGATCCTGCGCAGAACCCTCAAACTCCCAGACCTCTGGCAGAGGACCTGAAAATGAGGAAGGACAATAAAGAACACCCCATTGGGGGGTGAGAAGGAAGTTTTTTTATAAATACAGTGTATATATATAAATATATATATATATATATATATATATATATATGTATACCGTATTTTTCGGATTATAAGACGCTCCGGATTATAAGACGCACCCCAAATTTTGAGGAGAAAAATAGGAAAAAAACTTTTTTTAATAAAATGGTGGTGCTTTTTATAATCCATGCATCTTATTACTTACCGGGGTGGTGGCTGCGGTGAAGTGGGGTCCCAGGATCGCTGCTGGATATGGCAAGAGTGGAACGTTGCTGCAGGCCGTAGGCTGGGATGAGGGGGTGGTGTTCCGATGAGCGGCGCACTGCTGTGGGAGTCTGATGCTGCCGCTGTGCTCTGTCCCCGGCGCAGCCAGGTGCTGCCGCCGCGCTGTGTCCCCAGTGCTTGCCGCTGCGCTCTATCCAGTGCTGCGGTGGGGCTCTGCCGACATTTTGTGAAAGGCCAGAGCCCTCCGCAGTTAGTCCATGCTTTCCTGTGCGGTTGACTCCGAGAAAATGGCCGTGAGATCTCCCGAGATCTTGGTCCCGTAATCTCTATCTATGGATGCGTCGCCTCCCAGCGGCCATTTTCCCAGAGTCCACCGCACAGTGAAGGATGGATGAACTGCTGGGGGCTCGGGCCTTTCACAAAATGTTTGCAGAGCCCCCCTCTGCAGCACCAGACAGAGCGCAGCGGCAAGCATCGGGGACAGAGCACAGCGGCAGCACCAGGGACAGAGCGTGGCGGCAGCACCAGGGACAGAGCGCAGCGGCAGCAACTGGCAGCAATGGAGACAGAGCGGCAGCAGTACCGGACACCCGTAGCGGCAGCACCAGACACCCGCAGCGGCAGCACCAATAAGGTATACCCGCATTATAAGACGCACCCCCATTTTCCCCCCAAATTTTGGGGGAAAAAAGGTGCGTCTTGTAATCTAAAAAATAAGGTATATTTATATATATATATATAGACACACACAGTGAGATAGGTACTGTTTACGTAATCAAATTCACCGCACACACACGCACACACACACCGCACACATAAATGCAATTTATTTTTATTCAAGTACAGGTTACATCAGCTCAGAGCAAGCATAAAGTGCAAGTTTATAAATGCACACAAAATTTGTCCTTGGCTGAAATAAAAAGAAATTGCATTCATCATCAGTGTGCAATGAATTTGACTACCTAGATGTCCCAGGCGGTAATAACCTCCTTCCACCTTGCCTTCACTACTGTATGCACACCAATTTGCCGTTATATGAAATACACACGTGGTCAAAATTGTTGGTACCCCTCTTTTAATGAAAGAAAAACCCACAATGGTCACACAAATAACTTGAATCTGACAAAAGTAATAATCAAAAATTTATGAAAATGAACAAATGAAAGTCAGACATTGCTTTTCAACCATGCTTCCACAGAATTTAAATAAAAATAAAACTCATGAAATAGGCCTGGACAGAAATGATGGTAACCTTAACTTAATATTTTGTTGCACAACCTTTTGATTCCTGTAACTGTCAATGAGACTTCTACACCTCTCGACAGGTATTTTGGCTCACTGCTCAAGAGCAAACTGCTCCAGTTGTCTCGTGTTTGAAGATTGCCTTTGCAGATGGCTTGTTTCAGCTCTTTCCAAAGATGCGCAATAGGATTTAGGCCAGGGCTCATAGAAGACCACTTTAGAATAGTCCAATGTGTTTCCTCTTAGCCATTCTTGGGTGTTTTTAGCTGTGTGTTTTGGGTCATTATCCTGTTGCAAGACCCATGACCTGTGACTGAGACCAAGCTTTCTGACACTGGGCAGCACATTTCTCTCTAGAATCCCATGATAGTCTTGAGATTTCATTGTACCCTGCACAGATTCTAGACACCCTGTGCCAGATGCAGCAAAGCAGCCCCAGAACATAACAGATCCTCCTCCATGTTTCACAGTAGGGACAGTGATCTTTTCTTGATATGCCTCATTTTTCCATCTGTGAACATAGAGCTGATGTGTTATGAATGTGCTGGAGATGGTTTCTGAGCATAGGCTCCCTCTGGTGGTTGCAGACAGTACTGAACCTCACAGCGAGGAATGGCAATCTGGGATCACGGATTGGACTGATATAAGGGAGGTTCCCTCCCATGATGGTCACCGGTGATCAATTGTTCTTGTCTCAATTGTGGTTCCTGGTTCATTAGGAAGTTTGCTGAGTCTTGCCTGCATCTTCTGCTTTCAGATAAGATATTTTCTGCTTTTATTTTTGTGCTTGCTTTTTGCATAGTTCCCTGCACTTCTGTGGAGGTTAGCCGGGTCCCCTCCTGGGGGCCTGTGCTCCTCTCAGTTTATCTGAAGTCACTGTTATTTGTTCATTTGCTTTTTCCTGTTTTTTCAGTGGCTGTGGCTTAGTTTTGTTACACCAGAGATCTGATTTAGGTGGTAGAGATCGTGTGATCTCAGTTGTTTTTGCAATCAGAAGAGTTGGTATTTTTTAGGGTTTTTTTTGGATTGCAGTAAGAATCCTTTCCGTACTTTTCTGTCTAGACAGATTGGGCCCCAGCGTTTGCTCATTCTATTTTCTGTCTGTGTCCATGCTTCTTCTTGTCTAACCGCCATTACATGTTTGGGGGCTTCCTTTTTTCTTAGGGGATCTGCTCCGGGGCAGATAGCTTTCCTCTTTCTGCCTTTAGGTGTAGTTATCTCTCAGGCTGTAACGAGAAAAAATTCCAGACAGAGGATGAACGCCCCCATGGCTTGACTTGGGGCACAGAGGGATTGCTCTTGGCAACCGTTGACACACTTCGCACTCTGCTCAAACCAGTAGCCCTTGGTGCCTTTGTTGGTGCTACGTATTCACCTTCTTCCTCTGTGCTGCTGTGTTGGCTATGCGTACCAACAGTCCAGGTCAGATCAGTGGACTCATCATCGACCACCTCATCGTCCATGTCATCCTCCTTCCGTGTTGATATTGTCGGCTGGCCAGATGGCAGCTGTGTCTCATCATCATCAGCCTCAACCTCTTGAGCCGGTATATCACGTGGCTGAAAGTGGCTTTCTTCTGTCCATGGGTTTTCAAATATTTGGCCATAAACAGACGATACCTCCTCACGTTCCTCTTCAATGTTGCGCATTGAGAGGCCAGAGGCAACCAAAGGATCATATGTACCAAACAGATCATCGAAGTGGCCAAGCATGGGGTCAAATGTTTCCTGTGACTGCTGAGGGGGGAGGAAGTAGGAACAGGTTGAGGATTGGATGACCCAGCCTTCTGTGTATCGACAGTAGACTGTGTGGTCGTGGAGGATTGGGTGCTACTAGAAAATTTCATTGAGGCCTTATCTGCCATCCAAGACAGTATCTGCACTTGCTCTTCTGGCTTCCAGACACGTTTATGTTCCAGACTAGGAATTTTCGCCAGGAACATAGATGCATCAACCTTCTTCTGTCTCCCAGACTCAGTGCCTTGTCGGGCACCACTGACAACCCCACGCCCACGTCCCTGTCCCTTCAAAACAGGCTTTTTGGGAATTTGGGGTTTTTGTGACATAGTTGCAGATGTTCAGATGCAGATATTGGGGAACAAGGAGCAGTTCATGCTTTGTGGGAGGTAGCACTACAGCCTAGTACTGCTTTGTGTTTTACAAACAGGAGGACTGTCTGCAATGTAAAAAAAATTGGCCAGAGTTTAAGGCCAAATATTTTGCTCACCAGTCACCACAGAAAAAATGGTGCTGGCTGTGTGTCAGTTGTGCAGTACCGTGCGTGCTATTTGGTGTGCAAACAGCACCGTAAGGGCATAAAAATTGGCCTGAGTTTAACGCCGAATATTTTGCTCACCAGTCACCACAGAAGACAACGGTGCTGGCTGCGTGTCAGTTGTGCAGTACCACGTGTGTTATTTGGTGTGCAAACAGCACCGTAAGGGCAAAAAATTGGCAAGAGTTTACAGCAGAATATTTTGCTTACCAGTCACCACAGAAGACAACGGTGCTGGCTGCGTGTCAGTTGTGCAGTACCGTGCGTGATAATCAGTGTACAAACAGCATCGTAAGGGCATAAAAATTGGCCTGAGTTTAACGCCGAATATTTTGCTCACCAGTCACCACAGAAGACAACGGTGTGGCTGCGTGTCAGTTGTGCAGTACCGTGTGTGCTATTCGGGGTGCAAACAGCACCGTAAGGGCAAAAAAATTGGCCTGAGTTTAATGCCAAATATTTTGCTCGCCAGTCACCACAGAACACAGCGGTGCTGGCTGCGTCGCAGTTGTACAGTAACATGCGTGCTATTCAGTGTGCAAACAGCACCACAAGAGCAAAAAAATTGGCCTGCAGGGGTAAAAGTGACCCCAAAAATAGCTGGGAAAACTGTCACTGCTCCTTGCCCTTATACAGTACTTTCAGCAAGAGCTGAGATATTGAGGTACTATGTATGTACTGTAACTCCCTTGCCTGTCTCCCTGAACAACTACAGTCACCTACTACTAGAATAGCTCTCACAAGAGCTTTTGTGTTTTTTTTTTAGATGTTTTCTGGACGATTTCCAAAAGCACAACTCTCCTAGCAGTTGCTTACACTCTCCCTACGCTAGCACTAGCTGTGATCCGGATGTAATGTGCAGAAAATGGTGCCGGCAGGGCTTGTATAGAGCCTATGAGTCATAGCCTAACATGATGACTGGTCTATGACGCTGCGCACCCAGCCAATGTCGCCCACAACCAAGAAGGCTATGGAATTACTGTGATTGGCTAATGGTGGGCGGGAGATACGAATATTGTGAGGCGAGTAGTGAAATACTCGCTAGGATTCGAGTACCGCATTACTCGCCGAGTTCCGAATCCTAACGAATATACTCACTCATCCCTAATAATGATGAGAACTGACACAGGGAAAAAGTATTGAACACGCTTACTGAAATTTATTTCACACTTCACATACAAAAGCCTTTGTTGGTGATGACAGCTTCAAGACGCCTCCTTTATGGAGAAACTAGTCGTATGCATTGCTCAGGTGTGATTTTGTTCCATTCTTCCACACAAATACTATTCAAATCCTGAAGGTTCCACGCTCTTCTTCTATGAACTCCAAGTTTTAGTTCCTTTCATAAATGTTATATTGGTTTCAGGTCAGGTGATTGGCTGGGCTATTATAACAGCTTTGTTTTCTTTCTTTGAAACTAACTGAGAGTTTCCTTGGAGGTGTGCTTGGGATCATTATCTTACTGAAATGACCACTATTGTTTCATCTTCATTTTGCTGGTAGATGACAGCAGATTTTTATCAAGAATATCTTGGTACATTTGTCGATTCATCCTTCCTTCAATTATATGAAGGTGTCAGTGCCGTGTGCTGAAAAACAGCCCCACACCATGTTATTAACCACCTCCAAACTTCCCTGTTGGTATGATGTTTTTCGGGTGATTTGAAGTGTCTTTTGGTCTCCAAACATGATGTGTAGTATGGCATCCAAAAAGTTCAATTTTGTTCTAATCTGACCAAACTACTGTATGTTCCCCCAGTATTTCACAGGCTTGTCTAAATGTTGTTGAAAAAACGTTAAACACACTTAAACATGCTTTTTTATTCAGCAATGGAGTCTTGCTTTTTATTCAACATGGAGGTTGAGTGCATTACATATATGCTGATTCCACGTCTTTCTATGGCTTTCCACAGGTGGTCCTTGGCTCTTGGACAACTCCTCTGATTATTTTCAGTTCTGAAATCTTACTTGGAGCACCCGGTCATGGCCAGTTTATGATGAAATTGTTATTTCCACGTCCAAATGATGGCCCCAACAGCGCTCACTGGAACCTTCAGTAGCTTAGAAATTCTTCTGTAAACTATGCCATCAGTATGTTTTGCAACAATAAAGTCTTGAGACAGCTGACTGATTTTACCTATCATTAGATGTTTTTTTGTGTCGCACCTTGGTAATGAGTCTCCTTTTTATAGGCCATCAGTTGAACGAGCTGGTATTAAAAAATAATAAGTGACAAGATTGCTTTCTAAATACTGACAGATGTCATGACTTTTAATGGATTTTTGCACCTCTTTCTTCTTGTGTTCAATACCTTTTCACTGGGCCATTTCTCATTATTACACATAACTTAATTTATGGACATCTATGGTTTGATTTATTTGCCTGTGGGAATTGAATGTGCTTTTACCGACCTCTGGTGAGAATTTCATGTCAATAACACCTTTAGAAATATATTTACTTAGAAAATTGATGAAGTGTTCAATATTTCACCCCCTGTATATATACATACTGTATATCTATACAGGGCCGGCGTCAGCACCCGGCGTGCCTGGGCAAGTGCCGGGGCCCTGAGCAGACGGGGGCCCACTCGCTGTTGGGGACTCTGGTGCGCTTTGGGGGCCCGGTGCCTGTGCCAGTGTCCGCGAGTGGACCCCCTCGCCGCTTGATCTGGGACCCGACACTTGCAATATTTACCTCTCCCTGTTCCTGCGATGTGGCGTCTTCCACATCTCCTGACTGTCACGTTTCAGGTCAGAGGGCGCGATGATGTCACGTCTGTGTGCCCTCTGCCTGAGCAGTCACAGCACAGAAGATGCTGACACTAAGGAGTCCAAGGAGTCCAGAGCAGTGGCCAGCGAGGAGAGGTGAGTATTTCATTTTTTTTCTTTTTATGTTTTGAGCAGTGTATGTGGCTAATTATATATGGAGCAGTATATGGTGGCCAATTACATATGGAGCAGTATATGGGGCCAAATACATATGGAGAATCTAATGGGGCCAATTACATATGGAGCAGTATATGAGGACAATTATATATGGAGCATCTTATGGGGCCAATTATATATGGCGCATCTTATGGGGCCAATTATATATAAAGCAGTATATGGGGCCAATTACATATGGAGCATCTTATGGGGCTCATTATTCTGTATGGAGCATTATATGGGGTTCATTATTCTGTATGGAGCGCTATGTGGTGCCCATAATACTGTATGCAGGACTACACTGTCTGGTTTCTGAGCTATTGATATCACTCATGTAATGTAAGAAGTAAGTGAAATCTTTGGCATTGTACTATACCTATATTTCTCTGCCGTATCTGTGCATTATGAATTGTGGTATGCGTTAAAGGGGCCCACTGAGACTCTTTCGCCCAGGGCACACGAAAACCTGGAGCCGGCCCTGTATCTATATATACTGTATATGTAAAATAAAAGTTTAAGTGTTTGTTAAATCTCATGCATGTAACCTAATTGTACATATTGCACAGAGCTTCTATTGTATCTATGATATCTAAGATATTTCTAGCATAAAAAATCATGACTTGCTGTGACAGAAATATATACAATAGTGGACAGCTTCTATAAAAGCTGCATTGAACATTCAAAAGCTCTTAATCAAATCCTAGATAATTATTTTAAAAGAATCTGTCATTTTTACTGTTATAATTAATAAGTATTGTCTATCAAATGTAAAACAAATGTTGTGTCCTTAAGGAGTATTCCCAACATGAACAATTATGGCATCTCTATAGTATATGCAATAAATGTCTAATAGCAGTGCGTCCCCCATTCTTCACACCGGTCTGGGTGCAAGTAAAGGGTCTCCCATCTATTACACACTTAAGGGATCTTCCATAACTGCCCGGGTTTTGAAGGTCTCTTTAATTGTTTTCATCATTTGTTTCTTTGCATTTTTGAGCACAAGCAATTTTCTATTTTATAAAAGGTGATGCAGTTTTGGCAGATTCCTTGTGCATGGCAAATAGTCCATTGGACTAATTACTGTAATACAGTAGGTATGGTCCCATATACTGTATACTCTAACATAGAGAAGCAATTTTGCATTTTTATGTAAATTAGTCAAACACCTCTATTTACCGGTTTTCTTTTTATATTTGTAGAGTGCGCTTTCATTAATTCTATTTAATAAAATATAACAGTAAACATACCAAATTTCTGGATCCTGGAATTCCTGGTTGACCAGGTGGTCCTGGGGGTCCAGGAATGGCTACTGTGAAAACAAGAGAACTCAAATATTGACATGGTTTTTCTGAAAGGTTGTCCCATATCATTAAAAACCTTGGCGCTGATTGATATTTAAAAACAAACAGTTCTTTACTCACCCTCCCCCCTGGCTCCACCGCTAATTCACCTGTGCTGCTCTTAATCGGCTGCAGCGCTGATGTCACATCGATAGCCAATCAGAGAGCTCAGCAGCTCAGAGCACGGGCCCTCCATCTACATTAGCAGAGCCACTGAGCTCACCAACAGGTTGTCGACATGACGTTGGCACTGCAACCAATAACTGACATGGGGAGCAGTACCAGAGAATCGTCCTCCGGGACCGGGATTTTCTGAAAGTGTACGACCCCATTAAAAATTAATAAGTAACTTTAATAAGTTAGTTTTATGCTACTTCTATTTATTTACTGAATGTACTGAATAAAAACTTAGCATATATATGAGGCATGACATTTAGATATTATGCAAGACTCTACACAAATTTGGACAAAGTTGATATCAGTTTTACATCTTAAAATGGTTAGACGGCGGAGACATAAAACATGAGTTTTATATCCTCCTTGCTCTGCAGTGACGAGTGAATGCATTCACACATCACTGCAGAGTGGGGAGGATATAAAGCTTCGAGAGAGCCACAGTCTCGTAACACCCTCTGATGAAGGAGATAGCTGCATCTCCGAAACAAGTAAGGGATAGTACGACCCTTCCAGGATCCCATCCACGAGCAACACAGTGACATCACATGCTGACTGCTCTCACGCACGGCTTACACCATATCGGGCAAGTCATCGGCCGGGACTCCCTGAAATCAGGTTTGCTGCGGCTAACTCCTGGATTTTTGCCGACTGCTGAAGGCTTTTTAATGCAACCAAGAACCTGGACTTGGAGGTATTTAACATACTAACATCTTAGCTGTATTGATAAGTGGCAACGCAAGGACTGGTACATACATACCTAACCATACAGTGGGTTCGGAAAGTATTCAGACCCCTGTAAATTTTTTACTCTTTGCTT
>JARQOD010000006.1:177668474-177761187 GCA_033576555.1 Oophaga sylvatica
GCAGGCGCTGGGCCTCTCTGACCTTTCCTGGAGCCTGCGCACTGCAGTACTTTGCTTTGCCCTCAACAGGGCAGATCAGTACGCTGGAGCAGGAGCACGACACTAAGCAAGCAGGATGATGACATCGCATGAAGAAGGGAGGTGACGGACCCGGACCTGCGACACCCATCGGACAGGACCGCCTCAGACCGCCCCCTGGGTGAGTATAATAAAACTTGTTTTTCTTATCTTTCAGGTTGGACTGGGGGCTTATCTACAGCATTCCATAATGCTGTAGATAAGCATTGAAAGGTAGTGGCTGCATCTTATAGCGGCAAAACGAGGTGACAGGTTCCCTTTAATTTACAGTAGGTTTGGAAAATATTCAGACCCCTTTAAATTTTAAATCCAACCTGATGGAACTGGAGAGGATCTGCAAGGAAGAATGGCAGAGGATCCCCAAATCCAGGTGTGAAAAAGTTGTAGCTTCATTCACAAAATACTCATGGCTGTACTAGCTCAAAAGGGTGCTTCTAATCAATACTAGTGTTGAGCGATACGATAATGCAAATATCGGCTATCGGCCGATATTAGCTCTATCGGCCTTTCGATAATTCGTTTCGATATTTTCGTCATATCGAATACCGGAATCGGATTTGTCACTGTCACTGTCCGTGTCCGTCGGTCGGGTCTGTCACTGTCAGTGTCCGTCGGTCGGGTCTGTCAGGAGTCAGCGGCACTTACCTGGCAGAAGATCTCCGGCGGTCACGTCCTGGACTGCTTCATGGCCGCCATCCTCTTCTCCCCGGCGGTCACATGCAGTTTCTCGCGATAACTGCAGTGACTGCTGGGTAATCCCGGCCGTAAAGCAGTCAGTCCGATGACGTCACCGCCGGGGAAGCAGGTAATCAGCTGTGCTGCGTCGCGATGACAGGCTCTGCCTGTCATTGCGATGTAGCAGAGCTGGATCGTCGTGGGACTGTCGTTATGGACTGCGTCGGACAGGTGGTATACTGTTGGTTTGTTTTTTTTCTTTTTTTACAGGAGATCGATGGCGTCGCAGGAATGAGAGTACAATAAAATTAATGAAAACTGTGTTGTCTCTTTTATTTCATTAAAATACTTTTTTCTTGCTGTGTCTTTTTTTTATACATTTAATAACTTTGGGATTAATAATGGATCGGTGTCTTATTGACACCTCTCCATTATTAACCGGGCTTATTGTCACCGTGCAATCAACGGTGACAATAACCCCTTATTACCCCGCTTGCCACCGCTACAGGGCAAGTGGGAAGAGCCGGGTAAAGTGCCACAATTGGCACATCTTTTGATGCGCCAAATGTGGGGCTGCTGTAGCCTTGTATTATCAGGCTGTTGAGGGCCAAAATCCATGGGCCTTGACAGTCTTTTAATACCAGGCCGCAGCAGTCTGCATTTTACTTGGCTGGTTAACAAAATTAGGGGGACCCCTACGCCGTTTTTTTTTTTGAGGGGATCCCCTATTTTTGTTAACCAGCCAAGCTAAGCAGACTGCTGTGGCCTGGTATTATCAGGCTTGCAAGGTCCATGGATATTGGATCCTTACCAGCCTGAAAAACCAGGCCTCAGCGGTCTGCTTCATCTGGCTGGTTAACAAAAATAGGGGGGACCCCACGCCAATTTTTTTCGAGGGGATCCCCTATTTTTGTTAATCAGCCAAGATATGCAGACTGCTGTGGCCTGGTATTATCAGGCTGGCAAGGTCCATGGATCTTGGCTCCTTAACAGCCTGAAAATCCAGGCCTCAGCGGTCTGCTTCATCTGGCTGGTTAACAAAAATAGGGGGGACCCCACGCCAATTTTTTTCAAGGGGATCCTCTATTTTTGTTAACCAGTTCCCTCTGACGTCACTGATTGTGTCCCTAGCTGACCTGAAGTGAAAGTGGAAAGCAATCAATTAAGCTTTCCACTTCCTCTCCTGTCAGCCAGGAGAGGAACTCATTCATTTGGGGGTTTACTGTGAGGCTGCAGCATTAGCTGCGGTCCCTGCAGTAAACATTAACCCTTTCTGAAGGATTACACCGTGGGACCTGACTGTACATCGGATTGGTAAGAATAATTTTGCTTTATTATTTTATTTTTATTACAGGAAATGGTTTTAGCAGGAAAATAAAATATGGTCAAAAACTGTGTGATTATTTCATTAAACTTCTTTTTTATTAAAGTGTGTGTGTTTGATTTTTCTTTCATACAATAGGATTAATAATTGATAGTTGTCTAATTGACAGCTCTCAATTATTAACCTGGCTTAAAGTGACCTTTCAATTGCAAGGTCATTTTAACCCCTTATTAACCCATTCGCCACCGCTACAGGGCAATGGGAATAGACGGGCAAAGTGCCAGAAAGGGCAAATCTAATTAGAGATTTGCCCTTTCTGGGGTGTCTGGGGGCAGATGTTAGTAGCCGGGGGGGGGGGCCAAAAATAATGGTCCCTCTCTGGGCTATTATTATCTGCCCCCACTCACTGGCTTTGTCTGTCTGGTTGCGAAAATAGGGCGGGAGCCCACGCATTTTTTTTCAGCAATTTTACACCTCATATATATATATATATATATATACACAATGTCATTGAGTTTGTGACACATATATATATATATATATATATATATATTTATAGTTCATACACTTCTACATAGTATAATGGCCGCTAATTCAATTGCCGGCTTTTGTGAAAATGCAGAACCCGACATGAAATGACACTTGGTGTACATAGGGTTAACCATGTCCTTTGCTATCTGATTTGCACAAACAATTAAATCAGTCTATGTGTGCAAAATTTCACACCTGTAGGGGTTAATTAAAGGTGTAAATTCGTAGCAAAAAAGTCCGTTTTTTTTACAACGAATTTACACCTTTAATTAACCCCTACAGGTGTGAAATTTTGCACACATAGACTGATTTAATTGTTTGTGCAAATCAGATAGCAAACGACATGAAAAGACATGGTTAACCCTATGTACACCAAGTGTCATTTCATGTCGGGTGCTTCTGTCTTTTCACTGAAGCCGGCTTTACCCGGCAATTGAATCAGAGGATATTTTACTATGTAGAAGTGTATAAACTATACATATATGTATATATATATGTCACAATGACATGTATATATATATATATATATGTATTCTATGTGTGTATATTTAGTGTTTACAAGGAAATAAAGGTTTTTTTTAGTTGCGATATTTTGTTCCCATAGACTTACATGGGACTTCCGGTATCGAAATCGGATATCGCCGATATTTAGTGATATCGGCGATACAATTTCGATACAATATTTTTAGATATCGAGCAATATCGCTCAACACTAATCAATACTGAGCAAATGGTCTGAATACTTATGACCATGTTATATTTTAGTTTTTTTTAATAAATGTGCAGAAATTTCTACATTTCAGATTTTTTTCAGTCAAGATGGGGTGCAGAGTGTACATTAATGAGAAAAAAAAGAACTTTTTTGAATTTACCAAGTGGCTGCAATGAAACAAAGAGCGAAAAATGTAAAGGGGTCTGAATATTTTCCGAACCCACTGTAGCTAACAGGAGCAGAAATGTTGCAGAAAATCTGAAACATCAAAACTCAGGAAATATTCAATTAGGATATGCAGATTTTATTTGCAGTATTTCCTTATCTCATTCAATTTTAAGGGAAAAATTCACAAATAAAATGAAAAATATTTAGACTTGAGAGTTCTCAGTGGTTGATACCTTTTAATGGCTAACTGATGAACAAATGAACAAATAAAATGTAAATTTACAGAAAGAGAAATTTGTATTTTTTAGGAATCACAAGTCTGCAGAGGGCACCACTTTAACAGAACCTTAGTAGCATAATAGTTCCTTTTATGTTTACTCGTGCCTTTTTGTTTTTAACAGCAACAAGCTTTGCGGTTAATCCTATCTTTGATATTGTAGAAAAAAATCTCCAGCGCAAAAATGGATAAAAATTCCATTTTTATTAGATAAAATTAAAATCCATCTTGATAGAAAAAAGACATATACAGGTGGGGTCCCTGGTGGTCTGAAACCACCAGGGACCCCACCTGTATATGTCTTTTTTCTATCAAGATGGATTTTAATTTTATCTAATAAAAATGGAATTTTTATCCATTTTTGCACTGGAGATTTTTTTCTACATGTTTTGCTGCAGCCAACGCCTCTAATCAAGGTGGCTCCGTGCGCATGAGGATTCTGGACTACAGCTGAGTGTGAAAATCTTCTGGACTACTGCTGAGACTGGTGAGCTGACTATTTTCCTGCTACCCCCCCCCCTTTTTCCTTGCCTACATATCTTTGATATTGGTACATGCTCTCAAGGTACTCAAAACCACCTTCAAGAAGTTTATTAACCCTTCAGTTACTTCACGAGAACTAAAGCAATGTGGAAGGAAAAAATTAACATTTAACTTTTTTCACAAAAATTTACTTTAGACCCAAACTTTTTTATTTTCACAAGAGTATCAGGAAAAATGGACTACAAAATTTGTTGTGCAATTTCTCAATTTCTCCTAAGTACACCGATACCTCATACATGGGGGAAAGCCACTGGGTGCATGGCAGGGCTCCCAAAGTCCTAATCAAAGTCCTAACCCGAACCCTAACCCCAACACACTCCTAACCCCAACTCTAACACCAACACCACAACCGTAACCCCAACACAACCTTAACCCTAGCCCAAACCCTAACCCTAGCTCTAACTCTAACCCCAACCCTAACCCTAGCTCTAACCTAAACTCCAACCCCAACCTTAACTCCAAAGAATGGAAAAAAATAAATTTTATTTTATTATTTTTTACCTAACTAATAAGGGGGTGACAAAGGGTGGTTTGATTTACTGTTTTTTTTTTTTATCTTGATCACTGTAATATGTGCATACACCCGCCAAGATGATGCGGAGTGCTGGAGGATGGAGCAGGAGGGTCCGGGGATTGCACAGGTACTGGCAGGGCTTGGGGGACCCCATTTCTCTCTCCTCTGGTATGCAAGATGATATCAGAGGAGAGATGAATGAATTGAAAATCTGACTTTTTTTTGCGAATGTTGTTATTCGGTGAATAAGGGTGATCACGAGACTGGGGACGGTAAAGACCGACCCGAATCATGTTCCGACGCTGGGGGGCGCTATGCACTTATTTCTCAGAGCCGTTATAAAGCGGCAATGAGGAATAAGGCCCCTTTACTGCCCCCGTTAAAAGGCGTATCGGCGGTCGTTAAGGGGTTAACCTTACCAGACATTGTTCCTTTTTTTTTTTTTACCAAGTTCATGTGTGCCAATTCAGCTTTTATCATTTAGTTCCATGTATGAACTCTTTGCTTCAAATTTCTAATGGAGGTTACAAAAGTTATATTATAAGATCATGTGATCTGTGTATGGTCTATAGTCCAATGATCCTTGGAAATAAGTAAAGCTACATTCACATCTGTTTGTGTTTCAAAAAGGACTTAAGAATTTCTCCCATGTCATTTGTTTTGGAGCCATTTTACAGCCATTTTTCATTCATTGTTTCTCATGTTTTAATAGAGATTAATTGTCTGACGTTTGTTTTCTATAGACACTTAGCAATAGATGAGATAAGTAACAATGTAAAACAGATGCCTTTCGATTTTCCTCCATTGTGGATAGATCCCAAAAAGTTTAGTCAAGTTTTATTCTCAAAAAGTAATGAGAATGGGACATACAGTGGGTACGGAAAGTATTCAGACCCCTTTAAATTTTTCACTCTTTGTTTCATTGCAGCCATTTGGTAAATTCAAAAAAGTTCATTTTTTTCTCATTAATGTACACTCTGCACCCCATCTTGACTGAAAAAAAATCAGAAATGTAGAAATTTCTGCACATTTATTAAAAAAAACTAAAATATAACATGGTCATAAGTAGTCAGACCCTTTGCTCAGTATTGATTAGAAGCACCCTTTTGAGCTAGTACAGCCATGAGTATTTTGTGAATGAAGCTACAACTTTTTCACACCTGGATTTGGGGATCCTCTGCCATTCTTCCTTGCAGATCCTCTCCAGTTCCATCAGGTTGGATTTAAAATTTAAAGGGGTCTGAATATTTTCCAAACCAACTGTAAATTAAAGGGAACCGAAAAGAAACAGAAATGTAGAAAAATTTTGCAAATTTATTAAAAAAAAAAACTGAAATATCACATGGTCATACGAGTGATGTATTCAGACCCTTTGCTCAGACACTCATATTTAAGTCACATGCTGTCCATTTCCTTGTGGTCCTCCTTGAGATGGTTCTTCTCCTTCATTGGAGTCCATTGTTTAATTAAACTGATAGGACTTCATTTGTAAAGACACACACCTGTCTTTATAAGACCTCACAGCTCACAGTGCATGTCAGACCAAATGAGAATCATGAGGTCAAAGGAACTGGCCAAGGAGCTCAGAGAAAGAATTGTGGCAAGGCACAGATCTGGCCAGGTTACAAAAGAATTTCAGCAGCACTCAAGGTTCCGAAGAGGGCAGTGGCCTCCATAATACTTAAATGGAAGAAGTTTGGGACCACCAGAAGTCTTCCTAGACCTAGCTGTTTTAATAAAAACTTCTACATTTTTTTTCAGTCAAGATGGGGAGCAGAGTGTACATTAATGAGAAAAAAATGAACTTTTTTGAATTTACCAAAAGGCAAAGAGTGGAAAATTTAAAATGGTCTGAATACTTTCCATACCCACTGTATGTGCACAAATCCCTATGGTATATTAAGAGAAAAATGCTTACCCTTTCTCCGGGTCTCCCTGGTGGTCCAGGGGGTGATTGCATGAAATAACCACCGTTGGAATAACCTTTTTCACCCTTCTCCCCCTAGTAAATGCAAAAGAAATTTTATGAGTGCTTCATAGGTATATGTAGAATAAATATTGGAATACAGGGCAATATGTTACTTGCTACCAGATCTTGTGCAATGAACATGAATCAGATTTAATCAGACTAGCTTCATAGTCATATATGTCATCTGTGAGCTTTATGGAAACGCTAAAGAATAATTAAGATGTTAAAAAGAGCAAAAGACAGAGAGTAAAATACACCTAGAAGGGTCATTATTTCCTACCAAATAAATTACATTTTACAAAATAAATTAATTTTCCGGCTTACGTTGTAAAACTACTGTAGAAGTATGTTAACACAGATATTTTAATGTGGATTTTGCAGCAGATTTGCTTCAAAATCCACTTCAAAACCTGCCTCAAATCCTCTCTGACAAGGTGAGGTTCACCAGGATCAACCTAGGGTATGTTTCCACTATCAGGAAACAGTCCGGATTAGCTGCGTGTTTGACGCTGTGCGTTGGCGCAGCGTCAAACACACAGCGTCCCGATGTTACAGCATAGTGGAGGGGATTTCAAGAAATCCCGTCTCCACTATGCTGCAAAACACGCAGGCGGAAGACCTGCGTTTCCGGACATGCGGCGCGTCTTTTCAGACCGCAGCATGTCCTAGTCCCTTGCGGCGACGCTGCGTCGCCGCAAGGAAAATAACACAGGGCTATGCAGCCCTGCGGTCATTCCGGATGTGTTCCGGAGGTGTCCTGAACACATCCGGAATGAGCGCGTTCAGAAGGGGGCGGGGCTTTGGGCGGAGCGGAATTTCCGCTCCGTCCAAAGCGCTGTGTTTCCTGATCGTGGAAACACAGCCTTACCTGTATCAGCTTGCACAGAATGACAGCAGGCGCAGGATGTCAGAGCAATGACACAAATTGTTCGATGATGTCACTATGTTGCTCCACCTGTGTTGAAATGCTAATTGTGCTGCAGAGCCCCAGTATCTGTGGTTAGCTGAGTATATAGTGTTTATTTATTTTAGTGTAGGGAAATGTGGTGCATTACACTCTATGGTGGGTACTACTATGGAGCCATAGTACTGTGTATGGGGGGCTGTGGGGGCCAGCATAATCTATGTAAGATCATACGATGTGGAGAGCTGTGGGCATATACGGTGTGTAGGAGGCTGAGAGTGGCATCACACTATACTTTGTGTGGGGGCTTAAGTATTGCTGCTTTATTGAAATATTGGCGACCAGGCGATAGCAGGTTCATGTCCCTTACGGGGACGAATAAAAATATAAAATATATATCTCACAAAATAAAAAAAATGTACATTTGGTATCCTCCTAAGTGTACAGACCAGAAGAATCATGTTGCCAGATCACTTTAATACTGCACATTAAACTCCATAAAAATAAAACACAAAAAGAAATGGTGGAATTATTTGTTCTTTCCCCATAATAATACAACACTTGGAATTTTCTTTCTGTTTTTAAGCCCATTATTGGGGAAGTAAATAGTGACATTTATAACTGCAACTCATCCAGCAAAAATGAAGAGAAAAAAAATTGCCAAAAATTAAAGCGAAAAAGCAAAACTAACAAAATAAAATAGCCCATTCCTATGAGACTGGAGTAAAATTTGTGACGCAAGGTGAAGATGATGAGCAGTTGTCACCATGCCCCATCTCCATGCCACCTATTTTGGTGGAACTGGCCAAAACTGTTGATAAAATGTCAAATGTCTCAAAGTTTTGCTTATCTTCACATTGCACAAAATTGTGTTTTTTTTTAAGTGCTTTACAAGTAACCACTTTGCAGAATCGGGAGCCATACCATAGAGCAGTATTATTGGTTATACTGTTGGTTATATTGTCTCTCATTATGTTTTTTTTTTTTGCATACAGTTGAATGCTACAACAATAAGGTGTCCTATTAAAAAGGAATGTATTTGAAGGGTGTAAAAAAATTAAGTGGCAGCAGTGGAATCAATGGGTATCCAAGGTTTACAATGGTAGGTGAAATTGTTGCTGTTTTTCAACATACCTTAATAAAATAATGGTTCAAGTGCTGGGAATTCAGTGGAAAGCCTGAAAGAAATCAAGAATCAATTAAACTGTGTCAGTTTAAGGCTAGGGCTACATGGCGACTTTGGTGACGTTCATTCGGTTTTGCTGCTACATTGAGGTGCTAGACATGTGAATGAGGTCACATTGCAACCCTGACACTGCTACGACTACATAAGCAAGTCTCATAAAAATCAGATTTGGTTGGAATTATTGCGACTTGCTTGCTGCCATAGTGTACGTGTCGCAATATGACCACATTCACTTAGATAGTGCTGCGATGTAGCAGTTACGCCGTGGTCCCACTACTGTATCACATCCGATACAATATGGTAATGACCCCCGGCTCCTGACCTGCTGCGAGCGTGATCAGAGTGTCAGTGCACTGTGCTCCGATCCTCTTGTATGGGAGAACTGCAGCACAGCTGCAGGGGAGACGGAGAAATTAATTTCTGCATCTCCTCTGCTGCAGGCATCGGTGGGAATCGCACTGCACTCGGGTGATATCTGAGTGCAGTGCAATGCTTCACACACACCCATAGATTTATATTTGTGCTTGTGATCTGAATTTGGCATGCAATTGATTATTTTTTTTGTCTGATCACTATTCAATTGGAGCAGAAAAAAAACACCATTGAGAACAGAAGCAAACCAATTTTAAATGTCATTGCATTTATCTGATTTAATCGCAAGTGGGAGCGAGCCCATACACTGATTAGATGGCTGTTATCTCTAGCTTAGTATGCACAATGTTACAATACTGCAGTATATTCATATGCTTGTACATTTTTCTATATGATTTGAAAAGTTGCATGACATCAACAATATTATTACGAATACCTGAAACTATAGAAAAAAATCTATTTTGGACTCCAGGACGCAGCAATTTTTTTCCCTTTTTTATTACTGCACTCTAAAAGTTATATTTTTTTCCGTCCACACAGTTGCATGAAGGCTTGTTTTTTATCTTGATGAGGTGTTATTTACAATGCCAACATTTTGCAGTACATTAAGGGTACAAGCACATGATTAAGAATTGCTGCGGCCAGATACTACAGCATAGTGGATGGGATTTCTAGAAATCCCAGGTCCACTATGTGACTATGTGCACCTGTGGATCACCCGTGGACACTGACATGTGGTGCGTCTTTCAGGACCGCAGCATGTCTATTTATCTTGCGTTGATGCTAGTCTCCACAACAGAAATTTTACCAGTAGTAATGTATTGAATGCAGTAGATTTGCTTGGTTCAGTGAACACATGCGGATTTACCTGTGTTCAATAGAATGTAGAGTTTTTACACAGTGAGAATACGATGCGTCCAAAACGCTGCTACTTGCTACATGTGGATCATGGGCACATAGCTGGGGCAACCATCAGAGCCCTGACTGGCGTATGGGGCCCAATGAGCAGAGAGGGCCCGCATCGGGCCCAGTCTCTTCTGCTCATCGGGCCCCAGCGGCAGGATTCTGCCGATGCAGAAACTGAACCTGCGCCAAGAAGCAGGTTCAGTTAAACTATATTGCTGTGCGGGCCTGCACGGTAATAGTTAAAAGCCGCCAGCCAATCGGAGGCTTGCAGCTGACTTTAACGCACACATCGCCGGCATATGACGTCATTTCATTCGCCGGCGAGTCCGCGCTCAAAATGCCTGGAGGGAACATCGCCGCAGGAACGCGGCCAGGTAAGGAGAAAGTTTTTGTTTTATATTTTTATAGAAAGCAGCAAGCTGCACTATGTTTCGACGGCAGGAGGGAGACATAGGTCAGAATGGAGACACTGGGGCAGGATGGGAGATGTGGGGGCAGGATGGGAGACACAGGGGCATAATGAGAGACAAGGGGCAGGATGGGAGAATGGGGGTAGGATGGGAGATACAGGGGCAGGATGAGAGACACAGGGGCAGAATGGGAGACAACGGGGCAGGATGTAAATACTTGGGGCAGAATGGAGACATGGGCAGAATGGAGACATGGGGCAGAGACGAGACACGGGGCAGGATGGAGACACAGGGGCAGGAACGAGATGGAGCAGGATGGAGACACGGGGACAGGATGGAGACAGATGGGGCAGAATGGAGACAGATGGGCAGGATGGAGACAGATGGGGCAGGGTCATGGGGAAAGATGGAGACAGATGGCGCATGGGCAGGGTCATGGGGCAGAATGGAGACATGCGGCAGAATAGAGACACAGAGGCAGGATGGAGACACGGGGCAGGATGGAGACAGATGGGGCAGGATGGAGATAGATGGGGCAGGATGGAGACAAATGGGGCAGGGTCATGGGGCAGGATGGAGACAGATGGGGCAGGGTCATGGGGCAGGATGGTGACAGATGGGCAGGGTCTTGGGGCAGAATGGAGACATGGGGCAGAATGGAGACAGATGGGGCAGGATGGAGATAGATGAGGCAGGATGGATACAGATGGGGCAGGCTCATGGGGCAGGATGGAGACAGCACTATTTAGCCTAAAAAAGCAAAAAATACACGCCACAGATTTGTCAGTGTGGTATCTCCGTGCCAGCTCATATATCTGCATGCTCCAAGCTTGGCCAATTTAGGCTTGTTTTCCATTGTTTTCCTATGTGTCACTCTAGTTATATACAGCACTATTTAACCTACAAAAGCAAAAAATACAGGCCACAGATTTATCAGTGTGGTATCTTCGTGCCAGCTCATATATCTGCGTGCTCTAAGTTTGGACCTTTTAGGCCGGTGTAACAGGCCAGATTAACCCCCGCCCAGAATATACCCGGGGTTAAAGTGGCCTAGCCCAGATTATACCCCGAGTATATTCTGGCCTAGGCCACTTTAAACCCCTCTGGGCCAGAATACACCCCGGGTATATTCTGGCCTAGGCCATATTATACCCCTCCAGGTCAAAATATACCCCAGCTGCTGCAGATCAGATTATTCACGCTTTTGAGAACCATCAAAAACGGGCCCCAGGCAGCACACGGGGCCCCAGGCAGCATATGGGAGGGCAAAGACAGCAAACGGGGTCTCACGCAGCCAACTGGGGCCTCAGACAGCGCACAGGGTCCAAGGCAGAAGGCCCCAGGCAGCACACGGGGCCCCAGGCAGAGCACAGGGCCCCAGACAGCACACAGGGACCCATTGCAGCACAAAAGGGCCCCAGGCAGCACACAGGGGCCCCAGTCAGCACACAGGGGACAGAGGCAGCAAATGGGTTCCCAGGCAGCACACAGGGGACCCAGGCAGCACACAGGGCCCCAGGCAGCACACAGGGGGCAGAAACAGCAAACGGGTTCCCAGGCAGCACACGGGCCCCAGGCAGCACACAGGGGCCCCTTGCTATGCACAGGCAGCACACAGGCCCCAGGTAGCACATGGAGCCACAGGCAGCACACGGGGCCCCAGGCAGAGCACAGGGCCCCAGGCAGCACACAGGGGCCCCAGGCAGCACACAGGGGACAGAGGCAGCAAATAGGTTCCCAGGCAGCATACAGGGGCCCCAGGCAGAACACAGGGCTCCAGACAGCGCAGACGGGCCCCTGGCAGTGCACAGGGCCCCAGGCAGCACACAGGGGGCAGAAACAGCAAACGTGTTCCCAGGCAGCACACGGGCCCCAGGCAGCACATGGGGCCCCAGGCAGCACATGGGGCCCCAGGCAGTGCACAGGGCCCCAGGCAACGCACAGGGGCCCCTTGCAGTGCACAGGCATCACACAGGCCCCAGGCAGCAAATGGGTTCCCAGGCAGCATACGGAGCCCCAGGCAGTGCCCAGGGCCCCTGGCAGTGCACAGGGACCCCTTGCAGCACACAGGGGACAGAGACAGCAAATGGGTTCCCAGGCAGCACATGGGGCCCCAGGCAGCACACAAAGCTCCAGGCAGTGCAGAGGGACACCTGGCAGTGCACAGGGCCCCCAGGCAGCACACGGGACCCCCAGTCAGCACACGGGGCAGAGACAGCGAACGGGGTCCCAGGCAACACACAGGGGGCCCCAGGCAGCACACAAGGGCCCGAGGCAGTGCACAGGGCCCCAGGCAGTGCACAGGGGCCCCAGGCAGCGCACAGGGGACAGAGACAGCAAACGGGTTCCCAAGCAGCACATGAGGCCCCAGGCAGCGCACAGGGGCCCCTTGCAGTGCACAGGGCCCCAGGCAGCACAGAGGGGACAGAGACAGCAAACGGGTCCCCAGGCAGCACACGGGGCCCCTGGAAGCTCATGGGGCCCCAGTGCACACACGGGGCAGAGACAGCAAACGGGGTGCCAGGCAGCACACGGGGGCCCCAGGCAGCACACAGGGGGCAGAAACAGCAAAATGGCTCCCAGGCAGCACATGGGCCCCAGGCAGCACACGGGGCAGAGACAGCGAATGGGGTCCCAGGCAGCACACGGTGACCCCAGGCAGCTTACAGGGCCCCAGGCAGCACACGGGGCCCCAGGCAGCACACGGGAGCCCCAGGCAGCGCACAGGGCCCCAGGCAGTGCACAGGGGCCCCTTGCAGCACACAGGGCCCCAGGCAGCACACAGGGACCCAGGCAGTACACAGGGGCCACAGGCAACGCACAGGGCCACAGGCAGCACACAAGGGCCCCTGGCAGTGCACAGGGACTCCAGACATCACACAGGATTGAGTGATATGTCCAAGAACGGGGCCCCAGACATCGTACAGGAGATCCCAAACATCGTACACGGGGCAGAAACAGCCCACAGGGGGGCAGAGACAGTCTCTTCCCCGCCTTGCATGCTGTCTCTGCCCCCTGTGCACTGTATGGGGCCCTGTGCACTGTCTCTGCCCCCCTATGCACTGCCTGGGGCCCCTGTGCACTGCCAGCGGCCCCTGTATGATGCCTGGGGCCCCTGTTCACTGCCTGGGGCCCTCTGCGGTGCCAGGGGCCCCTGTGCACTGCCTGGGACCCCTTTCGCTGTCTCTTCCCCCGTGTGCTGCCTGGGGCCCCTGTGTGCTGCCTGGGGTCCTGTATGCTGCCTGGGTCCTGTGCGCTGCCTGGAGTTTTGTGCATTGCCAGGGGCCCTGTGCACTGCCATGGGCCCCTGGGCGCTGCCTGGGGCTCCGTGTGCTGCCTTGGGCCCTGTGTGCTGCCTGGGACCCCGCTCACTGTCTCTGCCCCGTGTGCTGCCAGGGGCCCTGTGCACTGCTTGGGGCTCCGTGTGCTGCCTGGGACCCTGTTTACTGTCTCTGCCCCTGTGCGATACCTGGGGCCCCATGTGCAGCCTGGGGCCCTGTGAGCTGCCTGGGGCCCCTGTGTGCTGCCTGGGGCCCCTGTGTGTTGCCTGGGGCCCCTGTGCTCTGCCTGGGGCCCCCGTGTACTGCCTGGGGCCCTGTGTGCTGCCTGTTGCTCCCGTGTGCTGCCTGGGGCCCCTGTGCTCTGCCTTGGGCCCTGTGCGCTTCCTGTTGGCTGTCTCTGCCCCTGTGTGCTCCCTAGGGCCCATGTGTGCTGCCTGGGGCTCTGTGCACTGCCTGGGGCCCCCATGTGCTGCCTGGGACCCCGTTCGCTGTCTCTGCCCCCTCGTGTGCTGCCTGGGGCCCGTTTTTGATGGTTCTCAAAAGTGTGAATAATCTGATCTACAGCTGCTGGGGTATATTCTGACCCAGAGGGGTATAAACTGGCCTAGGCCAATGTATACCACGGGGTATAGTTTGTCCTAGGCCAGAATATACCCGGGGTATAATCTGGACTAGGCCACTTTAACCCAGGATATATTCTGGGAGGGGGGTTAATCTGGCCTGTTACACCGGTATTCAATTTTTCCTGCTGTCTGTCACTCTAGTTATGTACAGCACTATGTTGCTTTGTTAAAAAAAAAACAGGCCAGATATTTTACAGTGTGACATGCCTCATAAATCCGTGTGCTCCAAATTGTTGCATTTTAGGCCGGTAGTCCTGTGCTTTCCCGTCTGTTACTCAAGTTATATACAGAACTATGCTGCTTTGTTAAATAAAACAGGAAACATATTTTACTGTGTGGTATCTCCGTGGCAGCTCAGATAGCTGCATGATCTAAGTTTGGGCCTTTTAGGCCGGTATTCAATTTTTGCTGCTGTCTGTCACTCTACTTATACAGTATAAACCACTATGTTGCTTTGTTAAAAAGAAACAGGCCATATATTTTACAGTGTGGTAGATCTGTGACACACCTCATACATCAGTGTGCTCCAAATTGGTGCATTTTAGGCCGGTAGTCCTGTGCTTTCCTGTCTGTTACTCAAGTTATACACAGCACTATGTTGCTTTTTAAATAAAACAGCCCATTTATTTTACAGTGTGGTATATCTGTGACACGCATCATATATCCGTGTGCTAGAAAATTTGGGCATTGTAGGCCTACCTATTCTAGTGTTTTTGCTGTCTGTTATGGTACTTAGTGGCACCAATTGGCTAAGCAAAAAAATATTTGCAACTACAGTCCACATATTTTAAAGTGTGGTTTTCCCGCACACTTATCACATACAAGTTTGCTACCAATTCAGCCATTTGTAGTGTAGCGTATAATATTCTAGTCCATTTACAATGGGCAAGGCGCGTGCCAAGGGACAGGGAATTGGCCGTGATGGTCTGGGGCATGCCGAGGCAGAGGCCGTAGGCAAGCTGAAATTGGACCAACAAAAACACCCACATCTTCTCGCTGGACCTTAGTTTCCGAAGTCCTAGGGGACCACAGCAAGACAGCACTATTGAAGCCAAAGCAGTGTGAAAAGTTTGTTGGTTGGATAGCGGATAATAATTCCAGTTACATGGCCACCACCACCAGCACACTGTCTTACACACGGTCAAGTCTGAGTAGCCGTGAATCTGGCCCGCATATTTCTTACCCTGATCCTCCTTCCTCCCACCAAGCTGAGTGCCCTGAGACAACTGATCCCACACTTGGACACTCCGACGAGCTGTTCACTTTTCCATTTATATATTCGGGCCTCTCGCCTGGTCCACTTGAAGCGGGGCAAGATGAGATTCCATGTAGCGATGTCCAAATATTTGAGCAGCCACGGTCCAAAGAATGGACAATGATGAGACACAATTGCCGGAAAGTCAGTAGTAGGACCAGGTTGCGGAAGTGGAAAATGAGGTGGTGGATGATATAGTAACTGACCCAACCTGGCAGGAGGACATGCAGAGCAAGGACAGCAGCACACAGGGGAGGGAGGCGTAGCACCCCTTCAGGCAGGAAGAAGCCGTGTGGTGGACAGAAGGTGGGCAACCGTTCCCCATAACACCAACATGCTGGAAGTTGCCAATCCAACTGTTAGGTCTTCCCGAGTCTGTTTTCTTATGCAATGACTGCAAGGCCCGCCCTGCTACCAAGTCATTGGACCCCAATAAGCCTTTGAACCCAGGTACTGGATGGGCACTGTTAGCAGTCTTGCATGCATAGCTGAGTTTATGTTCCGCTGCCTTTCCCGTCACCCTCACATTCTCAAAATTTTGGGTGATGGGCAATACTGATTGGTGACACTTCTAGACCCATGCTACCTGAGGATTGTCCTTGACTGATCTTACCATTCTTCTTCTCTGCCTTTCTGATGTTTTTCTTGGCCTGCCACTTCTGGCCTTAACAAGAACTGTCCCTGTGTTCTTCCATTTCCTTACTACGTTCCTCACAGTGGAAACTGACAGGTTAAATCTCTGAGACAGCTTTTTGTATCCTTCCCTGAACAACTATGTTGAATAATCTTTGTTTTCAGATCATTTGACAGTTGTTTTGAGGAGCCCATGATGCCACTCTTCAGAGGAGTTTCAAACAGGAGAACAACTTGCAAGTGGCCACTTCAAGTAGCTTTTCTCATGATTGCATACACCTGGCTATGAAGTTCAAAGCTCAATGTGGTTACAAAACAAAAAAAAGTGCTTTAGAAAGTCAGTAAAAAGTAGGTAGGAGTATTTAAAACAAAAAAATGATAAGGGTGGCGATACTTATGCAGCTGTCAAATTTTGTTTGAATGCAGATTGCACATGTTCTGCTAGTACAATAAACCTCATTTCAAGGCAGAAACATTACTGTGTCCAATAGTTATTAGATATATCAAACTGAAATAGCTGTTGCAAAAACACCAATTTTTATAAAACATTAAGCTTAAGATTAATAGGGGTGCCCAAACTTTTTCATATAACTGTATATGCAAGTGTTCAACTGCAAAGGAGATGTGGGATGAGTTACAGAAAGTGCATAAAAGATCAAATCTCAGCAATAAGCTTTATCTCACGAGAAAGCTGTATCAGTCTAAGCTAAGTGATGATCAGAATATGCAGGACTATATAAGAAACACCCTAGAGATTGTGGAGCGTCTCTAGTGTATTGGAGAAGAAATTAAAGATTTTCATGTTGCTGCACTTCTATGAAGTGGTCTTCCAGAGAGTTATGACACACTCGTGACTAGATGCATGGCCAGATGATGAGCTGACACTAGAGTATGTTAAGGGCAAACTTGTGGATGAATTCAAGAGAAAAACGCAGCATGTAACCAGAAATGAATCCAAAGCAGAAACAGCACTAAAGACACAGGATTTCCCTTAATATAAGAGCAATCTAAGATAAACTTGTGAATGTTTTGTCTGTAAAAAGTCCAGCCACCTTAAAGCAGACTGCAGAATTTGGAAAGCAAAAATGAGGTCAGCTTAAAAGACAGAACAGGGTTAAAACAGCGATGAAGTAAGATTCTGCATGTGCTGAAACTGCATTTAACTCTAGTACAAGCCCATCTGCAAAGCATATATGGTGCATAGATTCTGGTGCAAGCAGTCATGTGACAAATAACAAAGATTTCTTCACTGACCTTAAAGCAAGTCAGAAAAGGTCATCTTAGCTAATGATCACTATATGACTACAGAGAAGGTGTAGGAGACAGCTACCTCCACTGTCCAGTTTCCTCAGCACAAAGCAGAAAGATCCCAATAATGGATGTTATCTATGTTTCCAGCCTTGAAAGCAATCTTCTCTCAGTAAAGAAGCTCACGCAAAAGGGGAATGTAGTTACTTTTAGATCTAACAGCTGCATCATCTCAAAGAAGGGTCACACTCTTGCAGAAGGAAAAATCCAAGATGAACTTTATCAGCTAAAATGCAAACAAAGAGTGTACAGGGCTAGGCAAGATCTGCATAAGAACTGTATCCATGTATGGCACAGACGTCTTGGGCACAGTGACCCAGAAGCAGTAAGGAAGCTAGCTCAACTTGCAAATGGTATTGAAATCAACCAGTGTAGACAAATGATGAAGTGCACTAGCTGTCTTAAAGGGAAAATGTCCATAAAATCCTTTCCTAAAATAAGCACCACTAGATCTGCACAGACTCTGGATCTGATACAAACAGATTTATGTGGTCCAATGAGTGTTCAAACTCCTAGCAAGAAGAGATATTTTCTCACATTTATTGATGACTACTCCAGATATACAGTTGCCTGCCTGCTTCCCAGTAAGGACGAAGTTCCACAGAAACTTGAAGAATATCTTGCTGTAGTGTTTAACAAATTTGGATGAATGACAAAAGCTTTGCATGCAGATAATGGAACCGAATATACAAGTGGTAAAGTGCAAATCATTTTCAAAAAGAATGGAATCGTGTTCCAGACTACTATTCCATACAACCCTGAACAAAATGGCATTGCAGAGAGAAAGAACCGTACTCTCTGTGAAAGTGGAAGAAGTATGTTGTTTGATGCAAATCTACCTACAACGTATTGGGGAGAAGCCATCACGACAGCTTGCTATCTTCAAATCAGAGTGCCAAGTAAAGCCACAAATAAAACTCCATATGAGCTATGGAACTGTGAAAAGCCTATACTGAAACACCTCAGGAAATTTGGAAGCAAGACATTTATGTATGTTCCCAAAGAAAAATGTTCCAAGTGGGAATCACACGCAAAGCAAGGAGTCCTGGTGGGCTATAGCGAAACTCAAAAGGGATACAGAATCCTGCGCCCAGAGACCAACACAGTAACAATCAGCAAACAAGTAGTGATTGATGAAAACTCTATCGCTCAAATTTCATGAGGTTACACCAGTTATTCAACCTAAGAATCAAGAACAAGAATCTCAATAACCAAACCCAGACCCCGAAAAGGAAAACACTGAAGTATGGATAAGCTCTGAAGACACCAAGGAAGTCACAGAAGAACCAAGTCAACCTCCAGTCAGGAGATCAGAAAGGCCAAACAAAGGTATCCCCACTAGACTCCTTTCTTATATGGTCAGAACACTTCCTGAAGCAGAGTCACAATCATGGCAAGAGATGCAAAAACTGCCTGTTCACAAGAAACAAGTGGATAAATGCTGCTAATGAAGAGATGGAGTCCCTTCACCAACGCCAGATATGGGAGCTTACTGAGCTAAAACAAGGAAAAAGAGCTATCAGATGTAAGTGGGACTTCAAAAACAAATATGACTCACAAGAGTAAAATTCACCGGTTTAAGGCAAGATTGGTCGCAAAAGGGTACTCGCAAAAGTGTGGTGAAGATTACGATGCTACATTTTCTCCCGCTGCAAAGCAAACCACATTCAGAACTTTAATGTCCGTAGATGCAGTTCAATAGGTGACAGTGAGACATTTTGACATCAATACAGCCTTCCCACATGGTAACATTCAAGAAGAGTTGTACATGAGCCATCCCGAGGAATATATTAAAAAGGGTGAAGAGCACCTTGTTTGTAAAATGCAAAAATCTCTCCATAGACTTAAGCAGTCGGTAAGAGCTTGGAACTCGAAAATGAACAAAGTTTTGATGGATGAAGGACTTAACAGATCTCAAGCTGATCCATGTTTGTATATGTAGACGATGTAATCATGTCTCATTAAGATGAAAAAGAAATTGCAAAGCTAGGTGAAATTCTCAACCAGCACTTTGAGACTAAGGACCTTGGACATGTGACATATTATTTGAGAATCCAAATCCAGAGAGAGGAAGATGGAAGTTTTCTTCTCAAAGTTCTAAAATTTCCGCAATACTAAACCAGTTTGAAATGTCAGAAGCCAAAGGCGCATCAACACCAATGGACCTGTCCTACTTAAAGTTGGAAGAAGATCTGCTACCCAGCAATGAGAGTTACAGACAAGCAGTGAGGGCGCTTCTGTACATAGCAACCACAACTCGTCTGGATATCACAGCCACAATTGCAATTCTCTGCCGACGTGTAAGCAAGCCACGCCTAAGAGACTGGAATGCAATTGAGAGAATTCTTCAATATCTTAAAGAAACTCAAAAGCTAAATCTTAAGATATCTGCATCATGAGATCTCACTCTCAGAGTTTATGTGGATGCAGATTTGGCTGGAGATTCAAGTGATCGGAAATCAACAAGTGGTTACTTGTTCAAGTTAGGAGAAAATTCAATTTCTTGGTCCAGCAGAAAACAAATGTCAGTCGCATTATCTTCTACAGAAGCAGAATATATGTCTGCTGCTTATGCAAGTCAAGAAGTAATTTGGTTGAAACAACTTTTAGAAGATTTTAGCAAGCCATTAGCTCAACCAACAGTTATCTATGAGGACAACCAAGGATACATTAAACTTGCCAGCAGTGAGAAGATTAGTGCAAGGACTAAGCACATTGATGTAAAACATCACCACTTACGTGACTTAGTGGAACGTGGTGTATTTGAGCTTATCACGAGTTTGACAAGCTGATAGCTGATGGCATGGCAAAGCCATTTTCAAGAGCCAAGTTTGTGGACTTCAGAACTGCAATTGGACTAACAGGATAAGTAGTTGTTGAGTGGGGGTGTTGGAATATGTTTGGTGCAACAACTCCATTCCTGTCTGAGTGTTTAGTTGCTAGATTTGTATGCTGTTTATAAAGTTAAAAAATAAAACTCCTAGAGGCTCACACAGGGAGAGCATGTGACTGAATTTCCTTTTTTTTTTCCTGTGTCTGTGTATGAGAGAAGCAGCCTGCTATAGATGCTGCACAGATAGAGACACACAAAATATTTATTCCTGATCTATTAAGCATATCATATATTGTTCCTGAATAAAGAAGCTCTGTTGTCACACGCTTGGAGAGTATCCTGAATAATCCACGGCCAACAAGTTTTTCCAAGAGAGAGCAGTGGGACTATGGACAGTTCGAGGGGTGGAGGCAGGCCTATGGTGGAGCCTGGATGGAGTCTCAAGGGGGCCCTGAAAATTTTGCCAGTATGGGGTGCCGAAATTCTTAGTGGCAGCTCTGCACATAGCCATGCTTTTTATTAACTTGAGGCAGTGAGAAACAACAATTCCACCACTAATTTCTTACATTTAAATCTTAATTGCAGTGTACTGTATTTTTCGGACTATGAGACGCACTGAGCAATTCAACTCACTCAGGTTTAGACAGCAAAACATGAGAAAAAAAATATTTCTTAGTTCATGGTGATAAAAGAAGCAGAAGTGTTAATTTATCTCTTTCCAAATATTTCCTTTGGTTTAAGAGATCAGAGTTTTCTGGCACATGGGCAAGTATTCATTAACCGGTTTGAGAAATCCTCATGTGACCGCTCGTATGCGATTTGCACACTTACAGTAGCCTACTGACTTGCTACACTAAATAATTCACTCATTATTCAGTGAAATACTACAGCCCTTGCTTCATTTAAACAAGCAGGAAGAGAAGCTTGTCTGCATGTGACCATAAATATCAAAAACACTTATGGGTGGTCACGTGATGAATTCTAAAACTGGCAAGAAGAACCAAATCCTGACAGTGAGCATATTACATGCTGTTAGGATTCAGCATGCTACAGTGATAAATTTTATAATCAAAGGTGTTGCCCAGGTTTGTGAAGAAAGTCTGTAGTCAATCTATGTGCCTGCAGACTTCTGAGTTCTCACATCTTGCGTACTGCATGCTGTCAGGATTCTCCAGTGCCGGGAGCGTTCAGTCATGTGATTGCAAGAATGTGATCTGTATACTTTCGGCCACATTCTGGCTAGATACTTGCTAAATACAAGTGAATTGTGAACATACTTGCTGTTATGTGACCTCACACTCTTGCCACCGGCAGTGAAGAATCCTGATAGCGTGCAGGATTGAGAGGCTGTCATTGAACTTAGACAACACCTTTAATGTTACTAACATAAATACAAACAAAACCCAAGAAAAGAACAAATTAGCATATATCCTTTAGTAAATAAATAGTAATAACATAGGGTACATACAGTAGTTAATATTGTTTAACCCCTTCCCGACCCATGACGCCTTCGTCGGCGTCATGAAAAACAGTTGTTAGAACTCTCCTGTTAGTTTTTTTTTATCTTGCTGGTCACATGACCTTAGTGGCCTATTTAATCCGGCTCCACCCTTCTGGCTTTGCTGGACTTCATTGTAACTTATACTCTTAAGCTAGCCAGGTGCTTTGTTACCTAACTCAGACAGTTTTTGCTTGGTCTTTTGACCTCTGTGTTCTATGTTCTTTGTTTTGCCTTTTGCTGCTACAACTTCTGTTAGGAGGTGTCCATCTTTTCTCCCAGTCCCTAGTCCTTGTAGGGATCCCTCACTCACATCTATAGGTCTTCGTTCAGACTAGCTGAGGACTTTAGCGGGTCTGATCGCAGGATCAGGTTCCCCGTTACATCGTAGGGATCCAGCTTAGTTCTATTGTAGGGACAGACCTCTCTTCTTTCCTTAGTGCTTGTAGCAGATCATAACAGTAAGTCCAGCCCAAAAATATCTCTAAGGAAAGATTTCCAGTTTTCATCATGGTGTCGGTTCAGGATTTGGCTCAACGCCTGCAGGGACTCTCCCTGGAGGTGGCTGAGATCCAGCAATATGTGAGTAGTTGTTCTGGAGCACATTTCGTGGAGCCAAAGGTACGTTTGCCTGATTTATTTTTTGGTGAACAACAAGATTTTTTTTCTTTTAAAAATGCTTGCTTGTTGTATTTCCGTTTGAGACCCAGATCCTCTGGTGATGAATCTCAGCGCATAGGGTTCATAATGTCACTTTTGCGCAAAGAACCTCAGGACTGGGCCTTTTCTCTGCAACCTAGTGATCCATGCTTTAGATCAGTGGATAGTTTTTTTTCTGCTTTGGGGTTATTATATGACGATCCTGATCGTGTTTCATCAGCTGAGACTGAATTGAGACGTTTGAGACAGGGATCAGGTAATGTGGAAAAATACTGTACTCACTTCCGTCGGTGGTCTACTCAGGTGGGGTGGAACGATTCAGCTTTGAAAAGTTTATTTCTTGCAGGGCTAAGTGAAAGGGTTAAAGATTTGCTGATTGCTTATCCCATACCTGGTAACTTGCAAGAGGTTATGCAATTAGCCATACGGGTGGATAGGAGACTGCGTGCAAGGGTTTCATGAGAGTAAATCCTCTGCCATGTCAGCTCCAAGTCTTGATAGTTTCTGTTCTGACATTGGAGAGCCGATGGAGATCGGAGCGATGGCATCTCGCTCTCAGGAAAAAGACCGCCGGTTTTCTGAAGATTTGTGCCTTTATTGCGGCAAATCTGACCATTTCATTAAGAATTGTGTTCTTCGTATGAACAAAGAAAAAAAAAAAAAAGGTCAGTTTTGCCCGTATAGCCTGTTTAAATACTAAGGGCGTTTTTCTTTCTGCCACTACTACTGCTGCTCAGGAAGAATTAATGGATTTTCGGGTATTTGTCGATTGTGGTTCCACTCTGAATGTGATTGATGGGGAATTCTTGGAAAAACTTAAATTAAAACCTAAACCTTTGTCATCCCCTATTGCTGTGGTTTCTGTTGATGGTTACTCACAAGATCTGTGAATTTCCTCTCACTATTAATGGTGTTCACCAAGAGAATTTGGATTTGGTAGTTTTGAATAATTTGCCTTCTCCAGTGATTTTGAGGTTACCCTGGTTAAAATTAGACAATCCTGTACTGGACTGGTCTACCAATGAAATTAAGTCCTGGAGCCCCAAGTGTTATGACAAATGTTGTAACGGGCGTATTGCTGCTATGGATAAAGGGGAATTACCTGTACCTATTCAGGATTTTTGGAAAGTTTTTTCTGAGAAGGAATCGCAGATTTTGCCCCTCATAGAGACTATGATTGTACTATTGAATTTGTCCCTGGAGCGACTCTTCCTAAAGTCGTTTATTTAATTTGACTATTCCTGAGAGAAAGGCTTTGGAGGATTATATACAGACAAGCTTGGCCGCCGGTCACATTAGACCTTCTAAGTCTCCTGTGGCTGTTGGATTTTTTTTTTTTTAAAAAAAGGACGGCGGTTTACGTCCTTGTTTGGACTTTCGTGAGATTAATAAAATTACTGTACGCAATCCTTACCACTGCCAATTGATTCCTGATTTGTTTAACCAGTTAGTGGGGGCCAAGTGGTTTTCCAAAATTGATCTTCGGGGGCATACAATTTGTTGCGCATGAAGGAGGGTGACGAATGGAAGACTGCGTTTAACACTCCTGTGGGGCATTTTGAGAATCTGGTTATGCCTTTTGGTCTTACCAACGCTCCTGCATTTTTTCAGAATCTTATTAATGACATCCTTAGACCTTTGATCGGCAAAAGTGTGGTTGTGTATTTGGATGACATTTTGATTTATTCACCGGATCTGGAGTCTCATTGGCGGAGTGTGCGTGAGGTATTACAGTTGTTAATGGACAATTCGCTTTTTGCTAAGCTGGAGAAATGTGAGTTCGCTGTACAGAGAATTAGTTTTTTGGGCTACATTATCTCCAGCGAAGGTTTTGAGATGGACCCGGTGAAAGTTCAAGCTGTGCAGGAATGGCCTAGGCCTATTGGTTTGAAATTGATACAGAGGTTTTTGGGTTTCGCCAATTATTATAGAAAATTCATTAAAAATTTTTCTATTATTGTCAAACCACTGACCGATCTCACCAGGAAAGGTGCTAATGCGATTCAGTGGACTACTGAGGCCATTGTAGCTTTTGTGTTTTTAAAGGAGAGGTTCAGCTCTGCTCCCATCCTTATGCAGCCTGATGTGACTAGACCGTTTTTGGTTGAGGTTGATGCTTTTTCTGTGGGGGTCGGCGCGGTGTTGTCTCAGGAAAACACGGATGGAGTGCATCCCTGTGCTTTTTTTTCAAAAAAATTTTCTGAGACTGAACTGAATTATGATATTGGTAATCGGGAATTATTGGCCATTAAACTCGCATTTGAACACTGGCGGTATCTCTTGGAAGGTGCTGAATTTCCCGTTCAGGTTTTCACAGATCATAAAAATCTGATCTATCCGGATGCTGCCAAACGCTTGAATGCCCGTCAGGCTAGATGGGCACTGTTTTTCTCGCGGTTTAATTTTTCTGTCACTTACATCCCAGGTACTAAGAATGTGAAAACTGATGCTTTGTCTCGCAGTTTTTCTCCCATGATTGGTGTTGAGGAGGAGGAGAACATTTTACAAGAAGGAGTTGTGATTGCTGTTTTGGACTCTGTGTTGGAAGATGAGATTCTTAAAGCACAGGAGAATGCCCCATCTAACACTCCCCATGGGAGGTTGTTTGTGCCTGGGACCTTTAGGAGAGATTTGTTTGTGGAGTGTCATGAGTCTCGGTTGGCAGGTCATCCTGGAATCTCTGAGACCAAGAGACTTGTGGGTCGCAGTTTTTGGTGGCCTGGATGGCAGAAGGAAGTCATTAAGTGGGTGCGTCAGTGTACTGTGTGTGCTAGATCTAAGTCTTCACATACTTCTGCTGCGGGGTTGCTTTGGCCTCTGGAGGTTCCTAGTGCACCTTGGACACATTTGGTTATGGACTTTATTACTGACCTTCCCCCCTCTGAGGGTTTCACTGTCATCTGGGTGGTTGTGGACCATTTTAGCAAGATGTGTCACTTGGTTCCTTTCATAAACTGCCCTGCGCTAAAGGGTATGCCACACTAAACAACATCGCTAACGGGATCGCTAAAAAACATCACTATTTAGCGATCCCATTAGCGATGTTGTTGTGTGCGGCAGCTGCCAGCGACGAGCTTCCTGCTGTGATCTCGCTCGTCGCTGGAATCGTTCCGGACCCTATTTTATCGCCGGCGCTCCCGCTGGGTAAGTATAATCGCTAAGTGTAGCACCTTTTCTTAGCGATTTAGCGGTACTTTTGTACCGCTAAAGTCGTTAAGGAGATCGCTAACCGCGATAGCGTCCTTAACGACATCGCTAAGTTAGGTAGCTACTAGCGATATAGAAACAATCCCGCTAGCGATCTCATTAGTATGCGACGCTAACGAGATCGCTAGCGGGATTGTGTAGTGTGGCAGTACCTTAAGACTCTCGCTAAGGCCTTTGTCAAGGAAATTGTCAGACTACATGGTGTTCCTACTGACATTGTTTCTGATAGGGGACCTCAGTTCGTGGCTCGTTTTTGGCACGCCTTTTCTGACAGGTTGGGAGTTCATTTGTCGTTTTCATCCGGATATCATCCTGAGTCTAATGGCCAGACAGAAAGGAAAAACCAGGATGTTGAGCAGTTCTTGCGTTGTTTTGTGGTAGACAATCAAGAGGGGTAGTCTGAGTTTCTGCAACTTGCTGAATTTGCTCTTAACAATCATACATCCTCCTCTGCTGATTGTTCGCCTTTTTTTTGTTGTAATGGGAGACATCCGTCGTTTGGGTCATTCTCCAAATTGGTATCGGCTGTGCCTGAAGAGGAAAATTTTTCTGGTGATTTGGAGAGAGTTTGGACGGATGTGCGTGGTAATCTTCAGGAGGCTAACAGAAAATCTAAAGGGTACTTTGATAGGAAATGGCAAGAGGTTTTGTTTGCTATTGGTGACATGGTTTGGCTATCCTCTAAGAATCTGAGGTTGAGGATTCCTTCTAAAAAATTGGGTCCCAAGTTTGTAGGGCCCTTTAAGGTGCTTCAGGTTGTTAACCAATCGGCTGTTAGGTTGGAGGTTCCTACCTCCTGGAAGATTAATCCGGTGTTTCATGTTTCTCTGAAAAGAGCTGATGTGTTGGATGGAGACTCCACTGCCACTGTTCCCTGGTGGTGGAGGACGGGGAATATGAAATTTCTTGCCTCCTAAATTCTAGACGGTATAGAGGGAGTTTGCAGTATCTCGTCGCTTGGAAGGGTTTCGGACCCGAGGATAACTCATGGGTGAGGGCGGATGATGTTTCTGCATCCAGACTTGTCAGAGCATTTCACAAGAGGTTTCCGGATAAGCCTGGTCCTAGGGGATCCGGAGGATCCTCTTAGAAGGGGGGGTACTGTTAGAACTCTCCTGTTAGTTTTTTTTTATCTTGCTGGTCACATGACCTTTGTGGCCTATTTAATCCGGCTCCACCCTTCTGGCTTTGCTGGACTTCATTGTAACTTATACTCTTAAGCTAGCCAGGTGCTTTGTTACCTAACTCAGACAGTTTTTGCTTGGTCTTTTGACCTCTATGTTCTATGTTCTTTGTTTTGCCTTTTGCTGCTACAACTTCTGTTAGGAGGTGTCCATCTTTTCTCCCAGTCCCTAGTCCTTGTAGGGATCCCTCCCTCACATCTATAGTTCTTCGTTCAGACTAGCTGAGGACTTTAGCGGCTCTGATCGCAGGATCAGGTTCCCCGTTACATCGTAGGGATCCAGCTTAGTTCTATTGTAGGGACAGACCACCCTTCTTTCCTTAGTGCTTGTAGCAGATCATAACAACAGTGGCATCCCGACCCATGACGCCGACGTAGGCATCATGGTATAAATCATGTTCCTGCAGGTCGGGTGACTGTTATCACTGAAAGGTAACCCGACCCGCAGTAACAAGACCCTTTGTGCATCACCACAGTGGGGGTGGCTTAACCCCCACGTGGCTACGATCGCTCTGATTGGCTGTTAAAAGTGAAACAGCCAATCAGACCGATTTGTAATATTTCACCAATGAAATTTGGTGAAATATTACAATCCAGCCATGGCCGATGCTGCAATAGTTCCGACCCTCCCCACACCGATTGCTGGCGGCAATCGGTCACCGCAGTCACTATCTGCTCCCCTGCGCTCAGGTCCGCTCCGCTCCTTCTTGCCTCCGCTCCCCCTCGGCTTCCGATCCCCCCTTCAGCTCCCCTCACCTCCCCCTGTCCTCTGATATCCCTGAATCCGTCCCGGCGTCCGTCCGGGACTCTTCATGGGCGCCGCCATCTTGGAAAATGGCCGCCAGCCAGCAGCTTCAATACATTTATTTTGATCACTGTGATAAACCTCACAGTGATCAAAATAAATAAAAAAGTAAATAAACGCCCCCTTTATCATCTCCATAGGTTGGGACAAATAATAAAATAAAGAAAATATATATATATTTTCTCTATTAGGGTTAGAATTACAGTTAGGGTTAGGGTTAGCCTTAGGGTTAGGGTTAGCATTAGGGTTAGGCTGCATTCATATCGCATTATGGCAGTCCGTTAGACAGACTGCGTTACACCGCGGTATAACGCGGTGTAACGCAGTCTGTTAATGCTGCCATTCACCCCCATTTGCGGGTGCATCGCAACATATGCCGTGAAGCGGCATGCGTTCGCAACATGCCGTCATTCAGTGATGGAGCCTCGGACGCGGACCAGGATGACAACGCAAGGGAGGGAAGAGCCAATGACATCACTCAGCCCTGCTGTGGAATCCCTCCAGATCGGCGCACGGCTGATGGAGGCTGGGGCTGCATCGGCGATTTCGAGGGGTCCCTTGAGGGGATTTGCAGTCGGCGCCTGGTCTGAGGAGTCACTTCCGGGCTGGGTCTCTCCATCGGTCTGGACCTCCTGGCATGTCTCTGAGATGCTGCCACCTCGGTGGTCATCTCTGCAACATGCCACTGCTGTCCCTGCTCTCAGTTAAGGCTCAGATCTCCTGGACAAGAGCCTCCATTCTTCAGGATTCCACAGATATTCAAGGTACGCTATCACTATCCTGAATGAACTACCCCTAACTGCCCTTCACCTTATATACCACCGACAGGGATATCTCCCACTAGCCAATCAAATAATTGCACATTATCCCCCTTACCCTATACTCCTCCCCCATAAATTCATGCACAAACTCTATTCCTCACCTTACCACCACAAGATTCAGCCTAGCAGACCTCCTGAGTCATGCGACCCTCCCCTTAACCCCCTATGGGGGATACAGTCCGGGTTATTACTTTCTGCCTCTACTCCAGCCACCACTACATTTACCTAGTGGGCAGTGTGAGACAGTGAGGGTATGTGTGATGAATGGGGTGTACATTTCACCTAGGTACTTTGCTGACTGGTATAAAGGAAATGTATGGCTTTGTAAACCTAGTGGTAGAGAAAGGTCACTACACCTTACATTCATTACACACTTGCAGCTCAGGCCTGAAACTACTCAGGTGTTAATTAGGAGACCAGAAGTAGGTGTCTGCGAACACAGTCAGGGAGCTCGCTTAGTCTGGACACAGGAGGGGTCCAGGCACAGAAGGTGTCTCCAGGAGTATGAGCTGTCTCAGTCTGGGTGCTCGATGTACCCCGGACACAGGAGTAGTCTCTGTGAGAATCCATGCGGATAGCTGCTGAATAGGAGGGGAGCTCTCTCAAGTCTGGACGTTGAAGGTGCCTTCAGACACAAGGAGGAGACTCTGTGAACCTCCATGCTGGTAAATGCTGAACATATGTGTTGTTTTGGCCCTGGCTGTTAGAGTCGGGACCCGGATAGATAGGGAAATCTATCTAAGTGTAATTAGTGGCTGGACAAGCCCAGGTCTTATGTTTATGATTTGTTTTTATCTGTTTGCTGTGGACTTTAATAAAGCTGGTTGCTGCCAGTTTTCATCAGAACTGCTGTCTGAATGAACTGTTTCTGTGCCACTTCGTCTACCCGGACGGCGATCTCAGAGCTATATCCCCTGAAAAGCTTACAATTGGCAGAGAATGCTGGGGCAGCACAGTGGCTGATACAATTAGTGCTAGAATGTGTGTGCAGCACAGTGGCGAGAGACAGCAATAAAGGTGAAGTCTGTTGAAGCAGCAGCAGAGAAAAAAAAAAAGTGTGTCAGCAAAAACGTCTGATTGGAGCAGTCTTAAAGAGACAGTAGCCCTAATAGAGTTTGCAAAAGAAAAAAAAAAAAAAAAGTGTGTCTGCACAGCAAAGCTGAACTTGTTGTGGAAAAGACTGTGGAGTGTGAAGCAGCAAAGGAGAAACGTCTGTTGGAGCAGTCTTAAAGAGACAGTGGCCCTAATAGAGTTTGCAGAGAAGAAAAAAAAAAAAAAGTGTCTGCACAGCAAAGCTGAATTTTCTGTGGAAAAGACTGTGGAGTGTGTATGTATTGAGTGAAGACTGCCGTTGTTGAGACAGAGAAGTCTGACAGCATGGATGACAGCATGGAGGCGCTGTTTGAACAGATGGCGCAAGTTAATGTGCAACATAAGACTGCCGTGGTTGAGACAGATAAGTCCGGCAGTATGGAGGAGCTCGTTGAGTACCTGGTCCAGGCCCAGCGAAGCATGCAGCAGAGCATGGAGCAGCAGCGCCTGCAGCACCAGCAGCGCATGCAGCAGGCCCAGCAGCAATTCCTGCAGCAGCAGCAGGAGAATGACCGGTTGTTTTTTGAGCAGGTTGCAGCACTGCAGGGGACTTGCGGCGCATCGTCCAAAGTGGTGTTGCAAAGTCACCTGCATTGTCCGCTGTAAAGAAGGCGGTAAGACGGTCCTGAAAAAGATGACACCTCGTGATGATGTGGAGGTATATCTCACTAGGTTTGAGGGACTGGCAGAGAAGGAGAATCTGCCCCTATCTGAATGGGCCATGATGGTCGCACCCTATCTGATTGGAGAACCCCAAAGGGCCTATGCTGACCTGAGCGAGCAGGACAGCCAAGACTATGCCAAGCTGAAAGCGGAGATTCTTACCCGGCTGGGTGTTACGGTGACAGCCCGTGCCAGGGGAGTTCATGACTGGAAATGCAGTTGGGAGTCTGCAGTCAGCAAACCTGATTATGGAGTTGAAAGGTGATAGTGGACCGCTACACCCGAGCATGTCCTCCTGAGGTACAGCCAGAGGTCGGACAAGGAGACCACCAGGACGCCAATTGTCTGGTCAGCCTGATGGAGAAGGCCTTCGCCAGCAAAGACTGTCTCCGTGACCAGCCGTCTGAGAGGTGTCACTTCAGAGTTCCCGGACGCTGAACTCTCGCGGTAAGAGCGTTCCAGCTGTTGGGGACATGGGGTATGCTGATAAGCGGGTTCGGGCCCGAGGGGACATGTGGGTGGAAAAGTGTGATGGACAGGGTTGGAGATGTCGTGAAATTGCAGCCAACTGTCCAATAGAGGGGGAGCCTATGTATTGTGATGTTGGCAGATCCTCTCTCCCTGCGCAGAGCCTGTGTGTGTGTCCACCTCAGCCGAAGAGACTGGACCACAGGGGTCCCCGGTGGTTGTAAATGACTGCCCAGCACAGGCCCTCTTGGACTCAGAGAGTCCAGTGACTTCCGTATGTGACAGCCTGATTGATAGGGACTTCATCCCTGATAAGCACCTGAGTATGGTGTGCATCCATGGAGACACCAAAGTCTACCCAGAGACTGCCGTGGACTTGGTCCCCAAACTCGGGGAGGTTTCATATGAAAGGGGGGTAGTGAAGAACCTGGTGCAACCCGTCATATTGGGTAATGACTTTCCCGGTCTAAGGATCTCTGGGGGATAAATGTTTCTGATGGACAGTGTGATGAAGCTCCTATTGAGGGTGCGCAGTCCCGAGGGGCGGAACACAATGCTAGTGGGCCGTTAAACTTATGTGATATGATGATGATGATATGTAATGATGATGATGAGTATGATGATGATATGATATTGATCATAATCATGATAATGATATTGATAATAATGATGACTGTGATAGTGATGAAATTCCTTTGCAGGTGATGTTGGGAGACGAGGATGGTGGTTCTCGGGAACCGAGTGTCCCTGACTTACCTGTGTCCTGTGACAATTTTGAGAGTGAGCAGTGGCGAGACCCCTCTCTTAAAACGGCCCAGGAAAATATAAATGTTCTAAATGAGGTTTCCCAAGAGCCTGGCTCTGAGGAGAGGTTTCCTCATGTTGCCATAAACACTCACCTGTTGTATAGGGACACTGAAGTCCAGGGAGAGGTCGTGAGCCAGCTCCTAGTACCTGAGCTATATAGAAGTATAGTGCTGGGGTTGTCACATAGTCACATACTTGAGGGACCAGATGGTGAAGTTAATGTTGTGGATGACATGTTAACTAAGGTTCCAGATCAGGATGTGAATGAGAATGAATTGTATACCCCTGAAAGTGAGCAGGATGGGAATGAGAATGGATTGTATGGCCCTGAAAGTGAGCCAGATGTGGCTGAGGAAAAAGGGGTCAGACAGGGATAGTGGTAGTGATAGTGAATCATCTGTTGACAATCAAGCAACCAGTGCAAATGAGGAAGGCATGGTAGCAGAGGAGGTTGAGAGTCCTGAGAAGAAAGCTGATGCTGACCTTACAGTCGGACAGAAGATGGCATCTGAAGATGTTTTACAGTTGGCCGGTTCCCTGGCGAAGACTAAGGTGAAAGGCAGGTCTCTGAGACTGAACACAGCACAAGTGGATGCTGTTGAAGATGAGAAGTTATCAATGTATGGTATGGAGCTGCATCATGCCCAGGACTCTGAAGGTAATGCTGCAGAGGTGGAAAAAGCCATGGAAGTGGTGGTCACCAAGCCAGATGCCTCATCAGAAGTTGAGGTCTCAAGTGAAGCTGTGAGGAACAAGACTGAAGATATGGGGACTGACTCTGTCCAGGAATCTGTTTCTGCCGAAGACAGCGGCGTGGACGGGTTACGGTCCGGACCAGTAGCTGCAACTCGTAAAGCTCAGGCTGGAAGTTCGGCGACCGGAGCCCCAGCAGTGTTTCCGAGTGATACCAAGGATCTGGATAAATCACAAGATGAGATTTTGAGACATCAGGCTGGCATTGGTGAGCTCAGGTGCACTTTCATGGAGTCTGCATCTGAGCCACGTCCCAACGAATGGGAGAAGCGATGTGTCAGTCCGTTGCCGCTGCAGATACACGGGAGCCCGGATGGGATGCAGAGCGTGGTGGAAGAGAAGAGCCAGGCGGGTTCTGAGTATACAGATGCAGCTATCAAGGAGAACTTGAAAGTTGAAATAAATGGAGATATTGGATATCATAATGATGTGCCTGAAGAGGTAGAATGTAAGACTGACGGTAGGGCTTCTGAGCATGTTCTACCAGAAGAGCCTGAAGAAGGGGCCGAAGACATAAAGGACGTCCAACAGGTACCAGATGAATTGATTACTTCTCAGAAAAAACTCCAAACTGTGATGGAGTGTGATGAAAGCCATGAGCATCTTCGTGAGAAAGTCAATGAAGTGGAAGGAAGAATACAGGGAATCTCTTCAGTGCAAGAGCAAATGCTGCTCAGTGAGTCTAGGGCTCTATATGAGAATGCTGTTGTCACGGTTAGAACATTACAATTCAGCTGGAGACTTAGCGGATGAATTATGTGTACTGCAAAAGAAAAACGTTCTGCTCCTTCTACAGTCCCAATCATTTGAACAGTGTAGCTTAAAATGGTCAGAGACCATAGCAGAGGAGCTTAAGGTCTGTGAAATAGACTTTATGAGTCAACCGATATTTAAGAAGAAGAATCAGCAGAGGTGTTCTGACGTGCCTGGTCGTACTTCTCTGAGGAGGCACTATACCGAAACTGAGTCCGACACTAAGGTCAAGATGAAACCGTGCAGGAGACCCGAGGCCCGCAGAGAGCATAGGCCTGGGAGGGTACAGGGTAGTACGGATGCTTCAGATGAAGATAAATCTCATGTTGGCTATGGCTCAGGTGAAGATACAAATGAAAATACTGAAGATGAAGCTGATGAGGGCCATGACTGGTCCAGAGTTCACTGTCTCTTTTGGATTGTTAACCAGCCCTCCGGTCTGGATGACCAGCCCTCCGGTCTGGATGACCAGTCCTCCGGTCTGGAGAAGAGGGGGGGGATATGTGAGACAGTGAGGGTATGTGTGATGAATGGGGTGTACATTTCACCTAGGTACTTTGCTGACTGGTATAAAGGAAATGTATGGCTTTGTAAACCTAGTGGTAGAGAAAGGTCACTACACCTTACATTCATTACACACTTGCAGCTCAGGCCTGAAACTACTCAGGTGTTAATTAGGAGACCAGAAGTAGGTGTCTGCGAACACAGTCAGGGAGCTCGCTTAGTCTGGACACAGGAGGGGTCCAGGCACAGAAGGTGTCTCCAGGAGTATGAGCTGTCTCAGTCTGGGTGCTCGATGTACCCCGGACACAGGAGTAGTCTCTGTGAGAATCCATGCGGATAGCTGCTGAATAGGAGGGGAGCTCTCTCAAGTCTGGACGTTGAAGGTGCCTTCAGACACAAGGAGGAGACTCTGTGAACCTCCATGCTGGTAAATGCTGAACATATGTGTTGTTTTGGCCCTGGCTGTTAGAGTCGGGACCCGGATAGATAGGGAAATCTATCTAAGTGTAATTAGTGGCTGGACAAGCCCAGGTCTTATGTTTATGATTTGTTTTTATCTGTTTGCTGTGGACTTTAATAAAGCTGGTTGCGGCCAGTTTTCATCAGAACTGCTGTCTGAATGAACTGTTTCTGTGCCACTTCGTCTACCCGGACGGCGATCTCAGAGCTATATCCCCTGAAAAGCTTACAGCAGTTATGGAGATATTACCCTCCCCTATCAAACTGTTTAATCACTTTACTTATTTATCCTCTGCAAGGCTAACTTACTGCACAAGTCTGGCAGAGATAAGACAGTACCCATTTCAATTCCTCTAATTTATGTGTAATAGGAATAGCAATCACTCAATGGCACTCATGAAACATGAGTAATTTCTACTTGTCTTAAGTACAATGGATTGATATGTACAGATCTTTGTCTGAACCAAGTGATAATACTCAACAAATGTGTAGGTGAAAAATTGCTCCCTAAAGGAATACCAGATAGCTGTTTATAAAAAGCTCCACTATTGTCTGCTGTGGCTCGTACAGTCTCTCCAGCATATGCAAGGTGGAGTTCCACCTTGTGTGTACGTCACATAAGAGAAATAGTGAATACACCGCACTCTATAAGGAAGGTATGATATCAAATCAAATCAATATTTATTGGTTGATTGACTGTGGCAACAAGTTAGGACAAAAAGAAAAGAGCGAATTAACGTTTCGGCTACACTTTAGCCTTTGTCAAAACGTCGCTCAAGAATAGTCCAGTGCCAGAAAGTGTGAGTAAAGAAAAAGAAGGCCAAGGTGAAGTCCTTATCTGGCCAGAGAATATGGGCGTCACTATGTGAGGAGGCAGCTCCCTGTTTTGGGATCGTCTGTAGGTGCTAAATGAAGACTCTGTGCGTGTGGCGGCGCTCCCGCGCTGTGCCATGTGCCACGTTAATTTGCTCTTTTCTTTTTGTCCTAACTTGTTGCCACAGTCAATCAACCAATAAATATTGATTTGATTTGATATCATACCTTCCTTATAGAGTGCGGTGTATTCACTATTTCTAGTATTAAGGGCTATTGGTCCATTACACCGGTACCTTACCTATGAAACTGAGTGCACGTCATTTTCTTCTCATACGTCACATAAGAGGCGGGGAACAGAAAGTCAGAAATAATGCTGCACCACAGACAGCTAAGCAACAGCAGGGTGAGAACACCAAAAACGCGCACACACTGACTGCTTTTTCTGACCGGGTCAAGGAGATGGCAATATGGACAGAGGAAAGGCTAGGGGCCCACCGGAGTGCACAGCAGCAACCAACTTAATGGCCAGCCTTGATGCTTTTGCACATTACTCCTTTGTTTGCCGTGCATGTGGGGCAGCGTGACCACCACCTCTTCTTCCAAACTGCACATGTTACTCAGATGGCCTTGACTCCATGTGGTGTCTGGGACCTACTCAGCCCTATTCGCACATCGCATCATCGCATCTCTCCAGTCTGTCCTTTACGCTGCTGATCCACTAGTTCATTTATGTCCTCACTACTCCCCTCTGCAAATCCCTTCATTGTATTCATTGGCCATGATTGTGGAGCAATTGATACATCGCAACATGGCACACACGTCCCGCCCAATTATTGGTCTTCAAGTGGTGTTGTTCCATAGAGCGACTCACCCATGCATGCTGCAACTGAAACTCCACTATAGTGTCTGGCTGCTCACAAAATCTCTCCAGCATATGCAAGGTGGAGTTCCACCTTGTGGGAACATCGCATATGAGGCGGGGAGCAGGAAGGCAGAAGTGAGGCTGCACCACGGACAGGTGAGCCCCAGCAGGGTGACAACCTCAAAATCGTGCACAGACGGCCTGCACTTTCTGACCAGATGAGGAGACAGTGGAGGAAGCGGAGTAGGAGGAGGCAACATGGACGGAGAAAAAGCGATTGGTCGGCCGTGATGCGCAGTAACAACCAACTTAATAGCTAGGGGCCTGACTCGGCACTTTTGCACCCTGCTACTCTTTTTCTGTGCAACTAGAGCAGCGTAACCACCACCTTTTCCTCCAAACTGCCCATGTCACTCAGATGGCCTTAACTCTATGTGGGGTCTAGAACCTCATTATTCCCCATCGTATCATCACACTTTTCCAGCCTGTCTGTAACTCTGCTGCCCTACTAATCTACTTCTTTCCTCGCTTCTGCAAATCCTTTCATTGTCTCCCAATTCCACAACATATCCACTTCAAGCTACCAACACACCTACAAAGCCGTCTACAAATCTGTCTCTCCCATATATCTCTGAACTAATCTCCCGATATTTCCCAGCATGTAATCTCTGGTCATCCCAAGACTTCTTTATTTCATCCTCAATCGTATTTTCCTCATCTAAATGCCTGCAAGACTTCTCCCAAGTATCCCCATCCTGCAGAATTCTGTGGCCCAACACATCCGATTATCTTCTACATTCGGAACTTTCTTGCGGAAGTTGAAAACCCATGTCTTTAGAACAGCTTACAGCCTGCAATGACCCCGCTGCCAACTCACCAACACCAGAGCTGCTGCAACCCTGAACCTACTGTCTCCTTTCCCATTATAATGTAGAATGTAAGGCCGCAAGTGTGGGGTCCTCTCCACTCTGTACCTGTCTGTTACTATTAGATGGTTCATTGTAATTTCTATTTGGGTTTTGTATGAAAACCCTCATGCAGGAAGAAGGAAGAATTGGAAGCATTCAAAGAGACTAGGTGTTAAGGGGACGGTTGCAACAAATTTATAAATAATGGAATGCAACCGAACCCGGGGTCCGCGGTGCAAACTGAGAGGCTGCGGCCTAACACCCCTTGGGTACAAGGGTAAAACTGACAACCAATTATAAAATCTCTCCTGTATTACTTCACACTAGGAAAGATAGGGATTAGAATATAATATCTCTCCAGTGTTACTTCACACTAGGAAAGATAAGGAATTTGCACTATCTCCGTTAACTTCACGGAAGATGTGCTGCGTACTGGCGTAGACGTAGCTCTGTTAACTGCACAGAAGCTACACACCAGCCGTTAGGAAGTGAGTGCAACTCACACCGGGCGTATGTGCTGCCAGCCGGTGTGCGACCGGACTGTGAAGCAACTCTCCTTTCGGATAGCAGGCGATGCCCAGGTTACGTGCCCTGCAGTCTGCTCAGGGTGTATCGCTACCCTCTGTCGGAGCTAGACTGCACCACATTCATTACCTGCCTAGCATCTACTAACCTGCCTGAGTGACCTGTGCTAATGAGCCGAGTTATCTCTGGCATCGGCAGGTCACGGAGAGCGAAACTAGAGAGCACGTGTAGCCCAAACTGACAGGCGTCTGCACACATACACGACCTATATGATATGATCTGACCGCGCCGCCATGCTTGCGGTCAGGCAATTTAAAAGCTATGCCCTGCCCCAAGCCACATTGTTGATGACGTCACCCGTAGCCAATCAGGCGATGCCAGGTCACCGGATCAGCTGACATCAAATCACCAATCACGGTCCGCCACGTCACGGGCATGCTCAGTGCAGCCCTGTTCCTTTCTGTAACCTATGTTTAAAGCTACTAGGGTCAAAGACCCTAGCAACAGCTTGTACCTTCTGTGTACTGGCTAGGCGTTGGGATCGACGGCGAAGCTGAGCAGTATCTGCCCCGGCTGGACCAGAATGGGAAACCACAGATTTCGCTGATGGTTCAAATCCCACTTCAGGTCCAGCAGACGCCCGACACCTAACACTAGGGTTGATGAACACAGAACTTAATCACTTGCAAAAAAGAAATGTATATCAAAATGAAAGAGGGGAGCGTATTTAAAGAAGAATATAATTGCAAGGAAAGCGTTAGAAGAGTTAAAGCCAGTAATGAAGTAAGTCTTGCAAGGGAGACCAAAAGCAGTAAAAAGGATTTTGGGGGTATGTCAAAAGCAAAAGAAAAGTCAAAAATTATGTTGAGTAGGCAGAACTTTTAAATTCCTATTTTGTATCTGTGTTCTTTAAGAAAGCAATTGTAACATTAACTGATCTTCATGTTGCATTGAAGGAATAAAAAAATCCATGCCATCTATAAACAGAGATGGTGAGGGAACACTTAACTAATTTAAATTAATTTAAATCTCTTGGTCCATATGAATTACATCCTAGGATACTGAAAGAGTTAGCAGAGGAAATTGCAGAAAACTAGCCAGAATCCTTGTAAAATCTTGGCGACAAAGGTCCCAAAAGATTGGAGAAGGGTAAATGTTGTCCCTAGTTTTAAAAAAGGAAAGAAGATGGAGCCAGGAAATTACAAGCCAGTGAGCCTCACTTCTATACCAGGAAACATATTTGAACAAATTATTAAACAATTATATGACCTTCATGACCTAGCCTATTTTGACCTTAAAGACCTTGCCATTTTTTGCAATTCTGCCCAGTGTCCCTTTATGAGGTATTAACTCAGGAAAGCTTCAACGGATCCTAGCGATTCTGAGATTGTTTTTTCGTGACATATTGGGCTTCATGTTAGTGGTAAATTTAGGTCGATAATTTTTGCGTTTATTTGTGAAAGAAATGGAAATTTAGCGAAAAATTTGAAAATTTTGCAATTTTAAATTTTTATTCTGTTAAACCAGAGTTATGTGACACAAAATAGTTAATAAATAACATTTCCCACATGTCTACTTTACATCAGCACAATTTTGGAAACAAATTTTTTTTTTTGTTAGGAAGTTATAAGGGTTAAAATTGATCAGCGATTTCTCATTTTTACAACAAAATTTACAAAGATATATAGAAGGTGTGGGGCACAAAGCCCCTGCCAGCTCACCCAACTTTCACCGGAGCACGGAGCCACGAAGTCCTGACCAGGACATGGAATCGTAGAGAAAAAGGCAGTTGCAGTCCAGCTTCTTAGAAGTCAAATTCTTTATTTCCAATATGATAAAACATCACAGACGGTGTCCTCCAAAAGTGTACATCAAACAGAAAAGGTGACACCTAGTAAAACAGCGACGCGTTTCGACCACCAAGGGTCTTTGTCAGAGCTGTATATCCCTAGTGCCACTGCATTATAAAGGTTTGTTGAACCTATGAGCTGGCTGTTACCTCACAATGCAGATACAACAGGTGTCTGATAATTAAGCTGCAATCAGAGGTCAGCAGCTAATGCTGATTTAGTCCAACGTGCATGTTAGAATGTTATAAATTCAAGTTGAAGCATAATTAATGCAGGTGCACAGGGGATAGAAGATATGATAAAAACATTCATAGAAAGACTATTAACATCAGTGAAAACTAATAACAATAAAAAGATAATTATTTAAACAAAAAAATAACAACTTTAAAATAAAATATATCTGTAAATGTCTTGACTCGTAGTTGTTTTCTTTTTTATATTGTCTTTTGGAATCGTTCTGAAATGGTAGTTGCTTGCATTAGTGGCCACAATAGTTCATCACTATTATAGATGGCACAGTGAATTCATGGCATATTGTTGGTATCGAATTTCCAGGAGGAACTAGTGAGGATAGAATGTCAGATATTAGGATACATGAATGAATTTCTAACAAACGTGAAGAAAGAAGCCCAGCCAAGGTGAAGAGGCAAATTATAGAAAACACATTGTGCTTTACAGAAAAGAGAAAAATTATTATTATATTTATATCTCTACATATGATAACATTTTTAGGCAGCACAAGTAGAGAACATCCACCATAATTAACGATAATATATTAGTCCCTATATCCTTTGTACAACTACTCTGAAAAAGACAAGGGAACACAAGGAACACATTGCATCATTGTAGAATGGAAAACCCACAACAAGGCATATAGCGATGTACTTCTAAACGCATACTAACAGTGAGAGTCGTTCAGGAGGATCATATATCCAGCACTGGAATTTTTTATTTTTTTTATTTTTTAGAATAAATTTGGAGAGAAGTAGTTACATATCGCTATGAGTCAAATAGAGATCGCACACATTATCAATGACATATATGTATATAATCATTAGTTGGCAGCGACACCACAAAATAATGACTACACTGCCATGAAGTTCCTGGATATATGGACCAGATCAAAGTAGAAAGTTTATGGAGGGTATCCAGTGTTCGGCTTCACTAGTTAAGTATACAGTAAAGATCATAGCATGTTAAATATGAAAATACTTGTACTGAGAGGCAATTTCACATCTCTGAGACAAAGAAGAATTTGCGAATACAAATTGATGGTGACCTTTGACACTCTTAATGCTGGAATGAACCTATCACATGGATTTATGGCCTATTACATCAATTAAGGAATTTACTCCAAATACCCTGTGAAAACATCACAAAACATTACCAGACCCCCAATCAGAGGGCAATAAAACTTTCACACTCCTTATCTATGAACTGTTCCAATATTTATGCTCATCCCTCTGCCATAATGACTATTCTGCTTCACGTCACTTGTCTTATCTATTGCATTTTTTCTGTGCTGTTTTGTGTATAAATATGTGATTCTTCATATGTTGTATTAGTCTTTGCCTGATGAAGAGACCTGAGTAGTCTCGAAAGCTTGCAATTTGTTACCATCTTTTCAGTTAGCCATTAAAAGGTATCAACCACTGAGGACTCTCAATTCTAAATATTTTTCTAGTTAAGTATAAGCAGACAGAGAGAGATCACAGTGCAGACAGCTTAGTAAGATATCAGATTTACGATCTAAGATAGACTCAAGGGAGGAAAACTCTCATACTATGTTAACAGCGATGTATTCTGCACATATTCTAAGTGATCTATATCCCCCAAATTAATGACAGCAAAAAAGGTTAATTATTATAACAAGATCCCATAGATGATTTATCAATATTATATTTCTATAATGACAAAAGTTAGAAAGGGAATAATTGCAAACAAAGACTAACATATAATTTCTCAGATTTTCCAATCAGGGATTAGTTCTAGGGGAGAATAAAGCAGAGCAGTACATCAGATTGAAATAGAGGATATATAGATCAAAATATCGCATAAATTTATATAATTACACTGAAATTTCAGTTCGGGAAAGAAAGGTATTTTTTTTATATAAAACATGGGTTATGTCGATATATCAAAATGTTCAGTATTTAATAGTGATGCATAATTTCACTGCGTTTGTTCAGTCCATGGGGGTACCTGGTGTTAAGATCGAACATCCAGAACGCTTCTCTATTCAGAAGCCGCCTTCTAGAATCCCCTCCTCTGGCTGAACTAAAAACGCGCTCTATGCCTGTCATTTCCATGAATTTAACGTCTCGCTGATGACACTCAATGAAATGTCTTGATGCCATGGAGACACCTTTAATATCGGAGTTTACATTGACTATATCTCGTAAATGTTCTGAAATGCGGATTTTTAATTTTCTTGTGGTACAACCCACATATATTAGGTTGCATGAAGTGCACCTAATATAATAAACTACATTAACAGAGTTGCAATTAATAAATTGTTGATATTATATGTTTGAGTGTTTCTGAAATCATGAAAGGTTTTTTGAGATTTTGCAACTTTGCATGTTTTACATTTGTTAGCACCGCATTTAAAAAACCTTTTGTTTTAAGCCAATTGTTTTTTGATGTGTGAGAAGAAAAGTATCTGGGAGATACAAAATCCCCTATGGTAGGAGCTTTCCTGGCTACAATATTGACTCCTGGAGATAAAATCTCTTCCAGAATTTCATCCTCATATAAAATGGGAATACAATTATATATTATTTTTTTAAATTTGGTTAAATTGTTTCGAAAAACGAAGGCTTACAAAAGGTTTTTTCTCAATATTTTTATCCCCTTTAGAATTATAATGCGGTTCTGATGACAGCAATAGTTCTCTATCCCTCTCCTGAGCTATATTATTTGCTCTCTTAATTGACCAGTAAGGATATTTACGTTGTTTCATTTTAATTTTGAGTTGCTCAAATTCCTTGATTAAGTCCTTAGGGTCAGAACAATTTCTTCTATGTCTGATATGTTCCCCAACTGGTATTGCCTTAATGACATGTTTGGGGTGTCCGCTTTTAGCATGGAGTAACGTATTTCCACTAATTGGTTTGGTGTGCGTTTTAGTAATAATTTTATTGCTTTCTACGCCCTTTAATTCTAAATCCAAAAAGACAATTGATTGAAAATCATGAACATATGTGAATTTTATGTTCATATTATTAGAATTAAGATAATCAACAAAGGCAGGTACGGCAGATACATCGCCATCCCATATAATCAGTGTATCGTCGATGTATCTACCGTACCAATAGATACAATCAGAGAAAGGATTATCATCTGAATATATGAATTTATTTTCCAAAAAAGCCATAGTGAGATTTGCCAGGGAGGGTGAATATTTGGCACCCATAGGAACTCCTGATTTCTGAAGATATATGGTATTATCAAATGAAAAATAGTTATGCTGAAGCAAAAATTGTATAACCTCCAGCAAATATTCAATTAATTCAGTAGAATAATAACTATATTTTTCAAAAAAGAAACGCAATGCTTCCAATGCTATTGTGTGGGGTATGCATGTATATAGGGAAACAACATCACAACTAAGCCATGAAAATTTTTTTGACCATATTGTTTTAGATAAAGCAGAAAGAACGTCACGAGAGTCTTTAAGATAGCCTGGAAGCTTCAAAACTAAAGGCTGGAGTAAGGAGTCAGCCCATTCGCAGAGATGTTCACTGTATGAGCCTATGCCTGACACTATTGGTCTCATAGGTGGAATATCACATTTTTTGTGTATTTTAGGTAGGCCATATATAATGGGCAGAACGGGTAATAATTTTCTCTACCTGATCATTATACATTTTAACACAGGGGTGGGCAATTAATTTTGCCAGGGGGCCGCATGAGAAATTGGGATGGTTTTAGAGGGCCGGACTAATATAATTAACTCCGTACTACCCAATACTGTATATATACATATATATATATATATATATATATACTGTATACTGTATATATACATACCTGCCCATTATCATCATCTTCTCCCCATCATCATCAATGCCTCCCCATTATCAGCAATGCCTGCCCATCATCATCTTCTCCCCATCATCATCAATGCCTCCCCATTATCAGCAATGCCTGCCCATCATCATCTTCTCCCCATCATCAATGCCTGCCCATTATCATCAATGCCTGCTCATTATCATCATCTTCTCCCCATCATCATCAATGCCTCCCCATTATCAGCAATGCCTGCCCATCATCATCTTCTCCCCATCATCAATGCCTGCCCATTATCATCAATGCCTGCCCATTATCATCATCTTCTCCCCATCATCATCAATGCCTCCCCATTATCAGCAATGCCTGCCCATCATCATCTTCTCCCCATCATCATCAATGCCTCCCCATTATCAGCAATGCCTGCCCATCATCATCTTCTCCCCATCATCAATGCCTGCCCATTATCATCATCTTCTCCCCATCATCATCAATGCCTCCCCATTATCAGCAATGCCTGCCCATCATCATCTTCTCCCCATCATCAATGCATGCCCATTATCCAATACCTGCCCATTATCATCATCTTCTCCCCATCATCATCAATGCCTGCCCATCATCATCATCATCTTCTCCCCATCATCAATGCCTGCCCATTATCATCAATACCTGCCCATTATCATCATCTTCTCCCCATCATCATCAATGCCTGCCCATCATCATCATCATTTTCTCCCCATCATCAATGCCTGCCCATTATCATCAATGCCTGCCCATTATCATCATCTTCTCCCCATCATCATCAATGCCTCCCCATTATCAGCAATGCCTGCCCATCATCATCTTCTCCCTATCATCAATGCCTGCCCATTATCATCAATGCCTGCCCATTATCATCATCTTCTCCCCATCATCATCAATGCCTCCCATTATCAGCAATGCCTGCCCATCATCATCTTCTCCCCATCATCAATGCCTGCCCATTATCATCAATACCTGCCCATTATCATCATCTTCTCCCCATCATCATCAATGCCTGCCCATCATCATCATCATCTTCTCCCCATCATCAATGCCTGCCCATTATCATCAATACCTGCCCATTATCATCATCTTCTCCCCATCATCATCAATGCCTGCCCATCATCATCATCATCTTCTCCCCATCATCAATGCCTGCCCATTATCATCAATACCTGCCCATTATCATCATCTTCTCCCCATCATCATCAATGCCTCCCCATTATCAGCAATGCCTGCCCATCATCACACACAGACAGCACATAAGCACTCTCTCACATACATACACACACACACACACACACACACACACACACAGCACCGCACTACATAGACACAGACACACACAGAGACACGTCTTACCTGTCCAGCGTCCCCGCTCTCTGACACAGCTGGCCGCTGAATGATGATGTCATTCAGCGGCCGGCTGTGAGAGGAAGCGCCGGTGGAGCCCGGAGCTGCAGCAGGGAGGCACGGGAGAGGTAAGTATTGTGCCAGCTGATGCCGTGGCCCTGAGACTGCCGGAGCGCCTCCGCGGGCCGGTCACTGACAGCCGGCGGGCCGGATGCGGCCCGCGGGCCGCCCCTTGCCCGGGTCTGTTTTAACAGGATCCAATTTTAATTGAGCATATACTTCAGAATCTGAAAGTAACTTCATCATACTGTTTTTATAATCCATTTTATTCATTACTACTATTTTACCCCCTTTGTCACTGCGCTTAATAATTATATTATCCATATTTTTTAAAGTAGACAAAGCTTTTTTCTGTTTATATGTGATATTGTTGCCACAATGACTAGAAGATTTATTAGCTGCTATTTTTATGGAAAGATTTTTGAGATCTCTTTCTATTTTCTCTTGGAACTTATCCATACAATCAGCTCGAGTTTGTATGGGGTAAAAAAATGGATTTTTAGTGCAAAAAGTCTGAGAATGATGAATTTTTGTAGTTTCTTCATTCAGTTGGAAATCATAAAGATTTTGCAAACTAAGTAATGCATTTTGTTCTTTAAAGGTTAATTTCTGATATTCGTTAATTGGAGAATCTACGTTTAATTTTTGTTCATCATTCTCAGAAAAAAAATGTTTTTTCACAGTAAGATTTCTAATGAATTTATTGATATCTAAAATTGTGGAGAATAAATCAAAATTAGTGTCTGGAGCAAAAGTAAGACCTAGGGAAAGAACTTCAATTTCATCATTAGTCAATTCTTGAGAAGACAAATTCAATACATTAGTAATGTCTAATTTCTCATTTTCTTTCGTTTGAACCTGGTCATAGTTCCTGGTGGATCTGTGATGTTTCCTCCCTGACCGCCTGCGTGTTTTGAAAAAAATTTATTTTTGTTGTTGCGCTGCTCACTCATAGAGATAACCGAGAAGTCTGAGGTGCTGCAGTTCGTGTCAGATGGCTCGGGGTCTGAGGAGGCAAGGAAATTAAAGGGCCCGTCTCACACAACGATCTCGCTAGCGAGATCGGTGCTGAGTCACTAGTTTTGTGACGCAGCACCGAGCTCACCAGCGATATCGCTGTGTGTGACATTCAGCGACCATCAGCCCCCCTGCCGGGTATCGCTGATCGTCGCTGAAATGTCTGGACATTTTTTTGATCGCTGGTCTCCCGCTGACAGGCACGCATCGCTGCGTGTGACAGGCGGGAGACCAGCGATCCGCTGGTAACCAAGGTACACAGCGGGTTTCCAGGCACGGGGCTGTGCCTAGAAACCCGCTGTGTACCTTGGATACCAGCGCCCTGCTGCAGGGAGCTGGTAACCAAGGTACACAGCGGGTTTCCAGGCACCGCGCAGCGCCTGGAAACCCGATGTGTACCTTGGTTACCAGCTCCCTGCATCAGGGCGCTGGTATCCAAGGTACACTGCGGGTAACTAGCGATGTTTACCCGCAGTGTCCTTGTGCTGATCGCTGCCTGAGCTGCCTGTTTGGCAGCTCAGCAGCGATAATATAGCGATACACCAGCGATCCTGACAAGTGCATATCGTTGTCGGGATCGCTGGTGTATCGTTATGTGAGACCCAGCCTTAACATGTGATTTATTTGAAGAGCTCTTGAAGGTTTTATTTTTCAAGATAGATTTTGGAGTAGATAAACTTCTTTCCCATTGACCCCACTCATAGACCTTATTGTCTGCAAAATCTTTAAGGTCTCTATCAAATTTCCTTTTTTTGCGATTCATAATGTCATTTTCCAACATTGTGATATCCTCCTGCATGGATTTTAGAGAGTCTTCATATTGAGTTAACGTATTGAATTTTTCCAACGCTTTTTGTGCTTCTTTCATTTCTGTTTGTATATCTTGAAGTTTTTTATCTTCATATTTTACTATCAGTTTCATTAAGTTCAGAGAGCAGCTTTGTGCCCCACACCTTCTATATATTATTGTCTTCTGACCTGCCGTTGAACTCCTCACTCCTCCTCATGTGTGTAATGATTACAACAGACATATAAATGTTATTTATACATCTACAACGGATATATGGTGGCACCTAGGGTCTATTTTCGTCTGAATATTTCTTGTTGCTATATATTATATACCTTTTCATGTCCATCATGACATCTGAAGAAAGAAGTAAAAAAGCAGCTCTTGTTTTTGGAGGAGCATCCACTGTGATTAACGACTATGTGGACTTTAACACCCATCTCACACGAGTAGAAAAATTAACCATTCAAGAGACGAAAGTCTGGTGGGACTTTACAACTCTGCAAAACTATATATCCAAGGACATGATACCCAGAGGCCTGAGGATTAAAAAAATACTTTCTACGGTTTTTTGTAATGAATTTCAAGAAGAGTGGAATCAACTGTTATCAAACTGCTCTCTGAACTTAATGAAACTGATAGTAAAATATGAAGATAAAAAACTTCAAGATATACAAACAGAAATGAAAGAAGCACAAAAAGCGTTGGAAAAATTCAATACGCTAACTCAATATGGATAGTCTCTAAAATCCATGCAGGAGGATATCACGATGTTGGAAAATGACATTATGAATCGCAAAAAAAGGAAATTTGATAGAGACCTTAAAGATTTTGCAGACAATAAGGTCTATGAGTGGGGTCAATGGGAAAGAAGTTTATCTACTCCAAAATCTATCTTGAAAAATAAAAACCTTCAAGAGCTCTTCAAATAAATCACATGTTAATTTCCCTGCCTCCTCAGACCCCGAGCCATCTGACACGAACTGCAGCACCTCAGACTTCTCGGTTATCTCTATGAGTGAGCAGCGCAACAACAAAAATAAATTTTTTTCAAAAAACGCAGGCGGTCAGGGAGGAAACATCACAGATCCACCAGGAACTATGACCAGGTTCAAACGAAAGAAAATGAGAAATTAGACATTACTAATGTATTGAATTTGTCTTCTCAAGAATTGACTAATAATGAAATTGAAGTTCTTTCCCTAGGTCTTACTTTTGCTCCAGACACTAATTTTGATTTATTCTCCACAATTTTAGATATCAATAAATTCATTAGAAATCTTACTGTGAAAACACATTTTTTTTCTGAGAATGATGAACAAAAATTAAACGTAGATTCTCCAATTAACGAATATCAAAATTAACCTTTAAAGAACAAAATGCATTACTTAGTTTGCAAAATCTTTATGATTTCCAACTGAATGAAGAAACTACAAAAATTCATCATTCTCAGACTTTTTGCACTAAAAATCCATTTTTTTACCCCATACAAACTCAAGCTGATTGTATGGATAAGTTCCAAGAGAAAATAGAAAGAGATCTCAAAAATCTTTCCATAAAAATAGCAGCTAATAAATCTTCTAGTCATTGTGGCAACAATATCACATATAAACAGAAAAAGCTTTGTCTACTTTAAAAAATATGGATAATATAATTATTAAGCGCAGTGACAAAGGGGGTAAAATAGTAGTAATGAATAAAATGGATTATAAAAACAGTATGATGAAGTTACTTTCAGATTCTGAAGTATATGCTCAATTAAAATTGGATCCTGTTAAAATGTATAATGATCAGGTAGAGAAAATTATTACAGAAGGGGTTAGTCTTGGTATTCTAAACAAACAGCAAGCAGACTATATATATGTTCCTAAACCCGTTCTGCCCATTATATATGGCCTACCTAAAATACACAAAAAATGTGATATTCCACCTATGAGACCAATAGTGTCAGGCATAGGCTCATACAGTGAACATCTCTGCGAATGGGCTGACTCCTTGCTCCAGCCTTTAGTTTTGAAGCTTCCAGGCTATCTTAAAGACTCTCGTGATGTTCTTTCTGCTTTATCTAAAACAATATGGTCAAAAAAATTTTCATGGCTTAGTTGTGATGTTGTTTCCCTATATACATGCATACCCCACACAATAGCATTGGAAGCATTGCGTTTCTATTTTGAAAAATATAGTTATTATTCTACTGAATTAATTGAATATTTGCTGGAGGTTATACAATTTTTGCTTCAGCATAACTATTTTTCATTTGATAATACCATATATCTTCAGAAATCAGGAGTTCCTATGGGTGCCAAATATTCACCCTCCCTGGCAAATCTCACCATGGTTTTTTTGGAAAATAAATTCATATATTCAGATGATAATCCTTTCTCTGATTGTATCTATTGGTACGGTAGATACATCGACGATACACTGATTATATGGGATGGCGATGTATCTGCCGTACCTGCCTTTGTTGATTATCTTAATTCTAATAATATGAACATAAAATTCACATATGTTCATGATTTTCAATCAATTGTCTTTTTGGATTTAGAATTAAAGGGCGTAGAAAGCAATAAAATTATTACTAAAACGCACACCAAACCAATTAGTGGAAATACGTTACTCCATGCTAAAAGCGGACACCCCAAACATGTCATTAAGGCAATACCAGTTGGGGAACATATCAGACATAGAAGAAGCTGTTATGACCCTAAGGACTTAATTAAGGAATTTGAGCAACTCAAAATTAAAATGAAACAACGTAAATATCCTTACTGGTCAATTAAGAGAGCAAATAATATAGCTCAGGAGAGGGATAGAGAACTATTGTTGTCATCAGAACCGCATTATAATTCTAAAGGGGATAAAAATATTGAGAAAAAACCTTTTGTAAGCCTTCGTTTTTCGAAACAATTTAACCAAATTTAAAAAATTAAAATATAATTGTATTCCTATTCTATATGAGGATGAAATTCTGGAAGAGATTTTATCTCCAGGAATCAATATTGTAGCCAGGAAAGCTCCTACCATAGGGGATTTTGTATCTCCCAGCTACTTTTCTTCTCACACATCAAAAAACAATTGGCTTAAAACAAAAGGTTTTTTTAAATGCGGTGCTAACAAATGTAAAACATGCAAAGTTGCAAAATCTCAAAAAACCTTTCATGATTTTAGCAACACTCAACATATAATATCAACAATTTATTAATTGCAACTCTGTTAATGTAGTTTATTATATTAGGTGCACTTCATGCAACCTAATATATGTGGGTTGTACCACAAGAAAATTAAAAATCCGCATTTCAGAACATTTACGAGATATAGTCAATGTAAACTCCGATATTAAAGGTGTCTCCATGGCATCAAGACATTTCATTGAGTGTCATCAGCGAGACGTTAAATTCATGGAAATGACAGGCATAGAGCGCGTTTTTAGTTCAGCCAGAGGAGGGGATTCTAGAAGGCGGCTTCTGAATAGAGAAGCGTTCTGGATCTTCGATCTTAACACCAGGTACCCCCATGGACTGAACAAACGCAGTGAAATTATGCATCACTATTAAATATGGAGATTCTGATTTGGCTTTTATCCTAAGTCATATTACAAGACTCGTTAAAGGGTTGATTGTGACTTGTAGGATCGCTACTTCCAATAGGTGGCGCTATAGAGTACAAGTCCTCTTTGTTTGAAGAGGCAATTTGCATATTAAATACTGAGCATTTTGATATATCGACATAACCCATGTTTTATAAAAAAAATACCTCTCTTTCCCGAACTGAAATTTCAGTGTAATTATATAAATTTATGCGATATTTTGATCTATATATCCTCTATTTCAATCTGATGTACTGCTCTGCTTTATTCTCCCCTAGAACTAATCCCTGATTGGAAATCCTGAGGAATTATATGTTAGTCTTTGTTTGCAATTATTCCCTTTCTAACTTTTGTCATTATAGAAATATAATATTGATAAATCATCTATGGGATCTTGTTAGAATAATTAACCTTTTTTGCTGTCACTAATTTGGGGGATATAGATCACTTAGAATATGTGCAGAATACATCGCTGTTAACACAGTATGAGAGCTTTCCTCCCTTGAGTCTATCTTAGATCGGTAAATCTGATATCTTACTAAGCTGTCTGCACTGTGATCTCTCTCTGTCTGCTTATACTTAACTAGTAGAGTTGAGCGATACTTTCCGATATCCTAAAGTATCGGAATCGGAATGGTATCGCCGATATCACTAAAATATCGGCGATACCCGATACGATACCGGAAGTCCCATGTAAGTCTATGGGAACAAAATATCGCAACTAAAAAAACCCATTCTTTCCTTGTAAACACTAAATATACACACATAGAATACATATATATATATATATATATATATATACACATACATGTCATTGTGACATATATATATACATATATGTATAGTTTATACACTTCTACATAGTAAAATATCCTCTCTGATTCAATTGCGGGTAAAGCCGGCTTCAGTGAAAAGACAGAAGCACCCGACATGAAATGACACTTGGTGTACATAGGGTTAACCATGTCTTTTCATGTCCTTTGCTATCTAATTTGCACAAACAATTAAATCAGTCTATGTGTGCAAAATTTCACACCTGTAGGGGTTAATTAAAGGTGTAAATTCGTTGTAAAAAAAACGGACTTTTTTGCTACGAATTTCCACCTTTAATTAACCCCTACAGGTGTGAAATTTTGCACACATAGTCTGATTTAATTGTTTGTGCAAATTAGATAGCAAAGGACATGAAAAGACATGGTTAACCCTATGTACACCAAGTGTCATTTCATGTCGGGTTCTGCATTTTCACAAAAGCCGGCAATTGAATTAGCGGCTATTATACTATGTAGAAGTGTATGAACTACAAATATAAATATATATATATATGTGTCACAAATTCAATGACATGTTATATATATATATGAGGTGTAAAATTGCTGAAAAAAAATGCGTGGGCTCCCGCCCTATTTTCGCAACCAGACAGACAAAGCCAGTGAGTGGGGGCAGATAATAATAGCCCAGAGAGGGACCATTATTTTTGCCCCCCCCCCGGCTACTAACATCTGCCCCCAGACACCCCAGGAAAGACAAATCTATAATTAGATTCGCCTTTCTGGCACTTTGCCCGTCTATTCCCATTGCCCTGTAGCGGTGGCGAATGGGTTAATATGGGGTTAAAGCCACCTTGCTATTGAAAGGTGACCTTAAGCCAGGTTAATAATTGAGAGCTGTCAATTAGACAACTATCAATTATTAATCCTATTGCATGAAATAAAAATAAAACACACACACTTTAATTAAAAATCATTTTAATGAAATAAAGACACATGTTTTTGACCATCTTTTATTTTACTGCAAAAACCATTTCCTGTAATAAAAATAAAATAAAAAAGCAAAATTATTCTTACCTATCCCATGCACAGTCAGGTCCCACGGTGTAATCCTTCAGAAAGGGTTAATGTTTACTGCAGGGACCGCAGCTAATGCTGCAGCCTCACAGTAAACCCCAAATGAATGAGTTCCTCTCCTGCCTGACAGGAGAGTAAAGGCTGGGTGTCACATAACGATACACCAGCGATCCCGACAACGATATGCACTTGTCAGGATCGCTGGTGTATCGCTACATGATCGCTGCTGAGCTGCCAAACAGGAAGCTCAGGCAGCGATCTGGGACTGCGACACTGCGGGTAACATCGCTTAAGGGCCCGTCTCACATAGCGATATCGCTACCGAGATCGCTGCTGAGTCACAAGTTTTGTGACGCAGCAGCGAGCTCACCAGCAATATCGCTGTGTGTGACATTCAGCGACGATCAGCCCCCCTGCCGGGTATCGCTGATCGTCGCAGAAATACTCAGGACCTTTTTTTGATCGCTGGTTTCCCTCTGACAGGCACGCATCGCTGCGTGTGACAGGCGGGAGACCAGCGATCCGCTGGTAACCAAGGTACACAGCGGGTTTCCAGGCACCGCGCAGCGCTTGGAAACCCGCTGTGTACCTTGGATACCAGCTCCCTGCATCAGGGCGCTGGTATCCAAGGTACACAGCGGGTTTCTAGGCACAGCCCCGCGCCTGGAAACCCCTGTGTACCTTGGTTACCAGCGGATCGCTGGTCTCCCGCCTGTCACACGCAGCGATGTGTGCCTGTCAGCGGGAAACCAGCGATCAAAAAAGGTCCTGACATTTCAGCGACGATCAGCGATACCCGGCAGGGGGGCTGATCATCGCTGAATGTCACACACAGCGATATCGCTGGTGAGCTCGCTGCAGCGTCACAAAACTAGTGACTCAGCAGCGATCTCGGTAGCGATATCGCTATGTGAGACGGGCCCTTAAGTGGAAAGCTTAATTGATTGCTTTCCACTTTCACTTCAGGTCAGCCAGGGACACAATCAGTGACGTCAGAGGGAACTGATTAACAAAAATAGGGGTTCCCTTCGAAAAAAAAATGGCGTGGGGTCCCCCCTATTTTTGTTAACCAGCCAGATGAAGCAGACCGCTGAGGCCTGGATTTTCAGGCTGTTAAGGAGCCAAGATCCATGGACCTTGCCAGCCTGATAATACCAGGCCACAGCAGTCTGCATATCTTGGCTGATTAACAAAAATAGGGGATCCCCTCGAAAAAAATTGGCGTGGGGTCCCCCCTATTTTTGTTAACCAGCCAGATGAAGCAGACCGCTGAGGCCTGGATTTTCAGGCTGTTAAGGAGCCAAGATCCATGGACCTTGCCAGCCTGATAATACCAGGCCACAGCAGTCTGCATATCTTGGCTGATTAACAAAATAGGGGATCCCTCGAAAAAAAATTGGCATGGGGTCCCCCCTATTTTTGTTAACCAGCCAGATGAAGCAGACGCTGAGGCCTGGTTTTAGGCTGGTAAGGATCCAATATCCATGGACCTTGCAAGCCTGATAATACCAGGCCACAGCAGTCTGCTTAGCTTGGCTGGTTAACAAAAATAGGGGATCCCCTCGAAAAAAAAACGGCGGGGGGATCCCCCCTATTTTTGTTAACCAGCCAAATAAAATGCAGACTGCTGCGGCCTGGTATTAAAAGACTGTCAAGGCCCATGGATTTTGGCCCTCAACAGCCTGATAATACCAGGCTACAGCAGCCCCACATTTGGCGCATCAAAAGATGTGCCAATTGTGGCACTTTACCCGGCTCTTCCCACTTGCCCTGTAGCGGTGGCAAGCGGGGTAATAAGGGGTTAATGTCACCGTTGATTGCACGGTGACAATAAGCCCGGTTAATAATGGAGAGGCGTCAATAAGACACCGATCCATTATTAATCCCAAAGTTATTAAATGCATAAAAAAAAGACAAAGCAAGAAAAAAGTATTTTAATGAAATAAAAGAGACAACACAGTTTTCATTAATTTTATTACTCTCTCATTCCTGCGACGCCATCGATCTCCTGTAAAAAAAGAAAAAAAACAAACCAACAGTATACCACCTGTCCGACGCAGTCCATAACGACAGTCCCACGACGATCCAACTCTGCTACATCGCAATGACAGGCAGAGCCTGTCATCGCGACGCAGCACAGCTGATTACCTGCTTCCCCGGCGGTGACGTCATCGGACTGACTGCTTTACGGCCGGGATTACCCAGCAGTCACTGCAGTTATCGCGAGAAACTGCATGTGACCGCCGGGGAAAGAAGATTGCGGCCATCAAGCAGTCCAGGACGTGACCGCCGGAGATCTTCTGACAGGTAAGTGCCGCTGACTCCTGACAGACCCGACCGACGGACACTGACAGTGACAGTGACAATCCCGATTCCGGTATCCGATAAGACGAAAATATCGGAACTCGGAATCGGAATTCCGATACAGCCAATATCGGCCGATACCCGATATTTGCAGTATCGGAATGCTCAACCCTATTAACTAGTGAAGCGGAACACTGAATACCCTCCATAAACTTTCTACTTTGATCTGGTCCATATATCCAGGAACTTCATGGCAGTGTAGTCATTATTTTGTGGTGTCGCTGCCAACTAATGATTATATACATATATGTCATTGATAATGTGTGCGATCTCTATTTGACTCATAGCGATATGTAACTACTTCTCTCCAAATTTATTCTAAAAAATAAAAAAAATAAAAAATTCCAGTGCTGGATATATGATCCTCCTGAACGACTCTCACTGTTAGTATGCGTTTAGAAGTACATCGCTATATGCCTTGTTGTGGGTTTTCCATTCTACAATGATGCAATGTGTTCCTTGTGTTCCCTTGTCTTTTTCAGAGTAGTTGTACAAAGGATATAGGGACTAATATATTATCGTTAATTATGGTGGATGTTCTCTACTTGTGCTGCCTAAAAATGTTATCATATGTAGAGATATAAATATATAATAATTTTTCTCTTTTCTGTAAAGCACAATGTGTTTTCTAGAATTTGCCTCTTCACCTTGGCTGGGCTTCTTTCTTCACGTTTGTTAGAAATTCATTCATGTATCCTAATATCTGACATTCTATCCTCACTAGCTCCTCCTGGAAATTCGATACCAACAATATGCCATGAATTCATTGTGCCATCTATAATAGTGATGGACTATTGTGGCCACTAATGCAAGCAACTACCATTTCAGAACGATTCCAAAAGACAATATAAAAAAGAAAACAACTACGAGTCAAGACATTTACAGATATATTTTATTTTAAAGTTGTTTTTTTTTTGTTTAAATAATTATCTTTTTATTGTTATTAGTTTTCACTGATGTTAATAGTCTTTCTATGAATGTTTTTATCATATCTTCTATCCCCTGTGCACCTGCATTAATTATGCTTCAACTTGAATCTATAACATTCTAACATGCACGTTGGACTAAATCAGCATTAGCTGCTGACCTCTGATTGCAGCTTAATTATCAGACACCTGTTGTATCTGCATTGTGAGGTAACAGCCAGCTCATAGGTTTAACAAACCTTTATAATGCAGTGGCACTAGGGGATATACAGCTCTGACAAAGACCCTTGGTGGTCGAAACACGTCGCTGTTTTACTAGGTGTCACCTTTTCTGTTTGATGTACACTTTTGGAGGACACCGTCTGTGATGTTTTATCATATTGGAAATAAAGAACTTCTAAGAAGCTGGACTGCAACTGCCTTTTTCTCTACGATTCCATGTCCTGGTCAGGACTTCGTGGCTCCGTGCTCCGGTGAAAGTTGGGTGAGCTGGCAGGGGCTTTGTGCCCACACCTTCTATATATCTTTGTAAATTTTGTTGTAAAAATGAGAAATCGCTGGTCAATTTTAACCCTTATAACTTCCTAACAAAAAAAAAATTTGTTTCCAAAATTGTGCTGATGTAAAGTAGACATGTGGGAAATGTTATTTATTAACTATTTTGTGTCACATAACTCTGGTTTAACAGAATAAAAATTTAAAATTGCGAAATTTTCAAATTTTTCGCTAAATTTCAATTTTTTTCACAAATAAACGCAAAAATTATCGACCTAAATTTACCACTAACATGAAGCCCAATATGTCACGAAAAAACAATCTCAGAATCGCTAGGATCCGTTGAAGCTTTCCTGAGTTATTACCTCATAAAGGGACACTGGGCAGAATTGCAAAAAATGGCAAGGTCTTTAAGGTCAAAATAGGCTAGGTCATGAAGGGGTTAATATAATTGTTTAATAATTTGTTCAAATATGTTTCCTGGTATAGAAGTGAGGCTCACTGGCTTGTAATTTCCTGGCTCCATCTTCTTTCCTTTTTTAAAACTAGGGACAACATTTACCCTTCTCCAATCTTTTGGGACCTTTGTCGCCAAGATTTTACAAGGATTCTGGCTAGTTGTTCTGCAATTTCCTCTGCTAACTCTTTCAGTATCCTAGGATGTAATTCATATGGACCAAGAGATTTAAATTAATTTAAATTAGTTAAGTGTTCCCTCACCATCTCTGTTTATAGATGGCATGGATTTTTTTATTCCTTCAATGCAACATGAAGATCAGTTAATGTTACAATTGCTTTCTTAAAGAACACAGATACAAAATAGGAATTTAAAAGTTCTGCCTTCTCAACATAATTTTTGACTTTTCTTTTGCTTTTGACATACCCCAAAATCCTTTTTACTGCTTTTGGTCTCCCTTGCAAGACTTACTTCATTACTGGCTTTAACTCTTCTAACGCTTTCCTTGCAATTATATTCTTCTTTAAATACGCTCCCCTCTTTCATTTTGATATACATTTCTTTTTTGCAAGTGATTAAGTTCTGTGTTCATCAACCCTAGTGTTAGGTGTCGGGCGTCTGCTGGACCTGAAGTGGGATTTGAACCATCAGCGAAATCTGTGGTTTCCCATTCTGGTCCAGCCGGGGCAGATGCTGCTCAGCTTCGCCGTCGATCCCAACGCCTAGCTAATACACAGAAGGTACAAGCTGTTGCTAGGGTCTTTGTTCCTAGTAGCTTTAAACATAGGTTACAGAAAGGAACAGGGCTGCACTGAGCATGCCCGTGACGTGGCGGACCGTGATTGGTGATTTGATGTCAGCTGATCCGGTGACCTGGCATTGCCTGATTGGCTACGGGTGACGTCATCAACAATGTGGCTTGGGGCAGGGCTTAGCTTTTAAATTGCCTGACCGCAAGCATGGCTGGTGTGTAGCTTCTGTGCAGTTAACAGAGCTACGTCTACGCCAGTACGCAGCACATCTTCCGTGAAGTTAATGGAGATAGTGCAAATTCCTTATCTTTCCTAGTGTGAAATAACACTGGAGAGATATTATATTCTAATCCCTATCTTTCCTAGAGTGAAGTAATACAGGAGAGGTTTTATAATTGGTTGTCAGTTTTACCCTTGTACCCAAGGGATGTTAGGCTGCAGCCTCTCAGGTTGCATGTTGCAGAGATGACCACCGAGGTGGCAGCATCTCAGAGACATGCCAGGAGGTCCAGACCGATGGAGAGACCCAGCCCGGAAGTGACTCCTCAGACCAGGCGCCGACTGCAAATCCCCTCAAGGGACCCCTCAAAATCGCCGATGCAGCCTCAGCCTCCATCAGCCGTGCGCCGATCTGGAGGGATTCCACAGCGTATGCCTGGTCCTTGAGCAGGGCTGAGTGATGTCGTTGGCTCTTCCCTCCCTTGCGTTGTCATCCTGGTCATGTGGTACCACTGACCAGGAAGTGTGACCGGCACAGATGAGCAGGGCCTCTGCTGCTGCAGGGAGCAGGGAGCCATCGGAAGAGCAGCTGGTGCAACCATGCCGGGCACATGGAGCAGCCAGGGGAAGGAAACGGACCGGTCAGTTGAAGCAAACCCTGAAGAATGCTTGGCCCAGGGAGCGGCAAGAGGCAGAATGGTAAATCGGTCACCTTGAGCTGACACAGAAGAGCGGCAGGCACAGTCACGCCGGTCTCATGCAGCAGCGGGGAGCAGGAGAGAGACCCTGTCAGCTGTAGCTCACCCAAATGAGCGGCTGGTGCATCCCCACAGAGCCCAGGCTTCAGCAGCAGCAGGACCTCGACTGCGGAGATCTGGAAGACCAGTGCGAGGGGCTAGGAGATGACCCACCCTGGATGTCGGCAGCAGCGAGGGCCGGTGCGCTGTTCACAGGAGAGGGCAGATCGCTGCCAGGGATGTGGGCTGCAGGTGTGCAGTTGAAGTCTCTCCTCTTCCCAGACGACGTGCTATTGTGGATAGGAGGTTCAGGTCTAGCGGTGGTTTGACTACATCAGGTTTACCTGGTGATGTCCTCGAGCCTGACTCTGCCTCTGAAGATCTAGCAGATCTCCAAACACTGTGCTTAGAGCGTGCGCGCACATCCTTCCCTTTCTTAAAGGGGCCGCGTGTGTTCCTCTTAAGTGTTTCCAGCCAACGGCTGGAAGTCTCTTTCTATTTAAACCGCCTCCTCCAATATGGAGGTCCCTATATTAGATAGTGAGTCTTGATAGAAAAATGACGAGGTCTGAGGTCAATGGGGCTGAGGTCAATCTGATCTATTTGGCTAGTACTGTGGATCTTAAATGAATATTGGTATTTCTTTGTATCATTTATGTGTACTCTCAGTAAGCCAATAAGCCACATTATATGTTTTCTATAGGTCGTGGGCTATAGTGTCCTTTTATCAACAGGATTGAGCTTTGTCTAGAAATAGTGGTTCAATACTGAGGGTACTGGGGTAATACAAAGTAATAGGGTACATCTAGGGAATATTAGGGGCAACCATCATTGATCGAGGGTGCCACAACGCTACCCCCAGGGTGCCAACCTCCACAGCTAGGCAGGTCATTATATAGGTAACTAATAGGGACCTATAAATTTTTAATCCAAGGTGTTTTATTTCACTGTGTGTTTCATGTTTCGTGCGCACGTACAACCTTTTTAGGTGATTTTTAGTCAATTATAATAAAGGTTATTATAATTATAAGTCAATTATAAAGGTTTTAATTGGGTTTCTTCTATATGATTTCCACAATTACATTAGGCCTTTTTCTATCCCTATGATGTCTGCTCTAAGCTCTCCTATCCCTACACAATACAGGCATAAAATGACATTCCTTGGTTGGCCCCTATGGTTTATACTACCTATGGTAGCTCCCCTAAGTGGTTGTGCTACATCATGTGATCTGCAGGGAATAAAGGAAAGTCCATTCTGCTGCACACAATGCCATTAGCCAGATAATTGAGTGTAGAGCGTGCGTGAATTGGCAGCAGGCATTTTTTTTGAGATCCAGGCGAATCACAGATTGTTCAAATTTGTGTGGAACCACAGAAATCAGGAAATCGGACTCCGATTTGATTATTCAATATTCAATCGGCTCATTTCTATGTGAAAGATATTTCCTTTTGGATAAAACAGAATCCACAGACACTTTGAGTCTCAGGAAAACACAAAACTCACCCCCTCTAGTTATCAATTCTGGTTTAAAACTCAAAGCTAATTTTAACCCTACAAACCACAGGAGCAGTGATACTGATACATTCTATTTTGTCATTGTCAAACAATTCATAACCATCAATAACAGAGGATGGAGATCCAAAGCAATCTTACCTATAAAGGAAGGTTAGCACTTTCATGACTAAAAATAAATCCTACATTATCATCAAAATAGCTGACAAGCAGTGAGGGGTCATTCTGCTCCAAGACCGAATAAGGGAAGCCATTAGGATAACAGCCAACACTTATTGTATACCATAAACCCAACCTGGAGTATACCTATCTGCAATACGATGTCTAATTCCAGAGAAATAGATGTTATTCTGAATATGTAAATATGCTGCTAAGAACTATGGGCCGGACATAGATTTTTCTGGAAATCTGCCTCCAGATCTTATTGTAAATGAAATAAGTAACCAGCTCACCCCAATAGTCTGCAATTATCCGAAGCTCGGATCAGCACCACTGCTCATGTGGGAAGACAAGTAAATGAAATAGAGATGGATTTAGCTACATGTATACAATTTCCTGAAGTTTTATTCGTTCATATAAAAAATTTCACAAAACATACATAACAATCCAAAAGCAAAACACCACCAATGAATTTCTGGTACATGCAGCACCCTTAGTACATGCACCTGAAATGCATTGGTGGTGTTTTGCTTTTGGAATGTTATGTATGTTTTGTTGAATTTTTTACATGAACGATAAAACTTCAAGAAATTGTATTCTTGTAGCTGAATCCATCTCTATTTCTTTTAGTTACCAGTATGAGACATGTAATGATGGACAATCTGCTCTCCTTACTACAGATTTTACAGCTGTAACTCCGCCTTTCATTTACAATAAGCCATAGGGGCAGATTCTCTGAGAGATCCATTTACTGTATATATAAAGAAAAGCATGGATTTCTCTGAAATAAGACGTCTGATGGCAAATATCAAGCTAACATTTTATTTTACTGTCTATGATTTATATATCCACATAGATGGCTTAGGAGGATTGATCCTACTGACAGACTCAATTTTAACAGGTAACTGATTGACATGACTCATGTAAAATTCATATACTGTATAGGACTTTGCAAGTTTGTAACGTCTACACACCTGGAGGTCCGGGGGAGCCAACATCTCCTTTATCGCCTTTAGACCCTGGCAGACCAAACGACCCTTTTTCTCCTTTAAAATCTGTGTACAAATACAGTAAATTATGTTTGTTAATTCCCCCAACTGGATCAATGTAAACGTTTGTTAGAATCAAATTAATTTTGTTACTTTATGATCCAGGGCGTTCTTTACATTTATTATTTTCTTCATAAGATTAGACCCTCTGGAATTTTTCAGATAACCTGTATGTAAACTGCATGATCACACAATAAAGTAGAAATGGAGTATATTCATACAAGCTGTCATCTACAGAAATTTCCTTTACACAATTAATTTATGATGAGCTTTTATACTTTTGTAAAAATAGTTTACAAAGCGTTAAAAACAATTATGCTTTGGTTAAGATTTTCTTTACTCGCTGAAGGTCCAAAACCAGCATCAAATTGCGCTGAAAATGTTTTTTGGAAAGATAAATAAGACTCGTCAAAAAATAAAAGGTATTTCTGTTGATGACAGATCTATTACACAGTAAATATCCTTGTTTGCTCCTTTATCATATGATTTTACTACCTGGCCAAGAAAAGATTACAAGCAAAGGATAGAGCTACAGGTCAGATGTTTACAATATTGTGCTGTGACTAATGCTAGGCTCAATGGGAGTGCATGGTCATAGACTCCGATCACATCACAATTATTTTTACATTACTACACGAATTTTTAGTTTAACGATACATTTGTAAATTGTATGAGTTAGCCACATTGATTAGTATTAATGTTTTTAACTTAAAATCTTAACCTAGTTATTGTTCAATGACAGTTCAAATCATTTTAATTCTATAGCGCCATCATATACAAGCAATATACGAGATTACAGAGTAACATGATATTCTACAACTATAAACAGGAGTGTGGGACCTGCTTGAAAGCTTAAAATCTAATATAGCGCAAGGGTCACAAGTTTGGACACGTCTGTTCATGCACTGAGTTTCTGGTGCGTGGTCATTGTCCCCTGTGTTGCCCAGATGACCAGAAGAGAGAGGCTGGAGGGAGAAAAGAACTTCATTTTCTCTATACAGTCATTCTTCTAGTAAATCATTCAGACATGTTTAAAATGCTATTTACCACTCTGTCTGCAGGTAAACAGAATTTGTTTTTGCTTTTTTTAAATTTTTTTAGCGGACAGGTTCTCTTTAAATTTTTGGTATATAATTTCTTGGTCTCTCTCCCTAAAAATGTAATTCAGAAAGGAAAAATGTACGCAAACAACATTTCAATATCGAAGTATGTTGCGGCTTTGAGGTGGGCTTACCGCCGGAGCCCACCTCAAAGAGGGGGATACTGCCAGCTGACGTACTATTCGGTCAGCTGGCAGTAAGGGTTAATGGATGAAGTGTATCAGGGGATGTGTACTTGTGTAATGAGGGAGGATGAGACCTAATGATATCAACACTCTTTATCAAAGTGTGCAGAATTATTAAGCAGCTTGATTTTTTTCAGGCAAAATGGGCCAAGAAAGAGATTTAACTCTTTCTATATAAATAAAGATTATTATTATTATTATTATTATTTAACTGACTCTGAAATGTAAAAAATTGTTAAATGTCTTACAGACGGATTGATCTTCATAAGATATTGAGATGGCATAAACTAAATTGAGAACTTGGGGTCCTTCTTAAAAAGGAGATTTACATTGAATGAAAACAGTACATCTAACAGGTATGATCAGCGTCGGACTGGAACACCTTGGGCCCACCAGAGAAAATCATTCTTGGGGCCCACTATGTAGCAACATAGAAATAAATACAAGACCACCAATTGTGCGTAAAACATGCTAATATCCGGGTATAATATAAGGTAGTATAAATCTTAATTATGTAGCAAGATTGGGGTAGCCTCCCTCATAGAATATAAAGCTGCCCCCACTCATAGGGTATAATACTGCCCCCTCTCATAGGGTATAATGCTGCCCCCCTCATAGGGTATAATGCTGCCCCCTCTCATAGGGTATAATGCTGCCCCCCCTCATAGGGGATAATGCTGCCCCCTATAGGGTATAATGCTGCCCCTCATAGGGGATAATGCTGCCCCCTCTCATAGGGTATAATGCTGCCCCCCTCATAGGGTATAATACTGCCCCTTCTCATAGGGTATAATGCTGCCCCATCTCATAGGGTATAATACTGCCCCCTCTCATAGGGTATAATGCTGCCCCCTCTCATAGGGTATAATGCTGCCCCTCTCATAGGGTATAATGCTGCCCCCCTCATAGGGGATAATGCTGCCCCCTCATAGGGGATAATGCTGCCCCCCCTCATAGGAGATAATGCTGCCCCCCCTCGTAGGGTATAATGCTATAAATATAGAGATAGATAGAGATAGATAGATATAGAGATAGATAGATAATAGATAGAGAGATTTAAAAAAAAAACAACACAATACTCACCTCTCCTCCTCGCTCCCACGCAGATTCTGGTGGCTCTGCCTCTGCCTCAGTGTCAGGAGCTGCCGTCTGCCAGACACACACACACAGCGGTGGCGCGATGTGAGTGAGAGGCAGAGGGGACTGATGTGAGAGAGAGCGTCAGATGACGCTCTCTCTTCCATTACAACTGAGGGCGGTGCCGGCCCTGAATTACTGCCGCATAGCGGCTGCCTCTGCTGGGGGCCCCTGGGAGAGCAGGGGGGTAGCGGGGGGCCCTGGTCCCCAGCCCTGATAGTGGGCACTGCACTGGGCAATGTTAGCCGCTAAAGTTTAGCGGCTAAAGTGAAATGATATTCACTGCTTCCCACGCCCATGGGGGCGTGGGAAGCAGTGAATATTCATTTCTCTTTAGCAGCGGGGACAGGGGCTCCTGCATCCAGTCACCCGCTGCTGCTCTGCTAGGACGGGCCCCCATAGCAGCTGCATGGTGTGCCGCTAATAGCGACACGCCACTGGCTGGGGGCCCCTGGCGCAGCGGGGGCCCTAGGCAACTGGCCCCTGTATGCCATCAGGTGCCAGGGCCCACCGGCTGCCAGGGCCCACCGGAGAAACCTCCGGTTCTCCGGTGGGCCAGTCCGACCCTGGGTATGATCATCTCACAGATTAAGAAACTGACATAAGGTTGGCTAATTTGGTCACTAAATCGCATCTTGCCAGACAGATGACTGTTCATGACATTTTGGTGCGATAATCGACCGACTAAAACGGTCCGATTTTTTGTCGTTGTGTGTGACTCCGGCTTTATAGTTGTGTTGTGCAGAAGTCTGGTGGATACACAGCTGATAGTCCTACTGAATAGACTGTTAGAATTTGTATTATGGCAAGAAAAAAGCAGCTAAGTAAAGAAAAACGAGTGGCCATCATTACTTTAAGAAATGAAGGTCAGTCAGTCCGAAAAATTGGGAAAACGTTGAAAGTGTCCCCAAGTGCAGTTGCAAAAACCATCAAGCGCTACAAAGAAACTGGCTCACATGAGGACCGCCCCAGGAAAGGAAGACAATGAGTCACCTCTGCTTCTGAGGATAAGTTTATCCAAGTCACCAGCCTCAGAAATCGCAGGTTTACAGCAGCTCAGATTAGAGACCAGGTCAATGCCACACAGAGTTCTAGCAGCAGACACATCTCTACAACAACTGTTAAGAGGAGACTTTGTGCAGCAGGCCTTCATGGTAAAATAGCTGCTAGGAAACCACTGCTAAGGACAGGCAACAAGCAGAAAAGACTTGTTTGAGCTAAAGAACACAAGGAATGGACATTAGACCAGTGGAAATCTGTGCTTTGGTCTGATGAGTCCAAATTTGAGATCTTTGGTTCCAACCACCGTGTCTTTGTGCGATGCAGAAAAGGTGAACGGATGGAATCTACGTGCCTGGTTCCCACTGTGAAGAATGGAGGAGGAGGTGTGATGATGTGGGGGTGCTTTGCTGGTGACACTGTCGGGGATTTATTCAAAATTGAAGACACACTGAACCAGCATGGCTACCACAGCATCTTGCAGCGGCATGCTATTCCATCCGGTTTGCGTTTAGTTGGACCATCATTTATTTTTCAACAGGACAATGACTCCAAACACACCTCCAGGCTGTGTAAGGGCTATTCTACTAAGAAGGAGAGTGATGGGGTGCTACGCCAGATGACCTGGCCTCCATAGTCACCAGACCAACCCGATCAAAATCATTTGGGGTGAGCTGGACCGCAGAGTGAAGGCAAAAGGGCCAACAAGTGCTAAGCATCTCTGGGAACTCCTTCAAGATTGTTGGAAGACCATTTCCGGTGACTACCTCTTGAAGCTCATCAAGAGAATGCCAAGAGTGTGCAAGCAGTCATCAAAGCAAAAGGTGGCTACTTTGAGGAACCTAGAATATAAGACATAATTTCTGTTGTTACACACTTTTTTGTTAAGTATATAATTCCACATGTGTTAATTCATAGTTTTGATGCCTTCTGTGTGAATTTACAATCTTCATAGTCATGAAAGTACAGAAAAATCTTTAAATGAGAAGGTGTGTCCAAACTTATGGTCTGTACTGTGTACATATATATATTATATATATATATATATATATATATATACAGTATATATACACTGCTCAAAAAAATAAAGGGAACACTTAAACAACAGAATATAGCTCCAAGTAAATCAAACTTCTGTGAAATCAAACTGTCCACTTAGGAAGCAACACTGATTGACAATCAATTTCACATGCTGTTGTGCAAATGGAATAGACAATAGATGGAAATTATTGGCAATTATCAAGACACACTCAATAAAGGAGTGGTTTTGCAGGTGGGGACCACAGACCACATCTCAGTACCAATGCTTTCTGGCTGATGTTTTGGTCACTTTTGAATGTTGGTTGTGCTTTCACACTCATGGTAGCATGAGATGGACTCTAGAACCCACACAAGTGGCTCAGGTAGTGCAGCTCATCGAGGATGGCACATCAATGTGAGCTGTGGCAATAAGGTTTGCTGTGTCTGTCAGCGTAGTGTCCAGAGGCTGGAGGCGCTACCAGGAGAAAGGCCAGTACACCAGGAGATGTGTAGAGGGCCGTAGGAGGGCAACAACTCAGCAGCAGGACTGCTACCTCCGCCTTTGTGCAAGGAGGAACAGGAGGAGCACTGCTAGAGCCCTGCAAAATGACCTCCAGCAGGCCACAAATGTGCATGTGTCTGCACAAACGGTTAGAAACTGACTCCATGAGGATGGTCTGAGTGGCCGACCTCCACAGATGGGCGTTGGGCTCATAGCCCAACACCGTGCAGGACGCTTGGCATTTGCCACAGAACACCAGGATTGTCAAATGCGCCACTGGTGCCCTGTGCTCTTACAGATGAAAGCAGGTTCACACTGAGCACATGTGACAGTCCTCCATGTGCTCGCGAGAGGTAGCCTGACTGCTATTAGGTACCGAGATAAGATCCTCAGACCCCTTGTGAGACCATATGCTGGTGCTGTTGGCCCTGGGTTCCTCCTAATGCAGAACAATTTCAGACCTCATGTGGCTGGAGTGTGTCAGCAATTCCTGCAAGATGAAGGCATTGAAGCTATGGACTGGCCCACCCGTTCCCCAGACCTGAATCCGATTGAGAACATCTCGGACATCATGTCTCGCTCCATCCACCAACGTCACGTTGCACCACAGACTGTCCAGGAGTTGACGGATGCTTTAGTCCAGGTCTGGAAGGAGATCCCTCAGGAGACCATCCTCTGCCTCAACAGGAGCATGCCCAGGTGTTGTACAGTAGGGAGTCATACAGGCACGTGGAGGCCACACACACTGCTACTACTGAGCATCATTTTGACTTGTTTTAAGGACATTACATTCCACTTTAATTTTGTGTGTGACTCCAAATCCAGGCCTCCATTGGTTAATAAATTTGATTTCCATTGATGATTTTTGTGTGATTTTGTTGTCAGCACATTCAACTTTGTAAAGAACAAAGTATTCAATGAGAATATTTCATTCATTCAGATCTAGGATGTGTTATTTGAGTGTTCCCTTTATTTTTTTGAGCAGTATATATATATATATACACATATATATATGTATATATATATGTATATATATATATATTATATATATATATATATATATATATATGTGTCAGCCAGATACCCTCATTAATAAAATGGTACATAAAGAGTCAAATAAAACACACACACACAGAATTTGCGTGAAACGCAAGATCTGTCTATTTTTCCCCCAATTTTTTTTTTTAAAATTGCGTGGGCTCACAAATGTTTGCTTAGCCTTTACTGGCTAGCTGGCTAGTTTACAAAGGAACCCCAGAAAAAGACTGACATGGGGTCCCCCTATAAAATCAAACCAGCAAAGGCTATGCAGACAACTGCGGGCTGATATTAATAGCCTGGGAAAGGGCCATGTATATTGGCACCCCCACAGGATAAAAACATCAGCTCTCAGCTGCCCCAGAAATGGCGCATCTTATAGATGCACCAATTCTGGTACTTAGCCTCACTCTTCCCACTTGCCCTGCAGCGGTGGCAAGTGGGGTAATATTTGTGGGGTTGATGTCACTTTTGTATTGTCCAGTGACATCAAGCCCACAGATTAGTAATGGAGAGGCATCTATAAGATACATATCCATTACTAATGCTATATGGTATATGGTTATATGGTAAATAAAGACACAGCCAGAATAAAGTCCTTCAATAATCTTAATTTACCACACTTACTGCATCACCTAATCCCCGAATCCCTCAATCTCCTGCAACAAAAATAAAATAATAAACAAACATTAATACTTCCTGTCCGACGTAGTTCTAAATAACGAGTGTCCCACGACGATCTCACATGTAGAACAGTCACATCGGGAGATGTGATTGCTCTACCGGCCTCCGGTGACACACTGACAGGAGATAATCGCTCCTGCAGTGTATCACTGAGAATTCACCGGAGTTCGTGCTCTCACTTTACGGCACTACCGCTGCATGAGAATTTTCCTTCGCAGAGGTGCCTCAAGTGACAGCAAGAACTCCGGTAAACTCTGACAGTTGCGCAGTGATACACTGTGGGAGTATCACCTCCTGTCAGTGTGTCACCGGAGGCTGGTAGTGCAGTCACATCTCATGTTGTGACTGTTCTACACGTGAGATCGCCGTGGGACACTCGTTATTAAATGGACTACGGTGGAAAGGTAAGTATATGTTGGTTTATAATTTTTTTGTTGCAGGAGATTGAGGGTGTTGGGGATTAGGTGTTTGGTGAGTATGAATGTTTTTTTTTTGTTTTACACTTGAACACAGTCGCCGGATGATGTGACTAGTACTGTCCCATCATCAGCTAATGCTGTCACTATTATAGGTGACAGCAGACATAGCAGGATGGGACTAGTAGTCCCATCTGATGGTGCCTGGCTACACATAGACAGACACGCACATATTCTCCGCTCTCACATTCTCTGCCTACACACAGTCTCCGCCCACACACTCTTCCTCCTTCCTTTCCTCAGCGTTTTTGGCACGCAATTCTGCAGCTAATTTGCAAACCTTTTTACACCTGTGGTTTAGCTGCAGATTTGACTGATTCAATGTTAGTCAATGTGTGCAGAAACGCTGCAGATCCGCAAAAAAAAAATTACATGCTGTGGAAAATAAAATGCTAAGAGTCAGTGAGGAATTTTCCGCAGCATGTGCACAACAATTCTGGATTCCCATTGATTAACACTGGTTGAGCACTCCTATGCGGATTTGTTGCAATTCTGAGTGGAAAAAACGCTCTGAATCCGCAACAAATTCCGCAACGTGTGCACATAGCCGAATGGTTGTCCAATGTTTCTGCACATGTAAATTTTCCTAAGAAAGACAAAACCTCACTTTTTCTTTCTTAAATATTCAGGCTTCAGGCTTATTAACCCTTTGAATTGATTGACCACACTGTAGTTGTTCAATAATAAAATTACTCATGAAAAAAAATAATTGCCTAATAATGGTGCACACAGTGTAGATAAGGCAGGATAGTAACATTGTATACTATACACACATAAGCTGCTACATGAATCTTCCCTGTTACTGGTCTCTAAGACTGCACCACTTCCCGGAGACTGTATGTTCTTTGATTTTTCAGGTAATAATACATTTACGTACCACATGTTTGAGACCCTTCGCCAGATGTACGAACCTGCATGAAACAAGAATCATTTTACATTGTAGTAGTAATAATATCCAGACTAGTTCTATATGGTTTTTTTTGGCTTATGATATTATTAAACTACAACACCTGCAATGATAATACAATGGATTGTACATGTTTTTGATGGAGCAAGTGGGGGATTGATCTATGTCTAAAAAGAACCTGCCTGATAGACATTACTAAAGAAACTAATGGTATGGCTTTAAAAGTCTATGAGCAATGACAAAATGGTACCTGTTTTGTTTAAATCTGATGTGCCATTGCGGAATATCAAGCTTTGAAGCCACATTCAGATTAGCCTGGCTTTGCTTTGGTAGGGTGTGAATATACTCATTATAATATTAAATATTATTTTAGTTCTTATACAGCCATACCAGATATTTTTCATTAGTAAAATAAGTTCCCTTTAGTATCTGCCATATGTATTTTGCTTGGGGTAAATGTTGTTGTTCTCCTGAATCTGGTGTTGCCTTTCTTTTCAGGAACTGGCAAGGGCTGCAGCAAGACGATCGTCAGGAAAGGAGTTCTCCAGTGATGAGGGGTAACTATAAAACTTCATGTTTATTAGAAAACCTAAAAACCCCTTTTGCTGGACATACACAAATAAATTCGAAACCTATGCATTTCTTATAGCTATGGTGTATATAATACCTATTTTCAATATTTTATACCATAGTCAGCAGTTTTATAAAAAAAAAATCTAGGTCTTAAAGTGAACCTATCATCAGAATTTTCCTAAGTATAGGCATTGTCAGGTCAGCGCCATTATACTGATTAAAATGATACTTGGGGTGATGAAATCCGTCTTGTGGTTGTTGTGTAATCTTTGTTTACAGTTTTGAGATAATGAGATGCTCGTGCCCAGTGGCGGCCTGTGACTGGGGTCTATTGTCGGTGCTCTGGTCTCATCATCATCATTCTTGGCTTAAATGACAGGTCTCTGAACTTTCAGCGAGCTGCCTAATAGTTTAGATACTGTGCCTGCACATTTAATATTATGGTCTTCAAAAAAAAATTTTCCGCCAACAAAATTGCGCTGGCGGCACATGTGCAGTAGCATCTATTGGCAAGTGATGCTCTCAGTCTGCGCATGCGCCACCAATTTCCTCTTCTTCATGCTTAGGGCAACACTAAATACGGCCTTTTGTACACAGATAGTCCATGGACTAACTATAAGCTTGTCTGAATGAGACCTAACAGTACTTTTAGCATTTGCATTTTTTTGGCTTTACATCATGGTTTTTAAAGGGAGTTGTCCACTAACTTAAGTGGTCATGTGTTGTCCCCACCAGAAGAATTAGCAAGGAGACCAGAAGAGACACAGACAATGGTATCGCAAATCTGTGGCAGATCGGTAGGGGAATATATGTATTTTTAAAATTTGAGACCAAGGTGATCCTAGGAAAGAAAATGGGATTTGGACAGCCCCTTTAAATATACATAAGCTATTTTAATGGATTCTTTTTTCCCGTGGACATCCCTTGCGTAACTTACCGGTACTTTGCAGTTTGGTCTTGGAGGGATTGGAAAGACATTCTAAGTAAAAATTAAAAAGACAGACATTTAAGTTAAACTAACACTTTTAACATTACAATTTATTAACATCGTTACTAAGCTTGTACTTACTCCTTTGATGTTTACAGGAGGAACTGGTGGGCCTGGAGGGCCTGGTGGCCCCGGTAGTCCTCGAGGACCCTGTCAATTATTAAATATTATTATGATAACTATTAGTCATTTTATTATTTAAAGGGGCTGTCAAAGATTAGATAAGCAAGTCTGTTTTTTTGGGGAGGTAAAGTCAGAAATTACTGTTTGAGAACACGGCAGAGCTCGGAAGGGAAGCTGTGCTATTTGATGTGTGACCTTTATCCACAAATATGTTTTAGGCCCAAATTTTCATTTTCACAACAATAAAAGAAGAAATTGCAGAACAGATTGTGGGGCGCCGATGTCCCACATGTGGCCAGAAACTAATATTTGAGCACATATCAGGGCTTGGAAGGGAAGGAGCACCATTTGACTTTTAAAGCGCAAGTTCTGATGAAACATATTGCGAACACAATGTCACATTTTATAAGTTGCATAACATACCGTATGATCCATGAAATAACCGGGTACAACACATGTGAAGTTACATTTAGTAAAATTAAATTCAGATATTACATTTCCGCTAAAATGTTGCTTTTGCCCCAAGTTGCTAATTTGAGAAAATGGACCACAAAATTTGTTTCAAAATTTCTCCTGAGTACACTTGATACCCTATGTGGTCAAAATCAACATTCACAAATGGAAATAAGTACGTTGCAATAACCATTGCAATGAGAACATTGGCTCTACATCTCTATATTTCCACGCAGCAGGGCTCGGGAGGGAAGATGCGCAATTTGACATTTAGAGCGCAGCTTTTCCTAGAATGCCTTATAGATTCCATTTACAGAGACAGAACAGAAGAAACCCTACTAAAGTGACCCCATTTTGGATATCACTACCCTCTGGGAATTCATCCATGGGTGTAATGACGATCCAGACTCCATGAATGTTTTGCTGGAAAAAACATGCAGTGGAAGGAGTAATTAAAAATATGACAATGTAGTGTTGAATGCATTATAATGCTCAATACAGTGTAGTGCCCAATAAATTGGACCCAGCTTGTGCTTCTCCAGACACACACCAGATAAATTATATGGGCTCTCCTCACTGCAGTAATGGCAAACATGTGGAAGGGAATTGCGGTTAAGGTACAATGTGGGCTCAGCAGGAAGAGGGGGGAGCATTTGCATCACATGGATTTTCAAGTGAAGATTTTGATGAATCTTTTTTTGGGGTGGGGAGGAATGTTGTATTTCCAGAGTCTTTGCTCAGTAACATGGAACCCCACTAGATTTCCATTAACAGATAGTAGATCTGAGTGGGGCCTTGTTTTTGTGGTTTGAGTTGAAGCTTTTATTAGAAGCATTTTGAGGTGAATAACATTTTGGATCACTTTTAAGGCTCAGTTCACATTTATACTGCGCTGTATGCTTGGTAATTCTACATATTCAACATACATGATGCAGATGGAATAGTTAGAATTACCTGGGACATATCAGAAGGCCTGTTTGCGGAATCTCACTGCAAAAGAGTACGTACCAGTTCGTCCAGTATTGGGAAGGAGTTAAACAGAAGCTGGGAATGGAGAATGCTATGCACGTAGGTGGCGCACGTGGTTCATGGCACACGGTGCAACGGGGCCGGCTCACCTAGGAGGGGCATAGCTACGTAGCTGAGAGGCTATCTGGTGTTCACTGGAACTCCTGAAGGTGGAGTTAGGCTTGAACTGCAGGTAGCCGCTAGGTAGCACTCCTAGGCAGTCTCCGGGACTGCAGTTGCTAACACCTGGGGTCGGGTACAACGACACGGAAAAGACTCGGGCTCTGTTCTGACTACTGAGTTCATAATCCTCTACAGACCGGTTACTGACATGGATTCTGGCTCTATTCAGGATCAGGATCCACGGGTAGAATAGTTACTGACACGGAGTTTCAGACAGTGCCGATTTGGAGACCGATAGGACAGTCTGAATACATAGAATACTCAGATAGGCAAACGTTCAGACACACAGGTCTCAAATACTGATTCAGGCACACGACCGGCGGACAAGGTTCAGACACTGGCCGCACAAGCACCAGGGGTTCAAATTTCAGGCACTGGTCGAACTAGGACAAGGGACTATGGATTGAGGACATTGGCCACACCAGGACCAGGGAACCTAACATGTTATGTTTCGGTAGCTGAGGAGGACAGGAACAACAGCAGGGCAGCCGAACACCTGAGATGTTGGTAACTGATGGGTTGCAGATTCCTAAACTAACGACACAACTAGAGGTAGCCGTGGAGCGTTCTTATGTTGATCCTAGACGCCTCGTGACAGCCTGAGAGATAACTACACCTAAAGGCAGAAAGATGAAAGCTATCTGACCCGGAGCAGATCCCCAAAGAAAATAGGAAGCCCCCAAACATATAATGGCGGTTAGACAAGATGAAAATACAAACATAGGGCAGAAAATAGACTGAGCAAACGCTGGGGCCACAAGCTGACTAAATAGGATAGGACAGGAGAGATTACTTTCTGCAACCCAGAAAACCCTACAAAAATCCAACAATTCTGATTATAAAAATACTGAGATCACACGATCTCGCCTCCCACTAAATCAGATCTCAGTGTGAACAAAAACCAAGCCGCAGCCGCTGAAAAAACAGGAAAAAGCAAATGAGCAAATAACAGTGGCTGCAGATAAACTGTGAGGAGCTCAGGCCCCAGGCCCCAGGAGTGCAGAAAACAATGCAATAAGCAAGCACAAAAAGAAAAGAAAAAAATATCTTATCTGAAAGCAGGAGATGCAGGCAAGACTTCAGCTAACTTCCAAGTGAACCAGGAACCACAATTGATACAAGAACAATTGATCACCGGCAACCATCATGGGAGGGAACCTCCCTTATATTAGACCAGTTCGTGAACCCAGATTACCACTCCTCGCTGAAAGGTTCAGTACTGTCTGTAACCACCAGAGGGAGCCTCTGCTCAGAAACCATCTCTAGCACATTCATAACACTAACAACTCACTAGTTGCACCACCACAAACACACTAATGATTCTTCAGCCCCATTTCAATTGGGGAGGGTGCCTTTTAAATAAGATGCCTCCTAGCTATTGGCTGGGGCATTTTAGCAGGTGTGCTTGCTGGCTCTTTAAGAACAGGGCAATGCAAGCATTAGCACACCATCAAACACAACACAAGAAAGCAGGGAGTACGCCAGGGACCACACAGCACAGCCAGGGCAATGAGTATGTCAGTGTCCATGCATGGAGAGGGAGGAGAACCATGCAAGGGTGCTCAAAATAGCATCTCCCGCTTGCTTCTCCTCACCCAGCTATGCTGGATTGCGAGGTCTCTCCATATGTATGTATATGGAGAAAGATATGTCAATGTAACTAGCTGACCAGTATCAATCATCAAACCTCCTATTTAAACTCTTTCTACTGAAACATAATTATCTGCAATTAAAAAGCCGGTAAGTGACTCATGCTGCCTTATAAGTTTGAGTAGCATGAGTCACAAAATAGAATCTCTTTGCAGTCTTAAAGGGGTTGTCCACTACTAGGTCAACCCGTCTTGATCAAAATATTTGGCCCCCCAAAAATAATAAAGCCTACACTCACCTCCCATACTGGTGCCATTCTAGCGGTGTCTGCATTTGCTCTCCCAGGGCTCCCGTGCTGCTGTTGTGACATGTGACCCCGGCACCCAATCAGTGCTGGAGTCACCATTTCCATGGACAAATCGAAGATTGAGGAGGAACTCCGGGCTGCAGGTGATCTCTGTTCCTTTTTATACTCAATTCGACAGGAGGCGGGAATAGTGACGCCAGCGCTGATTGGGTGTTGACGTCACGTGTCTCAACAACAACACAGGAGCGGGAGACTGAGTGCTGACACCACGGGAATGGCTCCAGCATGGGAGGTGAGTAAAAGCTTTATTATTTTATGGGGGCCAAGCTAGGGGTATGAAAAGAAGTTGTTCAAGTAGTGGCCAACTTCTTTCAGGAAAGTAGATGAGAACATTAAACCTCATTTCAGCAAAATGAAAAACACATATCCTTTAATGTCAATGTTATGAAGACCCTAATTAAGGTACATCTACTGACACAGTATGTGAAAGAGGATAAAAAGTATACCATTGGTCTACTAATCAGGTGAGGTCTATTAGTCAGGTGAAGTTTTAAAAAAAGTGTTATGTGTAATTCGGAGAAGGTGGTGGAAGCTAGGGGCAGTTTTCTCCTCATGGCAAAATGGTATTCATATAGTCTGCTCCACTCTTTCTAGCAAGCAAGAAAACAATCCACACAATAAAGGATCCCAGTGTACAAATGGCAAATTATATCACCTGGAATTTGCGTACTTACCATCATTGGAACACCTGGTTCACCTTTTTGACCTCTTACAGCATTTAGTCCTGGTCGACCCTATGGTTAACATAACAATAAACACAAAGCAAAACACCACCTTTTTCAAATAGCACCAGCACAGGTGCTCCTCTTGCAGCCACAGTAATATTACGTGCTGACCTGGAATGCAATTTTTACTCAAATCACTGGCTACAGCACTGATACTTGTAAGCCGATTGTTAGAACTCTCCTGTTAGGTTTTTTTCTATCTTGCTGGTCACATGACTTTTTTTGCCTATTTAATCCTGCTCCGCCCTTCTGGCTTTGCTGGACTTCATTGTAATTTCTACTCTTAAGCTAGCCAGGTGCTTTGCTACCTTACTCAATTAGTTTTGCTTGGTCTTTGGACCTCTATGTTCTATGTTGTTTGTTTGTCTTTTACTGCTACAACTTCTGTTAGGAGGTGTCCATCTTTACTCCCAGTCCCTAGTGCTTGTAGGGATCCCTCCCTCGCATCTATAGGTCTTCGTACAGACTAGCTGAGGACTTTAGCGGGTCTGATCGCAGGATCAGGTTCCCCGTTACATCGTAGGGATCTAGCTTAGTTCTATCGTAGGGACAGATTTCCCTTTCTTCCTTAGTGCTTGTAGAAGAAGATAACACCGATCAATCATTTGGCTGCAACAGTTAAAAGTGACATGTCAAGGAAAGAGCCTACAATCTGATTTGTAGTACATGTGAAAAGATAATGTATAAAAGAAACAACTTAAAGGGGCTGTCTGATCCAAATCGATGTTTGCAGTCACTGTGTGTGAGCGCAGAGTTATGAATTCCCGCAGCGCACCCACTGTGCACTGCGTCAATTCAGCGGTTTCTGAGCTGGAACTGGAGGATATGTCGGTGTTATGCGTACTCCCGGACAGGGCCCGTCTAGTGGGCGCAGCCTCGCTCCTTACACTTTGAGAGAGGCCACGACCCATCTAGTGACATGGTCATGCAGTGGGCATGGCAGACTAGAGGGCAAGTGTATGGAAGCGAGGCCGCGCCCACTGGCTGGGAGCATATATAACTCATACACACCCTTCGGTCCAGCGTCAGAAACTGGCACAGTGCATGCGCTAGGGGGATTCATATGTCTGCAATCACACAGAGTGACTGCAGACATATCGATTTGGACCAGACAACCCCTGTAAGTAGTCTTAACCATTATTATATGGTTCCAATAGATTTTGTTAAAATAGATACATATTATTTAACAAAATATACAGACAGTATATTTTGTAAAATACTAGTTAACTAAATTATGTTACTTACAGGTCTCCCTGGAAAGCCAAATTCTCCTTTTATGCCTGGTTGTCCTACTTGACCCTAAAATGAACAAAAAACAGTAAGCTAACAGTACTATAGTTAGAAATAATTTATAGTAGTGTTTCAATTAACATATTTAGGTTTGCCATGTAGAGATTTAAGCATTTTATATCTACTCGTCAAAGGGTTGTTCAGGATTAGAAAAAGAGTATATTTCTAACCATGGGGTGCATCCATCATTTCACTTGATACCCACTCAAGTGAATGAGCTGGACTGCAATATCATAAATACTGTAGCCCATCAACAGTTTAGTTTTGTGGAAAAATGATTCTGTTACTCAACTTTCCCAGTTCCATTACTGGGCTTTGCTTCCTGGTGGACAGTTCCCTCTGTGTAGGTAGCCCAGAGCACACCTCTAATGCCATCATCCAAGGCTTTTTAAGGCTGATTCAGGCAGCTCCACACTGGAACACGTGCATACTGCTACCATGTGCTTTCCAGGAGTATAGATAAAGCAATGGACCTTACTGTCTACTCTGCTACTCTTGAGTGCTATCTGCACACCTAGCTCTGCTACAACATGGTACCTCATTGTCTACTGAGCTGTGCTGTTCCTGAGTAGTTTCTGTACATCCAGCTCTGCATCTGCAACTCCAAGTAACCTGATTGTCTACTCTGCTATACTGTTCCTTTGTGCTACCCGCACACTGAGTTTTGCTCCAACAAGATGCCTGTCAGTCTACTCGTCTCTACTAATCCTAGGCACTATACTTTGCTGCATTAAGGTACTGACCTGCCTACTTGTCTTTGTTGATTGAAGGCGCTGTACATACACTCAACTCTCCTCCATCAAGGTCTCTGCCTACTAATGTCTATTGATTTTAGGTGCTATACACACACTCAGCCCTGCTGATTCCCTTCCATATGACCTGCAACTTAGCGATTTTAGCTCACCAGGTAATCCTGCAAAAAACATTTTCAACAATTCTGAATAGCCCCTTACATTTTATATGGTAACTGGAAAGTTTAGCTACCCTTATTGGAAATGTTAAAATGTCATCAATTCTAGCATGTTAACTATTTTTGTTTTTATTTTAACAATCTATAATTCATGGACATACATAATAATTATTAAAGGGCATGTTTAGACCACATTTTTTTTATTTAAAAAATCCAGTTTTTACACTAGCCACTATAATAGTCACAATAGGCTGACATTTCCTGTTTTCTGTAGCTTACTTAAAGGGGTGTTCCAAAATCCAAAGAAATTTTCCTCTAAACTCCTTAACTATTAACTGCTTTTTATTTCCTTTTTTATGATGCTTTGTATGAGAATCCCAGTGCATGCTGGGATACTCATATGAAGCAACATCAAGGGGCAGAGGATGCGGTCAGTGCTGCGGCCTCTGCCCCTCCCTGAAACAGAGCATCATCAGTAATGCTCATTTCAGGAGCTGGTCTAGTCCCTACACACTGTGTGATGTCCATAATGACAGCACTCTTTCTGTTGCCGGCTCAGATCAGCAGTAAAAGACCGGAAATGAAGCGCATTGTCAGAATACACAGTGTGCAGAGACCACCGCCTTCCTCACAAGTGAAGTCAAAGGTCTCTGCACGCTGGATAACATGACAAGGTGCTCTGTTGCCAGCTCATTACTGCTGATCTGTGCTGATAACAGAGAGCGCTTTGTCATTGTGCACATCGTACAGTGCACAGAACACAGGGACTATGCCAGCCCCTGAAATGAGCATCACTAATGATGCTTTGTTTTAGAAAGTGGGCAGGGTTTGCGGCAGTGACTAGAGATGAGCAAACTTGTTTGGAAAACGTTTGCCATTCTCAAATTCAGCACAAATGTTGCACATTTGGATTCATGTTCGGATTCTCGAGCTTTTTTCCTAAAAATCGGCAAAATACAGCCAAACTTTGGTAAATGACAGAGTTCACTAAGGGCTCTTTCAGATATCAGTGTTTCCTGTATCAGCATGGGCCGCAAAATGTCCTGCACATGTGCACACTGATGACACATGGATGACATCCCTGTGTCATCAATGTGACATGTAACGGTACACGTCAGTGGTACTGTTCACTCTGTTCCCCGGCATCGAGTGCTGAAGTGAAAATGGCTCACATCACTGTCCCCTACTCGCGCCGCGATCAGTGCTAGCAGGGGACAATGTTGAGAGTTTATTCAACTGTTAACAGTGAGAGCAGGTGGCGGATGATGGGAGTATTCATCAGCTGCTACCTGAGCTATAAATAAATAAATACATTTTAAAAAAAGACATGGGGTTCATCTGTTTTTTGATAGCCAGCCAGAGAAAACTGACAGCTGTGGGCTGCAACCCTTAGCTGTCAGCTTAAGCAAGGCTGGTTATCAAGAATAGAGAGGTCCCCAAGCCGTATTTTTTAAATATTTAAATAAATAATTAAAAAAACAGTGTTGGGTCCCTCCCATTTTTGACAGGCCAAGCTAAAGCAGATAGCTGGGGGCTGGTATTCTCAGGCTGGTAAGGGGTCATGGATATTGGCCCACCCGGCCTAAAAATTGAAGCTAGCAGCCGCAACTGAAAAGGAGCATCTATTAGATTACTAATAGATTACAAATAGATTACTACTCCATTACTAATCCTATAGTTATATTGTAACTAAACACACACGCAGAATAAAGTCCTTTAATTGAAATAATGACACAAACTCCTTTAATGAATTTAAATTAAACCATACTCACGCCTTCACTCAGTCCACAGAAGCCATGGTCTCCTGTAACAGAATTAAAATAATAAACCTCAATATTCCTTACCTCTCCTCCAAGAATATAGTAATCCATTTTTCCCATGATGGCTTTAGTTTTGATAGTTCTAGATGGCAGGCTGCATAAATGCATGATGCGACTATCCAGCCTGCCATCCAGCAGAGACACTGAGTAGCGTGTGCTACTGCTGTTCAGTATCTAGGTGAATTCCTATCACAGAATGACGTCATCGCGATCGGGAGAAAGTTCTCACACTCGTGGTGCCATCAGAAAGGTCCTGGGAGTTCACAGCCAATGAACTCGGTTCAATTCACTGATTTTAGGGTGAGCGCCGTGAGAAAAGTCATAATGGCGCTCTCTCTGACGTGAGTTGAACTGAGCTCACTGGCTGTGAACTCCCAGGACCTTTCTGACGGCACCGCCAGCATGAGATCTTTTTCATGCTCGCAAGTACCATCTGTCAGGTCAGAAAACTAGCGATGATGTCATCAAGGTTACTTCAGGCACTGAAGCTGCTTTCCCAACCGGACCTCTGAACTGCGGTGACCTCGGTGAGACCAGCGCTGCAACGTGACACTTTTTCTCACTGTGCTAGCAGTGATTTCACTGAGGTCACCGCATTTCAGGGTCGCGGTTGGGAATGCAGCCTCAGTGGCCGGCAGAAACCTTGATGACATCATTGCCAGTCACTGATGCTGTGCTCGCAGCAGCTCATTTCCCAGTGGTTCTCAGTCTGGATAGTCGCATCTTGGCATTGTCTGTGTTGAATATTGTTCATCCCCAGACAAGGATTGTGGAGTGGAAAAGAACGATGGACAGGTGAGGGATATTGTTCTTTTTTATTTTTGTTTTATTACAGGAAACCATGGCTTCAGTGGAATGGGTGTTGATGTGAAAATAGTTTCATTTAGATTCATTAAAGAATCTGTGTAATTCTTTCAATTAAAGGACTTTATTCTGGCTGTGTATTTATTTGCAATATAATTATAGGATTAGTAATGGAAAGGAGTCTTATAGTTGCCTCTTAATTACTAAGCCGTGGGATTAATGTCACTAGACAATACAAAGGTGACATCAACCCCACAAATATGAACCCCACTTGCCACTGCCATAGGGCAAGTGGAAGAGCCAGGCAAAGCACCAGAATTGTGTCATATGTGTCATTCTTTCAACTAAAAGACTTTATTCCGGGTGTGTGTTTATTTACAATATAACTATAGAATTAGTAATGGATTAGTAATCTATTAGATGTGCCTTTTCTGGGGCGGTTGCGGGCTGCTATTTTTAGGCTGGGGGAGACCAACATCCATGGCCTCTTACCAGTCTGAGAATACTAACCCCCAGCTGTCAGCTATAGCTTGGCTGGTTGTCAAAAATGGGGCAGACCCCACACTGTTTTTCTAAATTATTCATTTAAATAATTAAAAAAATAGGGGGGACCCTTCTTGATAACCAGCCTTGCTAACGCTGACAGAGGGTTGCTATTTTATAGCGTAATTGATGGGTCAATTAATGCCACTTTTCCTGGTGTCTGTCCCTAATTTTAGCTGTTTTGGCACCTTTTTGCCCCCCCCGAAGTTATTGTCTATGCATTTGGTTTTGTCTCCCATTGAAGTCAATGGGGTTCCGGTATGTTCATTGAACTGTTCGGCAAACATCGGAACATTCATCAATCCACAATGAACCTTGAAAGATTAACTTATCTCTAACAGTGACCACAGTCTCTGCCTCCTGATGTCGCTTTGTTTGAGTATCGTAGCATGCACTGGGATTCTCAAACAAATGTCATCAAACAGGAAGTGACAGAAAATAGTAAAGCAATTAGATAGTGTAGTTAGAAAAGAATAGGGACATTTTATTTTAAGCGCATTAGAAAATAGTTTAAATTATGTAATTAAATAGATTAAATAAATTTAGGAGGAAAATTACTTTGAACTACAGCAATGTTTTTTTAATTATTTTTAATAAATGGATGAAAGAGGGAAATTTTTGGGGAGTAGGGATGAGCGAGTAGTGAAATATTCGGACCCTCTATACTTGTAACGAGTAGGTCCTAATACTCGGGTATTCGTAATGAGTAGCGAGTCCAATGCAAGTCAATGGGAAATGCGAGTAATTTTAGGCTGGGCCCTACAAAGCGGTCTGGGGGCCTGAGGAAAAGGCTGAAATGGGTGCATGATTGTTTAAATGCAGGCGCTGAATATTTTGCTCGCCAGTCACCACAGAAGACAACAGAGCTGGCTGCGACTCAGTAGTGCAGTACCGTGCGTGCTATTCAGTGTGCAAACAGCACCGTAATGGCAAAAAAATTGGCCTGAGTTTAACCCTTCACCCCCAAGGGTGGTTTGCACGTTAATGACCGGGCCAATTTTTACAATTCTGACCACTGTCTCTTTATGAGGTTATAACTCTGGAACGCTTCAACGGATCTTCGCGATTCTGAGATTGTTTTCTCGTGACATATTGTACTTCACGTTAGAAGTATAATTTCTTCGATATAACTTGCGTTTATTTTGAAAAAAACACAAATATGGCGAAAATTTTGAAAATTTTGCAATTTTCAAATTTTGAATTTTTTTTCCCTTAAAACAGAGAAATATGTCACACAAAATAGTTAAGAAATAACATTTTCCACATGTCTACTTTACATCAGCACAATTTTGGAACCAAATTTTTTTTTGTTAGGAAATTATAAGGGTTAAAAGTTGACCAGTGATTTCTCATTTTTACAACAAAATTTACAAAGCCATTTTTTTAGGGACCACCTCACATTTGAAGTCACTTTGACGGGTCTATATAGCAGAAAATACCAAAAAGTGACACCATTCTAAAAACTGCACCCCTCAAGGTACTCAAAACCACATTCAAGAAGTTTATTAACCCTTCAGGTGCTTCACAGGAGCTGAAGCAACGTGGAAGGAAAAAATTAATATTTAACTTTTTAGCCACAAAAATGATCTTTTACAAATTTTTTTTTATTTTGACAAGGGTAAAAGGAGAAAATGGGCAGATAAAGTTGTTGTGCAATTTCTCCTGAGTACGCCAATACCCTATATGTGGGGGAAAACCACTGTTTGGGCACACGGCAGAGCTCGTAAGGGAAGGAGCGCCGTTTGACTTTTTCAAACTAAAATTGGCTGGAGTTGAGGTTGGACGCCATGTCGTGTTTGGAGAGCCACTGATGCGCCTAAACAGTGGAAACCCCCCACAAGTGACACCATTTTGGAAACTAGACTCCCTAAGGAACTTATCTAGATCTGTTGTGAGCACTTTGAACCCCAAAGTGTTTCACAAAAGTTTATAATGCCTGGGTGTGAAAAAAAACAAAACAATTTTCCACAAAAATGATTTTTTAGTCCCAAATTTTTGATTTTTCCCATGGAAATTGGACCCCAAAAGTTGTTGTCCAATTTGTCCTGAGTACGCTGATACCCCATATGTGGGGGGGAAACTGTTTGGGCGCACGGCAGGGCTTGGAAAGGAAGCAGTAACGTTTTGGAATGCAAACATTGATGGGGGTCATGTTCCGTTTGTAGTGCCCCAGATGAGCCTAAACAGTGGAAACCCCCCACAAGTGACCCCATTTTGGAAGCTAGACCCCCTAAGGAACTTATCTAGATCTTTGGTGAGCACTTTGAACCCCAAGTGCTTCACACAAGTTTATAATGCCCGGGCATGAAAATAAAAAATCCTATTTTTTTCCCACAAAAATTATCTCTTAGTCACTAATTTTTTATTTTTCCATAGGTAACAGGAGAAATTGGACCTCAAAAGTTGTTTTCCAATTTGTCCTGAGTACGCTGATACCCATATGTGGGGGGGAACCACTGTTTGGGCGCATGGCAGAGCTCGGAATGGAAGTAGCACCATTTGACTGTTTCCAACCAAAATTGGCTGGAATTGAGATTGGACGCCATGTTGCATTTGGAGAGTCCCTGATGTGTCTAAACAGTGGAAACCCCCCAAAGTGACCCTATTTGGGAAACTAGACCCCCTAAGGAACTTATCTAGATCTTTGGTGAGCAATTTGAACCCCCAAGTGCTTCACACAAGTTTATAACGTAGAGCCGTAAAATTAAAAAATCATATTTTTTCCACAAAATTGATCTTTTCACCCCAATTTTTATTTTCCCAAGGGTAACAAGACTCCAAAGTTATTGTGCAATTTGTCCTGAGTACGCTGATACCCCATATGTGGGGGTAAACCACTGTTTGGGTGCATGGCAGAGTTTGGAAGGGAAGGAGCGCCGTTTGACTTTTTCAACGCAGAATTGGCTGGATGCCATGTCGTGTTTGGAGAGCTCCTGATCTGCCTAAACAGTGGAAACCCCCCACAAATGACACCATTTTGGAAACTAGACCCCTCAAGGAACTTATCTAGATGTGTGGTGAGCACTTTGAACCCCAAAGTGCTTCACAGAAGTTTATAACGTACAGCCGTAAAATAAAAAATCTTTTTTTTTTTTTACAAAAATGATTTTTTTTGCCCCCAATATTTTATTTTCACAAGGGTAACAGGAGAAATTGGACCCCAAAAGTTGTTGTCCAATTTGTCCTGAGTACGCTGATACCCAATATGTGGGAGTAAACTACTGTATGGGCGCACGTCGGGGCTCGGAAGGGAAGTAGTGACGTTTTGGATTGCAGACTTTGATGGAATGGTCTGGGGCATCATGTCGCATTTGGAGAGCCCCTGATGTGCCTAAACAGTGGAAACCCCCCACAAGTGACCCCATTTTGGAAAATAGACCCCACAAGGAACTTATCTAGATGTGTGGTGAGCACTTTGAACCCCGAAGTGCTTCCCAGAAGTTTATAACGTACAGCCGTAAAAATAAAAAATCCTTTTTTTTTTTTTTTTTTTTTTTACAAAAATGATTTTTTTGCCCCCAATATTTTATTTTCACAAGGGTAACAGGAGAAATTGGACCCCAAAAGTTGTTGTCCAATTTGTCCTGAGTACGCTGATACCCAACATGTGTGAGAAAACGACTGTATGGGTGCACGTCAGGGCTCGGAAGGGAAGTAGTGACGTTTTGGATTGCAGACTTTGATGGAATGGTCTGGGGGCGTCATGTCGCATTTGGAGAGCCCTGATGCGCCTAAACAGTGGAAACCCCCACAAGTGACCCCATTTTGGAAAATAGACCCCACAAGGAACTTATCTAGAAGTGTGGTGAGCGCTATGAAGCCCCAAGTGCTTCACAGAAAATTTATAACATACAGCCGTAAAAACAAAAAAATCATTTTTTTTTTACAAAAATGATTTTGTCGCCCCAGTTTTTTATTTTCCCAAGGGTAACAGAAGAAATAGGACAAATTGCACAATAATCTTGTGGTCCAGAGTACGCTGATACCCCATATGCGGGGGTAAACTACTGTTTGGGCGCCATGGCAGAGCTCAGAAGTGAAGGAGCACCGTTTGACTTTTTCAACGTAGAATTGGCTGAAATTGAGATCAGACGCCATGTCACATTTGGAGAGCCCCTGATGTGCCTAAACAGCAGAAACCCCCAATTCTAATTCCAACCCTAACCCCAATTACCCCTAACCCTAGTCCCAACCCTAACCACAAACCTAACCCTAACACACCCCTAACCCTAATCCCAACCATAACCTAATACTAACTTTAGCGCCAATCCTAACCCTAACTTTAGCCGCAACACTAACCCTAATGGGAAAATGGAAATAAATAAAATTTTTTAATTTTATTATTTTTCCCTAACTAATGGGGTGATAAAGGGGGGTTTGATTTACTATTTATAGCGGGTTTTTGTGATTGGCAGCTGTCACGCTAAAAGACGCTTTTTATTGCAAAAAGTAGTTTTTTGCATCACCACATTTTGAGAGCTATAATTTTTGCATATTTTGACCCACAGAGTCATGTGAGGTCTTATTTTTTGTGGGACGAGGTGACGTTTTTATTGGTACCATTTTTGAGAACGTGACATTTTTGATCGCTTTTTATTTCGATTTTTGGGAGGTTAGAATGAACAAAAATCAGCAATTCATGAATTTCTTTTGGGGGAGGCGTTTATACCGTTCCGCGTGTGGTAAAATTGATAAAGCAGTTTTATTCTTCGGGTCAGTAAGATTATGGCGATACTTCATTTATATAATTTTTTATGTTTTGGCGCTTTTATAGAATAAAAACAATTTTATATAAAAATCATTATTTTTGCATCGCTTTATTCTTCGAGCTATAACTTTTTTATTATTTTGCTGATGAAGCTGTATGGCGGCTTGTTTTTTGCGGGACAAGATGACGTTTTCAGCGGTACCATGCTTATTTATATCCGTCTTTTTGATCGCGTGTTATTCCACTTTAAGTTCGGCGGTATGATGATAAAGCATTGATTTTTTGCTTTGTTTTTTTTTTTTTTTTAAGGGTTTCACTAAAAGGGTTAACTAGTGGGACAGTTCTATAGGGCGGGTCGGTACAGACACGGCGATACCAAATATGTGTACTTTTATTGTTTTTTTTTTTTTTTATTTACATGAAGAAATTAATTTATTGGGGAATATTTTTTTTTTCCTTTTATTTTAGAATTTTTTTTACACATGTTTATTTTTATTACATTTTTACTTTGTCCCAGGGTGGGACATCACTATATAAAGTCAGATCGCTGGTCTCACACTGTGCACAGCACTCTGTGAGATCAGCGATCTCACAGGCACTGCTGCAAGCTTCTTCACGCCTGCTCTCAGCAGGCACTGAGGAAGCCGCCGCCCTGCAGGACCCGGTGGCCATCTTGGATCCGGGGTCTTGCAGGGAGGAAGGCCTCAGAACAGCGCGATCATATTGCGCTGTTCTGAGGGTCTCAGGAAGTACGCAGGGAGCCGCTCCCTGCGCAATGCTTCCCTGTGCCCTCGGTACACCGCAATCATGTTTGATCATGGTGTGCCAGGGGTTACTGTGCCGGGAGCAGTCCGTGACCACTCCTGGCACATAGTGCCGGGTGTCAGCTGTGATAATCAGCTGACACCCGGCCGGGAGCGCAAACTGATCGCATGTGACGTACTATTCCGTCTCTAGGAATTAAGTACCAGGTCACATGGACGGAATAGTACGTCGGATGGGATTAAGGGGTTAAGAACTTATATTCTTATCAGGATAGCATCTGCTTCACAGTATCATGAAGAGTAGATATGTCACCACTGAAATCTATCTCATTGAAAGAACCGATAAGGAAAAAAAGATCCTTCAAACACAAAATGGTGTCTAAAAAGTATTCAAGGGGGTCTGCTGTTGCAGGTCAGAGCTCTGGTAAATATGCCTGTCGTATGCCTATACTGAGTGTTGCTTAGATATGTGCTTAGTAAACCATATTTATTTCACTGCCCCTGGTCTGTCTGCTACCAGATGGTTTGGAATCATGCTATCATCCTATTTCGAATATCAAAGCTGTCTGGTCTGCACCACACACCTTGGACTGTCTCCAACTCTTCCAGTATCATGTATATGTATTAAGCACTCAGCACTTTGTTTATTGCACATTAACCCTTACTGTCTTGGATGTTCATTATGATGTATTTTGCATTATTAGTGTGATTAGGACTGCAGCATATACAGTATTTCCATCATCAAATTAGGTTCTTACTAGTTTACAGGCTCTTTATGTATAAACCCCTATAAATGGAGTGATTCTTAGTGACAGAGCCAATTTTGTACTTAATGACCAAGCTAATTTTTACAATTCTGACCACTGTCACTTTATGAGGTTATAGTCTGAAACACTTCAACAGATCCAACTGATTCTGAGACTGTTTTTTCGTGACATATTGTACTTCATGTTAGTGGTAACATTTATTCGATATGACTTGTGTTTGTTTATGAAAAAAATGGAAAATTTGGCAAAATTTTGAAAATATTGCAATTTTCAAACTTTTAACTTTTGTTGCCCTTAAATAAGAGTCATATTGTACAAAATAGTTAACAAATAACATTTCCCACATGTCTCTTTACATCAGCACTATTTTTGAAACATCATTTTTTTGATTAGGACATTATAAGGGTTAAAAGTTGACCAGCAATTTCTCATTTTTCCAACAAAATTTACAAAACTATTTATTCCTGTCCCCGGCCTCTTCTTCCCGGAAGAAGAGGCTGGGGGACAGGACCTGGGGATGCAGGAGGTTCTTTGGGTCCTGGGGTCTCTGGGGACCACATTTCTCTTTCTCTGATGTGCTAGATCATATCAGAAGAGAGAGAAATAAATTGGAAATCAGACTTTTTTTTGCAGTCATTGTTATTCGGTGAATAACGGTGATCGCAACACTGGGGATGGTAAAAATCAACCCGAATTATGTTCTCTGGGGTCTCAGCTACCCCAGGAGCCGAGACTCTGGAGATTTTCTGAAGCTAGGGGGTGCTATAACCTTATTTCTCAGTGCCGTTAAAAAGCGCTGCTGAGTAATAAGTACCCTAACTGCCACTGTTAAAAGGCGTATCTGCGGTCGTTAAGGGGTTAATATAACCTCTGTCTGCACAGTGTATTTTTTGTTTTCTGTCTGTTTGTATGTGTTGCCATCTCCTTTTTTAATTATGTCCTTTTTTAAAATAATTGTTAAATAAAAATCAATACTTTTTAGACACTATTTTGCGTTTGGAGGATCCTTTGTTTTCCTTATCGGTTCTTAGTCTTTCACGGTTTCACTAGCCGGCTAATCAAAAGAGATGGGAATGTTGGGTGGAACGGAGATTTGCAGATCTCCTGTCCAATGGTCACTGATTACTGACCAAACCCTGGCATATGGACCAGAGTTCTACACATTGATTGACCTCTCTACTTAGCATCACCATGTGCATACAAAGTGCCACCTGAGGAACTGTGTGTGAAAAAGTTAAAGATAAGATATACAGGTGTATTTTTAATTGCCTACTTCTAGCCTTTAGAATGTGCTTTTTATGATCCTTTAAGGGGATGTTCAGCGCCGCTTATTTCCATATTGGGAGGTAAGCAGCACTGATGACATTGCATCCCCACATACTATATCTAGTGAGTAGGACACAAACACCTTCTGATTGTGCACAAGTCCAGTGTCCCAGTGATTTGTGAGGACATCGGCACTGCTTATCCCTTGATGAGGAACTCAATGGCGACAAAATAAACCACTTAATCAAAAGCATTAAAATTTTCAAACAAACAGTAGTAACATAAAAACATTTGATTACCATTGGTCCAGGGGGGCCCATCATTCCAGGATCACCCTTAAAAAAAAGCCAATAAACAATGAATATATTTAACAGCAATACATAATTTAAAATAGCAATTTAATTTTAGGAGGCAGGAAATTAATACATAAAAAAAATTATATTTCAAGGTATTTTCCCAAAATTTCAAATTATTTCCTATCAACCTTCTGATAGCTGAGGGTCAGATTGTTGGGACATCTAGCAACTAGAGAACAGGGTTCTGTACAGCATCACTTTGATTGATTGGAGGTGTGCATGCTTGGATTCCACTGTCAGTGGGACTACAGGAGAATGGGCAGCATCTCTGCTCCATTCAAGGGATTTTGGGAAAACCCTTTTAATAAGCCTATCCTCAGTGACCATTTTATTGAGTTTTAAAACAATCCAGAACAATTTATACATTTGAAAAATGCTCACATAGTCTAAGGGCTTATATTGTATATGGGTATATTTGGGGTTCATGTCATCTGTCATACATGACTATGCATTTAAAACAGGCTTCTGAAAATCTACGGTACATTCAAATGAAAAAATAGAATATTTACAGACAGCCCTTCATATGTATTTTCAACACACATACTCTCCTTTGTAGTAAGAGTGTGGGGAGAGTGAGAGAGGGACACTTGTAGTGAAAAATGGAACTAGCAGATTAGGACCATTCGGAGCTGGCACATTATACCTGTTTAAAAATGTAGCAAAAAATGAAAAAAATATGAAAAGCATATGGTCCCTTCTGTAAAAATATGTTGCTCCTAATTTAAAATATGTGCACGCTTTAAGTATTTGTTTAAAACATTTTTGCATCAAAAACATGTCCTTTGGCAGAAAAAAAGCAGTGAATAAAAACCCCTAATTTTTGCCTAATTTTTGCATCCGTTTTTATGTGTTAGGTTGGTGTCACGCTTGTGTGTGTGATGCGAGAAACTTGCATGAGTCTCTCGCATCAACACATGGCACTGCCGCCGGCACTCGGACCGGAGCATGCGGCTACATGTGTTTCTATGCAGTCGCACACTCCGGTCTGAGTGCGGCGGCAGTGCCGAGTGTTGATGCGAGAGACTCGTGCGAGGTTCTCGCATCACACAAGCAAGTGGAAACCTGTGTGACCTGTGGAAGCACATTTTGCGCAAAACTATCGTTGTTACTCCTGTATTCAGCTCCGTTCTCCCGTTTGTATGATTTTGCAATAAGCCTTTATCATTTTACCCGGCCATTCTATGTCTACTGTTTTATATTATTATAATTATGTAATGTAGACTGTTCAGGGGGTTTAGCTCTGGGATCGTCGTCTCGGGTAGACGGAGTGGCATAAAAAGTCCAAGCACAGACAGCAGTACTGGTATAAAACTGGCCGCAACCAGTTTTATTGAAAGTCCACAGAAAACAAACATAAAACAAAGCAATAAACCAAAATCCTAAGCCTGGCAGGCTGCTAGCTAAACACAGTCAGTTCCCTCACTACCGTGGTCTAGACTCTAGTAGCCTGGCCAAAACAACCATGTTATGTAATTACCAGAGTTTGGTTCCAGGAGACTCCAGCCGCGTCTGAAGCCAGATTCAGACTGAGAGCCTGTCTGTCTAGCTCAACCACCTACTTCTGGCTGCTTGATTAGACAGCTGTGTGTACTCAGGGTTGTGCTGCAAGCCTGTACTGGATGAGGAGTGGAGTGAACGTCGTACTGCCATCCTACCTTCACTCCTATATTCCTTATGCGACCCAGCTAAGAAACCTGGGCGAGATATACACCCCGTCCAGTACGCACCCCTTCACTGTCTCACAGTAATAATAATAATTCTTTATTTATATAGCGCCATCATATTCCGCAGCGCTTTACAGTTTAACAGTTTGAAAACACAAGTCATAATTAACAACGTTAACAATACAATAATTAAAGCAAAATAAGACGACCCTGCTCGTGAGAGCTTACAATCTACAATGAGGTGGGGGAGTACAAAGTACAGCTGTGTATATACAATGGTGCATTACAATGATGGTCCAGCCATCTTGAGGGAGTGAGGGATGGATGGAAATAGTGAATGGGCTACACACACTACACTTAAACATAGAATGACTTTGATTAGTGAATGTGATAGACGCTCTGAACAAATGTGTTTGGAGGGAGCGCCTGAAACCATGCAAAATTGTGGATAGTCCTAATTCTTGGGGTGGAGCACAGGGCGGCTCCCCAGGTTTTTATGGGCCCCGGCGTAAGAGCCTCAGTGGGCCCTTTAACACAGACCACGATTCATGATGCACAGATACAGCAGAGAAATATGGGTATAGTACAATGCCAATACTTCATACTTACATTACATGAGTGATATATATTGTAAATTGTACAATAGCTCAAAAACGCCAAATCCTCACAGCGCACAGAACAGACTGGACAGTACAGTCCTCCATACAATATTATGGGCACCACAGTCTCCCCCTCATCACCCATATAATACCCATGCAGGATGTCACCCCCATATAATGCTCCATACAGAATACTGGACCCAAAATAATGCTCCATACAGAAATACTGGACCCAATATAATGCTCCATACAGGATACTGGTCCGCATATAATGCTCCATACAGGATACTGGTCCCCATATAATGCTCCATACAAAATATGGAGCTCTCCTCTGCGCTGTACTGCGTTCTGCATGTTACGGCCTCGGGAAAGGGCGCTGTGGAAAGACTCCCCATTATCATCATGATTGTCTCCCCATCATCATCATTTCCTCCTTATCATCATCATTGCCTCCCCATCATCATCATGACCTCCCCATTATCATCAATGCCTGCCCATCATCATCATCTCCTCCCCATAATCATCTTCTCCCCATCATCAATGCCTGCCCATTATCATCAATGCCTGCCCATTATTATCATCATCTTCTCCCCATCATCATCAATGCCTCCCCATTATCAGCATGCTGCCCATCATCATCTCCTCCACATCATCATCAATGCCTGCTCATCATCATCTTCTCCCCATCATCAATGCCTGCCCATTATCTCAATGCCTGCCCATTATCATCTTCTCCCCATCATCATCAATGCCTCCCCATTATCAGCAATGCCTGCCCATCATCATCTCCTCCCCATCATCATCAATGCCTGCCCATCATCATCTTCTCCCCATCATCAATGCCTGCCCATTATCATCAATGCCTGCCCATTATCATCATCTTCTCCCCATCATCATCATCAATGCCTCCCCATTATCAGCAATGCCTGCCCATCATCACACACAGACAGCACACAAGCACTCTCTCACATACATACCACACACATACACACACACACATACATACATACACACACAAAGCACCGCACTACTACACACAGACACACACAGAGACCAAAACACACCACACGTCTTACCTGTCCGGCGTCCCCGCGCTCTTTGCCACAGCCGGCCGCTGAATGATGACGTCATTCAGCGGCGCTGCTGTGAGAGGAAGCGCCAGCCCCCCCTGGAGCCCGGAGCTGTGGCAGCGGAGGCACGGGAGAGGTAAGTATTGTGCCAGCTGATGCCGGGGCCCTGAGCGGCAGGGGGGGCCAGTGGCGGCGCTGACACCGCTCTCCTCCGCTAACGGGCGCGGGGGTGCCAGACTGCGAGTGGGCCCCCCCGCCTGCTCAGGGCCCGGCACTTGCCCGGGTGTGCCGGGTGCTGACGCCGGCCCTGGTAGAGCATTCCAGAGGATTGGCGCAGCGCGGGAGAAGTCTTGGAGTCGGGAGTGGGAGTGGGACGGATTAGTGCAGAGGTTAGTCGAAAGTCGTTTTTCAGAGCACAGCAGTCGTTAGGCCGATAGATAGAAATGAGGGAGGAGATGTAGGGGGTGCTGCACTGTGGAGAGCTTTGGGGGTGAGAACAAGTACTTTGAATTGGATCCTATAATGAATGAGCAGCCAGTGTAAGGACTGGCGAAGAGCGGATGTGTCCGAGTACCGATTAGCCAGATGGATGACCCTGGCTGCCCGTATTAATGATGGACTGGAGAGGGGATAGTCGAGTAATGGGGAGGCCAAGTAATATAGTGTTGCAGTAGTCCAGTCGGGAGTGGATCAATGCTACAGTGAGGGTTTTTGTTGTTTCCATGGTGAGAAAAGGGCGGATTTAGAGATGTTCTTTAGGTGTAGGCGGCAAGAGCGGGCAAGAGATTGTAAATTTTAGGAGGTGAAGGAGAGATTGGTGTCAAACATAACACCCAGACAGCGAGCCTGCTGCCGGGGTGTTATTATGGGGGCCGCCCACGGAGAGGGAAATGTCAGATTTAGGAGGTTAGTAGACGGCGGGAGCAGAAAGAAGTTCAGTTTTGGAGAGGTTGAGTTTCAGATAGAGAGCGGACATGATGTTGGGAGACTGCGGAAGACAGTCACTGGCGTTCTGAGTACAGCGGGGTTAAGGTCGGGGGATGACGTGTATAGTTGTGTGTCATCAGCATTAAGATGGTACTGAAAGCCAAATCTGCTGATGGTCTGTCCAATTGGGCCGTGTAGAGAGAGAAGAGATGGGGGCCAAGGATGAGCCCTGGGGTACACCGACAGTGAGAGGAAGGGAGATGACGTGGAGCCAGAGAACGAAACACTGAAGGAGCGGTCAGAAAGATAGTAGAGAACCAGGAGAGAACAGTGTCCTTAAAACATAGTGACTGGAGCCAGACAGTAGGAGACAGTGGTCAACTGTGTCAAAAGCTGCAGAAAGGTCGAGAGAAATGAGCGAGAGTGGTCCCCGTTACGTTTTGCTGTCAGAAGGTCATTGGTCACTTTGATGAGTGCAGTTTCAGTCGAATGTAGGGGGCGGAAGCCGGACTGTGAGGGTCTAGGAGGAGTGAGTGGAGAGGTAACGGGTAAGGCGGGGAGTAGGTAGGCGCTCCAAAAGTTTAGAGATGAAGGGGAGATTGGAGACCGGTCTGTAGTTGTTTGTTTCAGGAAGGGTTCGAGAGCGGGTTTCTTTAGTAATGGAGTAACAATGGA
>JARQOD010000006.1:177761287-177844411 GCA_033576555.1 Oophaga sylvatica
CTGGTCCCGAGTGCCGGCGGCAGTGCTGGGTACTGATGCGAGAGACTCGCGCAAGTTTCTCACATTGCACTCGCAAGTGTGACCCCGGCCTTAGTATAAAAAAAATAATTATTTGTGATCTTATGCCATAATATCTGCAAACTCTTTTGCTTTCCCACATGCCCAGTAGATGTGGTATGATCAGACCATGTTCCTGCACAGTCAACACAGCCATTACACAGTACACAGCAGGGGCACTTTTAAGATTAAGATTATTTCAGCACAGGAACATTTTTATTTAAACACATTCAACTGTGGAACATATTATTATTCTTATTCTTATTAATCAAAGATCTATTGATTAAAATGTTGATGAAAATTAATTTTGTTTGTGGGAAAACCCCTTTAAACTTTCTGTCTTCCCAACTTCGGATTAATTCTCACTTTTAGGGTATGTGCACACATTGCAGATTTGGCTCAGAATTTCCTGAGCGGATTCTGCATCTTTGCCAGAAAACGCATGTCAAAATCTGCGCATTTTATTTGCAGATTTTGTGCGTTTTTGTGTGGATTTTTTGCGGATTGGCATGCGTTTTTAGTCCTGCAGATTTCATTAATGGAATGGGTTAAAGAACGCATGCGGATCCGCAAAAAGAATTGACATTCTGCGGAAAATAAACCTCTGCAGATTCCGTGCTGAATTTTCCACAGCATGTGCACAGCGTTTTTTTTTCACATTGAAATACATAGGTTGGTTAAACACTTGCGGATCTGCAGCGAATCCGTGCGAAAATCCGCTGCGGATCTGCATCAAATTCGCAACGTGTGCACATACCCTTACTTATAAAATCATAAAGGGAAACATTACATGTGAAGGAGCTCCCTACACCCAGGTACCTTTCTTTGTTGTAATGCAAAGGATTTGTAAATATGTACAGCATATAAAAGTGATATATACCTTATACCAGGGTTCGACAAACCCGGGCGCCAGGTCGCCAGTGGTGCCTAGAAAATCATGCCTGGCGCCCGGGTTTGTCGTGGCCCTGAGCAGGCGTGGGGCCAACTCGCCGTCGGGCACCTCAGCGCCCGTTAGCGGTGGAGAGCGGTGTCAGTGCCGCCACGCGCCCCCCCGCCCGCTCAGGGCCCCGGCAGCAGCTGTCACAATACTTACCTCTCCCGTGCCTCCGCTGCAGCAGCTCCGGGCTCCAGGGGGCTCCGGCGCTTCCTCTCACAGCAGCGCCGCTGAATGACGTCTTCATTCAGCGGCCGGCTGTGGTAGAGAGCGCGGACGCCGGACAGGTGAGATGGTGTGTGTGTGTGTGTTGTGTTATCAGTGTGTGTGTGTATGTGAGAGAGTGCTTGTGTGCTGCATGTGTGATGGTGGTGGGGGGAGGGCAGTGATGATGGGGAGGCATTGATGATAATGGGGAGCCATTGATGATAATGGGGAGGCATTGATGATAATGGGTAGGCATTGATGATAATGGGGAGGCATTGATGATGATGGGGAGGCATTGATGATAATGGGGAGGCATTGATGATAATGATTGATGGGGAGGCATTGATGATAATGGGGAGGCATTGATGATAATGGGGAGGGCAGTGATGATGGGGAGGCATTGATGATAATGGGGAGGCATTGATGATAATGGGGAGGCATTGATGATAATGGGGAGGGCAGTGATGATGGGGAGGCATTGATGATAATGGGGAGGCATTGATGATGATGAGGAGACATTGATGATGATAAGGAGGCATTGATGATAATGATGAGGAGAAATTGATGATAATGGGGAGGCATTGATGATAATGGGGAGGCATTGATGATGATGGGAGGCATTGATGATAATGGGGAGGCATTGATGATGATGGGGAGACATTGATGATAATGGGGAGGCATTGATGATAATGGGGAGGCATTGATGATGATGGGGAGTCATTGATGATGATGGGGAGGCATTGATGATGATGGGGAGACATTGATGATAATGGGGAGGCATTGATGATGATGGGGAGGCATTGATGATGATGGGGAGGCATTGATGATGATGGGGAGGAATTGATGATAATTGGGAGGCATTGATGATGATGGGGAGGCGATGATGATGATGGGGAGATGATAATGATGGGGAGGCGATGATGATGATGGGGAGGCGATGATGATGATGGGGAGGCGATGATGATGATGGGGAGGCGATGATGATGATGGGGAGGCGATGATGATGATGGGCAGGCATTGATGATGATGGGGAGGCCATGATGATGATGGGGAGGCAATGATGATGATTAGGAGTCAATGATGATGATGGGGAGGTGATGATGATGAAATGAAAAAAAAATTCTGGATCCTAAATTTTTTGGCTGGCTCCTAGATTCTGAACAACTTTGTCGACCCCTGCCTTATACTGTAAATATCTAATACAAATTAGCACAAATTCACCTTTTCTCCAAGTGCTCCCGATAGTTTAGATATTGAAGAACCATCAGCTGCTATGATAGCACCTGGTTCCCCCTTTTCACCCTGAAATAATAATAAAAATGCAAGTTAGCAGTCTGAAAAAATACAACAAATATCATAAATGTGTAATAAATAAAATGTAATTTATTAAGCTATGAACTAGTCTGAAGTTATAAAATGTTTGATTGGGGATAAGGTAATTGTATCACCCAGAGTCGGAAAAATGTCCGTGATTTCAGATAACATGGAGAACACAATCAGGGTTGGTTTTTCCAGATCGTTAATAAAAGTGAGATCCAGTGTAAAAATCATTTCTCTCTCTTCTGACATGATATAACATGTCAGAGATAGAGAAATGGTTTCCCCAAGCCCCCCAATATACCTTAGAACTGGATCCACCATCCCCCAGCCTTCCTCCTCCTCCTCATGAAGCAAAATCGTAGACACATGCGCCAATATCTACCAGCCTGCATCTGGCAACCGCAGGGATTTTCCTATTGGTTCCTGACTTTTGATCACTGTGATAGAGCCAATCACAGTGATCAAAAGCCCAATAATTAGTAAATAGGACAGCACTTGGGCTGTGCAGCGCTGTGCACCCCTTGAACACCCCTCTTTGTCATTCCCTTAGTCAGATTACATTTTTTTATATTATCAGCTTTATTTCTTACAGTCTTTGACGTTCGGTTAAGGGTTAGGCTTAGGATTTTTTTTCAAAATGATGACAATATGACAACATATTCAATATGATAACCTAATGTTATCAAATTCTGTGTAGTTCAAAATGCTCACTATACTTCTGGATAAAATCCTTGAGGAGTGTAGTTTCCAAAATGGGGTCATTTGTGTGTGTGGGGGGGTGTTGCTGTTTAACTCCTTTCTGACAATGGATTTAATGATCCGTCTATGTGCCCTGGGCCTATCTGACCAGGTTCGGATCATTACATCATCGTGGAAGGTGTGCGGTCGATCACCACCGGGTGTCAGCTGATTCTGACAGCTGACACACGGCACTAGGTGCCAAGAGTGGTCACAGACTACTCCCAGTTTTTTAACCCCTGAAATGCTGTGATTGAACACAATCCCAGCATTCCGGAAGCTGGTAGAGGGCTAACAGCCCCTCTGCCTTTGGATCGGAGACCCCGCGCGTGACGCTGGATTCTGATCATTGCCATGGTGACCCGATGTCGTCATGATGACATCCGGGTCACCACACCTAGGAAACTTGCTGATCATGCGCAGTGCATGATCAGCAAGTGTCTCAGGTCAGTGCAGAGCTGACAGTTTCTACAGCATGGCGAGGTTGCTTTATCTCCATGCTATAGAAGCGATCAGCGTGCAAAAAATTATTGTCACATATTGGGACAAAGTGAAAAAGTTAGAAAAAAGTAAAATTTTTTTTAAATAATTGTAAAAATATATATAAAAAATAAAAAATAGAATATATTTTGATGTTTGTATTATTATCTCTAAATAAATATTTGAATGAAAAAAAAAAAAAAAGTACACATATTTGGTATCGCCGGGTCTGCAACGACCCGACATATAATACTGTCCCACTAGTTAAAGGGAATCTGTCACCCCATTTTTGGACTATGAGATACGGCCACCGCCATCAGGAGCTTATCTACAGCATTCAGCGGCGGTGGCCGTATCTTATACTCCAAAAATAGGGTGGCAGATTCCCTTTAACCCCTTTAGTTAACACCATTAAAAAATAAAAAACAAGGCAAAAAACAATGCCTTATCATACCGCCGAACAAAAAGTGGAATAACACGCGATCAAAAAAACAGATATTATTTATTATTCTATTATTATTATTTACTTATATAGCGCCATTAATTCCATGTTGCTGTACATGAGAAGGGGTTACAAAGTTATAGATATCGTTTACAGTAAACAAATTTACAATGACAGACTGGTACAGAGGGGAGAGGACCCTGTTCTTGTGGACTTATATTCTACGGATAATGGGGAAGAAACAGAAGGTCGGGGGTCCGGCAGCTCTGGTGGTGGTGGCGGCGAGGCGGCAGCTCTGGTGGTGGCAGCGTGGCGGCAGCTCTGGTGGTGGCGGCAGCTCTGGTGGTGGCAGCGAGGCGGCAGCTAGGGTGGTGGTGGCGAGGCGGCAGCTAGAGTGGTGGCGGCGAGGGGGCAGCTCTGGTGGTGGCGGCAGCTCTGGTGGTGGCAGCTAGGGTGGTGGTGGCGAGGCGGCAGCTAGAGTGGTGGCGGTGAGGCGGCAGCTACGGTGGTGGCGGCGAGGCGGCAGATAGGGTGGTGGTGGCGAGGCGGAATCTCGGGTGGTGGCGAGGCGGCAGAGTGGTTATTGCAGGCTGTAGGCTTTCCTGAAGAGATGGGTTTTCAGGTTCCGTCTGAAGGATCCAAGGGTGGTGGATAATCAGACATGTTGAAGCGTGGAGAGGGGGATATTCAGGAGAAATCTTGGAGGCGGTTGTGTGAGGAACGAATAAGTGTGGAGCATCGTAGGAGGTCTTGGGAGGATCGAAGATTACGTGAAGGAAGATATTGGGAGATTAGTTCAGAGATAAAGGGAGGGGACAGGTTGTGGACGGCTTTGTAGGTCAATGTTAGTAGTTTGAACTGGATTCGTTGGGGAATTGGGAGCCAGTGGAGCGGATTTGCAGAGGGGAGAAGCAGGGGAGTAGCGAGGGGAGAGGTGGATTAGTCGGGCAGCAGAGTTGAGGACAGACTGGAGTGGTTCAAGAGAGTTGACGGGGAGGCCACAGAAGAGGGTGTTGCAGTAATCAAGGCGGGAGATGATGAGGGCATGCACAAGAGTTTTAGTAGATTGAGGGCTGAGGAAGGGATGGATTCTGGAAATGTTTTTAAGTTGGAGGCGACAGAAGGTGGCAAGAGTTTGAAGGACAGGGCAGAGTCGAGAGTTACACCGAGGCAGTGGATTTCAGGTGTGGGAGAGATCGTGATGCCATTTACCATAATAGATAGATCGGGTAGGGAAGATACGTGAGATGGAGGAAAGATGATGAGTTCGGTTTTGTCTACATTGAGTTTTAGGAAGCGAGAGGTGAAGAAGGAGGATATGGCTGATAGACACTCTGGGATTCTGGACAGCAGAGAGGTGACATCTGGGCCAGAGAGGTAGATCTGAGTGTCGTCTGCATACAGGTGGTACTGGAAGCCATGGGACTTTATGAGTTGTCCTAGGCCAAGGGTATAGATGGAAAAAAGTAGGGGCCCCAGGACAGAGCCTTGAGGGACTCCAACAGAGAAAGGGCGGGATGAGGAGGTAGTGTGGGAGTGGGAGACGCTAAATGTGCGGTCGGAAAGGTAAGAGGCGATCCAGGACAGGGCAAGGTCTTTGATGCCAAGGGAAGAAAGAATCTGTAGCAGTAGGCAGTGGTCGACTGTGTCGAAGGCAGAGGACAGGTCTAGGAGGAAGAGGATGGAGAACTGTCTGTTAGCTTTGGCTGTAAGTCATTAGTAATTTTGGTACGGCAGTTTCAGTGGAGTGGTGGGGGCGGAAGCCAGATTGAAGGTTGTCAAGGAGAAAGTTAGATGAGAGGTGGGAGGAAAGTTGAGCGTGGACATGCTGCTCAAGGAGTTTGGAAGCAAATGGGAGCAATGATATTGGGCGATAGCTGGGCATAGCAGTTGGGTCAAGGTTTGTTTTTTGAGGATGGGTGTGATGGTGGCATGTTTGAAGGCAGAGGGAAAGGTACCAGAAGACAGCAATAAGTTGAAGAGATGGGTTAGGGCTGGGATGAGCGTGTTAGTGAGGTTGGGGAGCAGGTGGGAAGGGATGGGGTCAAGTGCACAGGTGGTGAGGTGTGATTTGAAAAGGAGATGAGTAAGCTCTCCTTCAGTGATGTTGGAGAGGGAGGTTATTAGGGAAGGGAAGAGGTCTGGTATATGGAGTGGTTGGGGTGGTGGAACAGTAAAGGTTTGCCTTGTTTGGTCGATCTTATTTTTGAAGTAGGTGGCAAAGTCCTCGGCAGAGATGAGGGGAGTTGGAGGTGGCAGTGGTGAGCAGAGGTGAGAGTTGAATGTGCTGAACAGTTGTTTTGGGTTGAAGGATAATGAAGATACAAGGTTTGTGAAATAGGTCTGTTTAGCAGAGGTGAGGGCTATTTTGAAGCCAAGTGTAGTTTGTTTGAAAGCAGTGAAGTCGTCTGGCAGGCGTGTTTTCTTCCAACGCCGCTCTGCGACCCTGGATGATTGTCGAAGTTTTTTTGTAAGATTGTTGTGCCAGGGTTGCCTATTGATTCATTGCACTTTGCCGTGCGTGAGAGGGGCGACTGAGTCTATAGCAGATGTGAGGGTGGTGTTATAGAAAGCGGTGGCGCTGTCTGTGTCATGGAGTGAAGATATGGAGGACTGAGAGTCTGAGAGTCTGTGAATGTCGAGGTGTGTGAGGTTTCTGCGAGGATGTGCCAGTGGCTGGACATAGGGTGCAGGTGAGGAGGACAGGGATGAGAAGGTGAGTAGGTGGTGGTCGGATAGGGGAAGGGGAGAGGTTGTGAGATTAGATAGGGAACAGAGGCGGGTGAAGATGAGGTCTAATGTATGTCCGTCTGTGTGGGTGGCTGTGGAGGACCACTAGTAAGTCCAAAGGATGAAGTAAGTGACAGGAGTTTGGAGGCTGCTGGCTGGCGGGTGTCAGTAGGGATATTAAAGTCACCCATGATGATGGTGGGGATGTCAGCAGAGAGAAAGTGAAGAAGCCAGGTGGAGAATTGGTCAATGAAGGCAGTGGCTGAGCCCGGTGCTCGGTATATGACGGCCATTTGGATTTAGAGGGGAGATACGGACTGAGTGGACCTCGGATATAAATAAACATGGTACCACTGAAAACGTCATCTTGTCATGCAAAAAACAATCTGCCATACAGCTCCATCAGTGGAAAAATAAAAAAGTTATAGCTCTCAGAATAAAGCCATGCAAAATTAATTATTTTTTCTATAAAATGCTTTTAATTTTATAAAAGCGCCAAAACATGAAAAAATATAAATGAGGCATCACTGTAATCATATTGACCCAAAGAATAAAACTGTCTTATCAATTTTACCACACACGGAATGGCATAAATCTCCCCTCCCAAAAGAAATTCATGAATTTTTGTTCATTCTGCCTTCCAAGAATCGGAATAGAAAACGATCAAAAAATGTCATGTGCCCGAAAATGATGCCAATAAAAACGTCAACTGGTCCCGCAAAAAACAAGACCTCACATGACTCTGTGGGCAAAAATATGGAAAAATTATAGCTCTCAAAATGTGGTGATGCAAAAACTATTTTTTGCAATAAAAAGTGTCTTTTAGTGTGTGACAGCAGCCAAACAAAAACCCGATATAAGGCCTCTTTCACACGTCCTGATATTTCCGGTACCGTAAAAAAAATGGTACCGGAGATGTCAGTGTCCATGTGTTTAATACTTGTGGCACATTTGTGGCATCCATGTGCCTCATCAGTACCACACGGATGGGCACCAGGGAAGAAGTGTTACAGTAAGCGCTGTTCCCTGGCGCCTGGTGCTGAACACGACTCATCATTCACCCCTGCTCTGCGGCGATCGGCGAGAGCAGAGGAGAATGGTGAGAGCTATATTTAAGTGTTAAAAAAAAACAACAGGCGGCAGCTGATGGGACTATTACTCCCATCAGCATACCACTGCTGCTGCTAATAACAGTGAGAGCAGGCGGTGGCTGATGGGGGAATTCATTAGCCACTGCCTGCGCTATAAATAAATAAATTAAAAAAAGCAGTGTACCCACCCTGTATTTTCTATAACCAGCCAGGCAAAACTCACAGCTGGGTGCTGCAACCCTCAGCTGTCAGCTTCAGCAAGGGTGGTTATCAAGAATAGAAAATAATTTTAAAAAAAAAGGCATGGGGTACTCCACTTTTTTGACAACCAGCCTTGCTAAAGCTCACTGTAAGGATTCTGGATTTTCCATTAAGCCTGTTTGCCCTTGTCCAAGATGGAATTTTGTACCTCACCCTGTCCTGGAACTTCCTGTCTATCCTGCTATTTAAGTCCGACTCAGGAGATCCTACTTGTCTGAGTATTTTGTTGCTGCTGGCTTCTAAGCTACCTCCTGGTCTGCTTCTGGAGTTCCTGCTGCTGCTGCTCGTTACTTGGTGCTCTGCCTCTCCACTTACAGATGCCTTCAGCCTTCTGTGCAGATTCCTGATCCTGGCTGGTGTTACTTATTGTCTGGACCTCTAGTGTGGAGCTACTCATCTTTGGAACTGCTGTGGTCAGTAAGAGATTCTGACATCGTTATCATTTCTTGGACTGTGTTCGGTGTGGGCTGCGGTGCTGGACTTGAGAGGGACTTTTCAGCCATAAAGGTGCATTTAGTAACCTTCTCCTTTTATTGCTCCACCTGTGTATTGCTGGACTTCTACGTAAAGTGCTGTGCGAACTCTTGCTCAAATTATTGCTGGACCTCTACATTAAGTGCTGTATGCACTTTTGCTCATATTATTGCTGGACGTCTACGTTAAGTGCCGTACTTACTCTCTCTTCATATTACTGCTGGACTTGTGCTTATTAGCAGTCTCACCCCAATATTCAGTTTGCTGTTCATTTTTATATTGTGCTGTGCACTTTGTTACTATTGCAGGAAGTTCTCTGTTAGTTTTGGTTCAATTTCTTATTTTGTTAAATACACTTGTTTGCCTCAGCTTTGGTCTCAGTTTCGTTTTATCCCAGCAATTAGATTCCTTAGTACCCACATAATTGTTAAACTCACAGCTGGGGGCTGGTATTCTCAGGCTGGTAAGGGGCCATGGATATTGGCCTCCCCAGCCTAATAATAGCAGCCCGCAGCCGCTCAGAAAAGGCGCATTTATTAGATGCGCCAATTCTGGCGCTTTGCCCAGCTCTTCCACTTGCCCTGTAGTGGTGGCAAGTGGGGTTCATATTTGTGGGGTTGATGTCCCCTTTGTATTACAAGGTGACATCAAGCCCATGGCTTAGTAATTACTACTCAATTACTAATCCTATAGTTGTATGGTAAATAAAGACACAGCCAGAATGAAGTCCTTTATTAGAAATAAAAAAAGCACAGTTTTCCATTTTTATTTAAAAATAACAAACACAGTTATACTCACCTAACGCCTAATTCCACTTAACAGTGCTTACTGTAACACTTTTTGTCCCGGGGCCGATACATGTCACATGGATGACATCCATGTGTGTTCTCCATGTGCACATGTGTGGGACTTTTTGTGGCCCTTGCTGACATAAAAAAGCAGACAGGTCAGCGTGTTTTGCCCACGGATACACGGTCCTTGGAAACATACTGACATGTGCACAGACTCATTCACTTGAATGGGTCTACGTGTATACGTATCTCTGGTATGTATGAAAACTGTCACCACATGTACCAGAGACACGGACGTGTGAAAGAGGCCTAAATCTGGTATTGCTGTAATCGCACCAACCTGAAGAATAAAGTCGCCTAATACTTATACCCCATGAGAAATGGCGCAAAAAATGAATAAAACCAATTCTTCACATGCTGTTTATTTATTTATTCTTCCTCCCAAAGATCGCAGTAAGGCTTGGCGCACATTTATCCTGCGCTTTGCGTTGACCTCTTACTCCGGGGTTTCTGTGTAAATCTTCGAAATACATGATTCAGACGGAACCTCTGGCGGAAGAGTCCCTATAATGAGGCAGATGGAGGCACTGTGGATGCCGTCTGACCTGTGTTCCAGCAGTGTCTGTCTTTTAGGATTGCATAAAAGTGCCGTTGATCACTGTTTGTGCACTTCTGTAAGGTTCTTTGTCTCTGTTGACATGTTCCTTGAAACTCAGTTTTCCGTCGGCCATTTTGCTTTCTGTCTTTCTGCAGCTCTTGCCCTCAGTTAATATGGAGTTTCCAGTTTTCTGTTCCGCCTGATTCTTCCCTCTTGCTTCTTAAGCAGCCTCAGCTGAACAATCAGTGCTCCTGAATCAAGCCTCAGTCAGTCTGTGACCTGACTCCTGGAAGCTTGGACTTGTACTCCAGCTATTCCCTACTGAGGAACCTTGGAACACTTTTGGACTCTGGAAACCTGCTGTTTGGTGAATCCATGTTTGCAGAGGAATTACGGTACAGAGAAGAGATCCTGAACCTGCTTTGGAGATTTATTGTAGTGCTTGAAGTTACTCTGGCCTGCTGTGTCTCCTGTCGCTGTTCCTGCAAACTGTGTGAACTTTTCAACATGCTTGTATGAAGTAATTACAAGTCATTTCATTTCAACCTATGTCTCCTGTGTTTTCCGCACCCAAGCACAAGACGCTATAGGAACTGTACACTATACTTGACAAGATTCAGGAGCCAATGTTTAGTGTCTGCTGGGTCTGGGAAAGCCGTGTCTGCTGTGACTGTGGATATCAGATGTCCGTTTAATTACCTTATGTGATGACAGTGGTTGTGACTTCTCACAACCATTCAGGTGAGCGCATTTCCCTTAAAATTTTACTCTGGAGTGTTACCACAGGTTAAACACTATTGTTTTTTTTTTTTTCCTTTCCTCTTCTCCTTCGCACCTCTGCCTTAAAAGATCTGGAAAATGGAGGGGCCCCCCATAAAGGACCTTATTGGGGTTTTGGCCCTTTGACTAACCTAAAAACCGGGGGCCTTTGTTTTTCAAACTTTTAAGGGTTCCTTTTTTTCTTGGCCCTATAATGTTGGCAGAGGGAGGCCCTTGGGGATTCCAGTTCTGCCCTTTTTTTTTAAGGAGGGTTTTTGTTTTTTTGGATTCCCCCTTTATAAGTCCTTGTCAGGGGTTTGGGGAACCCCGGAAAGGGGGTCCTTTGGGGGGTTTTTTTCCCCGGCCAAGGGGGAAAAAAGTTTTGTCGGATTTTGTTTCCGCTTTCGGGGCACCTTTTTGGGTCCAGGAATTGGAGTTTCCTTTTCTTTAGTTCCCGCAGGTTTTCTTCCCCTTGTTTCCCCAAAAACCCGCCCCCCAAGGGGAACCATTCCGTGCCCAAAGCCCGGGGCCCAAACCCGGGTTTTCTTTGACCCTGTTTCCGGAACCCCTTGGGGAATTTGTATGGGTTTTCCCCAAATAAACCCTTTGGTTTATTTTGGGTTTCCTTCCTCTGTTTGGGGGCCTTGTTTTAAGAGGGGGTTTTTGGGGTTTACAAAAAAAACCCCTGAAATTTTTGGTTTTGGGTTTTTTTTATTTTTTTGAGGAGCTTTTTTTAAAAACCGGGGGGTTGGGGTTTTGTTTTTCCTTGGGCTTTCCCTTTTAAAAATTTGGGGTTAAACGGGAAAAAACCCAGCTTGGGGAAAAGAATTTAAAAGGGTTTTTCTTTAAACCATGCTTCCTTTTTGTTTTAGGCCCCAAAAGGGGCCAAGACGGTTTTGGGAACGGGGTTTCCCCCTATTTTTTGGAAAAGGGGAAGGTTCGGGCCAAAGGTTTTTGGGTTGTTTTTGGGTTTGGGAAATTTTGGCCGGAGGGGTAAATTTTGGGTTTCCCCAAAAAGGGCCCGGGTTTTAAACCCTTTTTGGATGAGGTTGGTTTTGGGGGGACTTTTTTCCCAAAAATTATTCCTTGAGGGGCTTTCCCTTAAAATTTTAACCTGGAGGGTTAAAACAGTTAAAAACGGGGTTTTTTTTTTTTCCCTTTCCGGGGCTTTTCCTTTCCAAATTTTGAAAAAAGATGGGTTGGAGGGCCGCTTGGGGGCCCCCCCCTTTGGTTTGGGGGCCGGGAGGGGTGAAAAAAGGTTTCCCGTTTTTCAGACAAAACCCAGTTTTGGTTTAAAGGGAAATTATTCCCAAAAACTTTTTGGGTGTTTGGGAAAAGGGGTCCCAGGGTATTGCCCGACCGGGGTTGGTTTGGCAAAAAGAGGGGGGGCCCCCCGGGGGGTCCTGTTTAAAAGGTTCTGGGATCCCCTTTTACCCCTTTTGGGGGGTTTTGGGACGGGAACGGTGGAAATTAGGGGATTTTTTTAATCAAAGGGGCAATTTTTTTTTTTTTCCTTTCCCTTGACTGCTTTCCTTTCCCATTTTGAACGATAAAATTTTCTTTTTTTAATTTTTTGCAATTTTTTTTTGGCCCCCTTTGGGGGGGCCCCCCGGGCCCTTTGGGGGGATTTTTGGGGATGGGGTTTTGTTTTTCCTTTTTCCTTTTTTTTTAAGGGGGCGGTGTTTGTTTTTTTACCCCTTTTTAGGGGGAAAGGGGGTTAAACCGGGTGTTTAAAATTTTGGGGCCCCCCAAAGGGGTTTTTAAGCTTTAATTTACCCATTTTGCCTTTTTTAAGGGTTTTTTTGGGCCCCCTTTGATAATTTTTTTTGGGACCTCTTGTTCCCCCTTTAAATTTTGGGGGTTTCTATTTTTTTGGGGTTTTTGCCCCGGGGCCGAATTTTTCCCATTTTTCTTTAGGTGATTTTTTAAACCTAGGGTCGGCCCGTAGGCGGCCCCCGGTCTCATTGGGGTGGAGATTGGGTACAAAAAATTTTAAATTTCCAACCCCTTTTACCTTTTTACCTCCCCTCCAAAGGGAATTTTTAATAAATAACGGGGAACCAGAACCTAAAACCCTTTGGGTGGACTTTTTAAAAAGACGGGTTAGTGATCCCCGCAAAAAAACATTTTAAAAAGGAAATTATGTTTCTACTGTGGTAAGTCGGGGCACTTTTTTATAAACTCCCCCACCCTTTCTCGAAAGGGTATGCAGCAGTTCATTCATGTGGGGGGTTGCGAGGGGGGAGCTCTTTTGCCCGAGCCTCGGGCCCCCGGGGATCTGCTGAAAGGATTTTTTTTTTCCCGGGGATTTAAAAAAACTTTTTTGTTCTGGGGCCGATGACGGATTAATCGCTGAAAATTTTTCCGTTTCCTCAGCGGTTTTTTCCCAGCTGAGTTGAAAAAAGAAAAAATTTTCTCTTTGGCTTTTTTTCCCATAAATTTTGGGGGTTGCCAGTCGGGGTTTTTCTAGCTTGCTAGATCGATTCAGGAGAAGTGGAAAATTTTATGGATTTTTCTTTGGGCTTTAAACGGGGGAAATTCGTTCAGTGAAAAAGGGGCTACTCCAGAAAGTTGGAGACTGGGGAGGGCCCTTTTACTGATTTTGGGAAACCGGGGGTTCAAAAAAACGGCCTTTGGGGTCCTTATGGGTAAAGTTATCAGGAGAAATGTTTTTTTTGCTTATCTCTTCTCCCCATTTTTCCATCATTTGGGTTTCCAGGGGCTAAGGCGCGGGAATTCCTACGTTTAAACGGGGAGCCCAAAGGAAATTTACATTTTTCCGGAGGAAACGAGGGTAAAGGGGTTTCGTTTTTGCCCCGTTCTAAAGGAAACCGGGTCAGTCCCGAACTACCGGCTGGATACCGGGAACTATGACGTTTAGTGAAAAAGAAGACGCTGACCCAGCTTCTCCTCCCCGTCCTATGATTGTAAAAATTTGTTTTTATTAACCCGGAGCCAAGATACTTTTGGAAGGGATCTACCCCTAGGGGGGGCCCCGGGGGCCCAAAAAGCTTGAGGATTATTTTGACGAAAAATTTTTAACCCCAAGGGCTTCATACGCCCCTTTCATCTCCCGGGGGTGCACCCATCTTCGGGGGGAAAGAAAAAAAGAGGGGATCTCTGGGGGACCCGGCTAGGACTTTTGGGAACTAAATTTAAGGTTACTATTAAAAAACTTTAAAATTTCCCTTTTGCCTTTAATCCCGGGTTTTGTTGGGGGGAGGTGGGCATCCCCCAAATTTTTCCCTTAAAAACCTGGATCTCCGTGGGGCCATAACTTGGTCCTTTTCCCGACCGGGGGTTTAATGGAAAAATTGCTTTCGGGGCACGCTATGGCCCTTTTTGAATATTAGTTTTCCCTTTTTTGGTTAGAGTACCCCCCCAAACCCCCCCCTTTCCCACTTGTGTTTGATATTTTAAAGGGATTCCTAGATCCCAATTTGTGGTGATTTACCCGGGAAATGATTTTCTAATTTTTTTTAATCCACAGAGGAACATGATGGACATGTGAAATGGTTTAGAACGCCTAAGCCCAAAAAAATTCTAAAATAAAAATTTGGAAAAAAGGGAAATTTCCCTTTAGGGCCCGAAATTCATTTCGGGGGTATGTACTACCCTACGCAAGGGTTTTATTTAAGGGGGGGAAAGCAAGACCCAAGCCATCAGGATTGGGCCCAAATTTCCCAAAGAAATGTGAAGGATTTTTTCCCAGCTTTTTTCGGGTTTCCCAAATTTTTCTAAGACGTTTCATTAAAGAATTTTTTGAGGTGGTTGTTCCCCTATCACCCAATTCCCGGGGGAAACGTCTGGGTTTTCTCCGGGGCCCCGCAAGTCAAAAAAAAGGGCTTTTTTCGTTTAAAGGTTTAAAATTTTAACCACCGCACCTTCTTTTTACACCCCAACCCCGAGCTTGCCTTTTTTAATAGAGGGGGGATCCCTTCAGCTGTCCCGTTGGAGTTTTATATCCCCAAGGGAACAGGTGGAAGAATGTCTTCCCAACCCGGTCCCTTTTTTTTCCCAGCAGTTGTTTCCCCCCCCCCCTGAGAGGAACTAGGGATGTGGGCAATAGAGAATTGTTGGCATTATTGCCGCCTTCAAGGGGGGGGCACCTTTTCCTCCCAAAAATAGTGTCCGGACGGGACCATCGTAACCTTGAATTTATTGGTCGGTTTAAGTGCCTGACCCCGGGCCGGGCTCGCTGGAATCTTTTCCTAACCAAATTTAAATTTGGGGGCATTTTTATGACCCGGATCGCGAAAGGGGAAAGGCTGTTGAAACTCTCAGGATTCATTCAGCAGGGCCCGGCCCATTTATCCTCTAAAAAATATTCTTCCGACTTGATTCCGGGGAGTTTTTTCAAAATTCAAGACCAAATTAAGGCCCCTTAAAGGGAAAGCTTTCCTTGGGGGAAATTCTTTGTTGGCTAAACCCCCAAAGGGGGGACGAAAAGTTTTTTTTAAAGGGAATGGTGTGGGGATTCGGGGGAAAACCCCCTCTGTTTTATACCTGAAAAAGTCAGATTGAGAGTATTGCAACTCATCCACGTTTCCCAAGATAGCCGGGGCATGGGGGAAAAGTCTAAAGACACAAGAATTTTTTTCCCTTGGGTTTTTTTTTGGGGGGCCCCCCTTTTAAAAGGGGAAAGTTGTTTTTAAACTATGTAATTTTCATGTGAAAGTTTTTTTGCAAGATGCAAAAACCCGCTCCCTCCCCAAAACCGGTTTGGCAACCTTTTCCCCAACCCCCGTCCCCCCGTGGGGATCCATTTTTTTATGGACTTTTTGGTGGATTTTCCCAACCTCTAAAGGGGGAAGAAAACCATTCTATTTGGGGGTTTTGACCGTCTAAACAAAGGCACCCTATTTTTTTCCCTTGTGTCGGCTTCCCCACTGAAAACAGACATCAGTTTTGATAAATTAAATGTGTTTCGCTTACATGGAAGTCCCGGATGAGGTCATTTGGATCGGGGGGGGGGCAATTCACTTCGGGTTTTTTGGCAAAATTTCTGTGGCTTGGGCATTAAAGAAAAACCTTTTTTTTTTGTTTTTTCTTTTCCCGGGACAAAGGGGACGGACAGAACAAACCAAAATAAAGGGCCCCGGGGAACATTTTTCTCCGCTGTTTTATCTGCCCCTAAAAGGATGATTGGGTGGATTTACTTCCATGGCTAAATTTCCCTTATCTCTCTCTAGAGCGCCCCCCTAAGCAGTCTCCTTTTTACTCCAATCTAGGTTATCACCCTAACTTTCCCCGGTTTCCCATAAGTACGCCCTTGCCGGCAGTGGCTGAAAGAATCACTTCTTTACAAAAGAATATGGTTTTTTTAAAAGGAAAATCTAGAATTGGCTAAAAAAAGGGTTTTCCAAGAAAGCAGCAGATAAATTTCTTTAAACCTGCCCCAGCTTTCAAGGGTGGGGGAAATTTGGTCTGGCTGTCAACCAGAATTTTAAAATTAAAGATTCCATCGTCTAAATTGGGACATAAGTTTTGGGGGCCTTAAAAAGTTCAAAAAGATTAATGCTGTTGCTTTTCGTTTTTCAACTACCCCGAAAATATGGGGGAATCCACCCTTTTTTTTCATGTTTCCCCACTAAAGGCCCGCAACACCCAATAAGTTTCCCCGGGGCGTTCTTCTCCCTTGGGCCCCGACCAGGGCTGGTCGATGGTCAGGGAAAAATTTTTTGGGGGGAAAAAGGGTTCTAGTTCCGGTTGTTCGAAATCAGTTTGGGAAAATTTGATTTTTAAATGGCAGGGGTACCCCCGTGGAGGACAAAATCCCGGGAACCAGTCAATAATGTAAATCTCCTCGGGCCCGCCCCGCCAGTTTCACAGAGGGACCCCGACAAGCCTGGTTTTGAGGTCATCCGGGAAAGGGTTTTCCCCCTTTTAAGGGGGGAGTAATGTAAGGTTTTTTTGGGCTTGTTTACATGTTTTCCCTTTAAATCAGTTTTCCGGCGGCCATTTTGTTTTCTGTCTTTCTTTAGTTTTCCCTTTGTTAATATGGTTGGGGTTTTCCCGTTTTCATGTTCCCGCCCGGGTTTTTCCCCCTTTCTTCTTAAGAGCCTCAGCTGAACAATCAGTGTCCCGAATCAAGCCTCAGTCAGTCTGTGACCTGAATTCCCGGAAGCCTTGGGGGTTTTTTTCTCAAAATATTCCCCAATGAGGAACCTTTTGGGCACTTTTTGGCTCTGGAAAACCTTTCTTTTTTGGTGAACCATGTTTGCAGAGGAATTTTCGGAACAGAGGGAAAAGATCCTGAAACCCCGCTTTTGGGGATTTATTGAGGTTTTAAGGTTTCTTTTGGTTGCTGTGTCTCCGGGCGCGGGGGCCTGCCAAAAGGGTTTTGAACTTTTCAGCAAGTTGTATGAAGTAATACAAAATCATTTTTTTAACCCAGGGCTCCTGTGTTTTTCCCCGCACCCAAGCACAAGACGCTATGGAAAGGTTACTAAAATTGAAAAACTTTTGAAAAAAAGGACACCGCTGAACAAGGGGGGGCCCGACGGGTCTAAAAAAACTATGCTGCCCCACTTTTAGTGAATGGATCCCTCAGGGGGTTTAAACTGAATTTACGTTTTCCCCAGAGTTTACCCTATTTACCGAGTTTTTAAGTCAAGTTTTTTAGCCCATTTTTTGGGTGAAAGTTTCCCCCCCTCGGCTTTATTTCGGTCCCTTTTACCGGAGGGGGGCGGCGGGGGGGGGGGGGGGGCGCGATGTCCTTTTTACTCACCCCCTCCGGGGGCGGGGCTCTGCAAACACCGGGTCTTCTCCCCCCGGGGCCCCCGGGGCCCCGTGTTCAGCCTTTAGTGGTACCGCTTTATTTAAAATATTTTAAAATGAACAAATTTTTTACTTTAATGAGGGGTACCACGTGGACCGCTGAAGTTAGGCATAGCGCCCGGGGGGCCGTGGGAGGAAAAAACAGGGGCTGCAGAGGGCCCCGCGGCGGGGGGGGAGTATATTCCCATATTCACCTGTCCCGTTCAACGCTGGGGGCCCGCTCCCCTCCGGTCCTCCGCTGTGAATGTTCAGTTTTTGAGGGGGGCGCGCCCTAACCACGTTTTGCGCCCTTGACCTTTTGGGATTCAATGTGGAGGAATTCGGAAAGGGCAGCGGCGGTTTCATGGTGGAAAAGGGTACAGGTTTAAATTCCGGTTTCCGGGGCACTGAGGAGGGTTGGGCAACCCGGGACCCGTCCCACGAAAGTGGTGGTATGTCTTTTTTTTTTTTTTTAGTTGGGAGCCAAAACAGCGGCAGCATAAGGGCCTATTTCTATGGGGCATAAAAATTTTGAAACTTTTGGGGCATAATTTTTTTGGGCATTGGGGCATAAACTGTGGAACATATGGGCCATAATCTATGGGCATTGGGGGGATAAACTGTGGAAATTATGGGGGATTAAATTTTGGGAAAATTGGGGCATTAAACGGGGGAGCTTTTGGGGGAACTAAAAAGGGGGGATAATTCATGGGAGATATGGGGCTAATCTTTGGGGCATATATGGGGGCATTATACATGGGCAGCCCTATGGGGGACCAAAATAGGGGGCATCATTGGGGGGAAAATACTGGGGGCAAAATGGGGGCACAATTCATGGGCAGCTTAAAGGGGGGAGAAATGGGGGCCCTAATAATGGGGGGCCCTCATGGGCAGCATTGGGGCCCCAATAATGGGGAGTTGGGGCATAAAATTTTTGGGGGGAGCTTATGGGGAAAAATACATGGGCAAGGGTTTTGGGGGATAAATTTTGGGGGAAGGGATATGGGGCATAATTTTATGGGGCAGCAAAATGGGGGATTTATTTGGTGGCAGTTTGGGGCCCTTTATTTTTAAAATGGCTTTTTCAAAAACCCTGGAACCTTTTTAATTTTATTTTATTGGTATCTTTTTTAAAATTTTTTAAAATTTCCGTAGCGGGCCCCATTTTCCACCCTAGGCTTTTTTTAAATTTAGTCGATAATTTTTTCCCCGTTTTTTGTGGGGAAATTAGGGGGATCGGCTTATACCTTTGGGGCGGCTTTTCCGAGTATTTACGTAGATGGGGGGAAACCCCAAAGGAATTGGGGCAGTTTAGAGCGCCAGATAAAATGTGAAAACTTTAAAAGTTATGGGAAAAAAGGTTTCCCCAAAAAAAAATTCAACTCAATTCACAAAAAAGCAAGCCCCCACTCAAGGGGGCCGTCATAGTTAACAAAAAAATTTTAGGGGCTTTCCAGTTTCTGGTTGGGACAAAGGCTCTGGAAAAGCAAAAGGGCCCCCTCACCCCCCAAAAGAAAATTTAGCAATTTTTGCTCCCAATACAAAATTTCTCCCTTCTTCTGAGTCCGACCCGTATACCCAAACCACTTTTGATTTCCCCCTTTTGGGGTTTTTAAGCGACGGGGAGCCCACCTAACTTGCGGGGGGCATGCCTCCAGAAGCTTTGGGGTTGGGGGTTAAATTACTGGGGGACTGCAAACATACTGGTCACTAGGTGTAGGGTTGCTTTCAAGGGGATTTGGGGAATTTTAAATAGGCAACATTTTTATTGTGCTTGTTTTTTTTAAAAACCCTTTAAGTCAAAATTTGTTTCTTACCCTGGGGTAAAACCCCCAAAAGGGGATGTTTTCCCCGATGGGGTTTAGAGGGGGGGGTTCTGCTCTTTAGTAATTAGTGGCTTTTGGGTTTTGGGGGTCCCCAAAAATGTTTTTGGAAAATTTTTGCGACCAGGAGGCAATTTTTTTGCCCTCCGTTCCGCCCCCAAATCTCTCTTATGGCTAATTTTTGCTGTTAAACCACCTATGGGGGGTTTTTACCAAAAATTTTAGTAGAAATTTTTGGACAAATTTTGGTGCTTTTTTTTCCCCCCTTCTTGTGCCCAAAATGTTTAAAAAATGGGGCTTTAAAAAAAATAATTTTTTGGTGGGGAAAAAATTGGGGTTATTTTGTCTTCATGCCCAAATTGGGATAAAATTTTGTGGGGAAAACCCACGGTGTCAAAAAAGATCACGCACCCCTTAGGGGGAAATTTATTAAGAAAGGGTTTAAATTCGTTAAAATGGGGTCAATTATGGGGAGTTATGTTGTTCTGGGGCCCCCCTTTGGGGTCTCCCGTGGGTCATGGGGACATGCAAAAAAAAAAACAGTAAAATTGGCGCCCCTGCCTTTGAACTTTGCACTGTACCCGAAAAATATTTCCCAAAATTAAAAAGTATGGTATTGGCCACCAGGAAAAAAAAAGGACCTCGTCTTGGGTTGGTAAAATTTTTTTTACTATTAGCCCTTTTAAAAAATTTAAAAAAGTGGTTTATTTTTTCTTTTTTCACCACTCAGGTTATAAAATTCTTGTGGGCACATTTAGGTGGGCAATATGATCAATGCCCCCCTAGATGAATTAAATTTTTGGGTGTAGGGTTTTTTTAAAATTTAGTTCACCCTATAGGGGGTTTCTGTTGTTCTGGGGACCTCGGGGGGGTCGGGCCCAAAGTGACATGGCCCCCCTCAAAACCATTCCATCCAAAAACTGAACTCCCAAAATGGAAAACCTTTTTCCCCTTTTGAGCTTTGGGTCCCGTGCCTTAAAAAAAAGTATTTTCCTTATATTTGGGGGGTTTGAAAGTTACTTTAAATAAAAGGGACAACAAATTGGGATGGTTTCAATTTTCTTGTTAAAACCCTTTTGGGAAAAAAGCAAAAATTTGGGACTAAAAAAAATTTTTGTGAGGAAAATGTGATTTTATTTTTTCATGGCCAACGTGAATGTTGCTCACCCCAAAATCTAAATTTAAATTCCTTGGGGGGTTTTTGTTTCCAAAAAAGGGGTTAAAATTATGGGCGTTTTCCCAAAGGTTTTGGCAAAATCAGGGGCTTCCAAATGCGACCCGGTGTCTGTTTTCAATTTTTCCCGCCAATTTTGCATTTTTAAAAAGTCAAATGGCGCTCCTTCCCCTTTCCCAGCTCGGGCCTGCGCCCAAACAGTGGGTTTTCCCCACATACTTGGGATCAGAAAAACTCAGGGCAAATTGCGCAATGATTTTTTAAAGGGTTTAAATTTTTTTTAAAGGGCCAATTTCCCCCTGTTACCTTGGGAAAAAAAAAAAATTGGGGGGCAAAAATATCAAATGTGGGAAAAAAATATGAAATTTTTTTTGTTCCGGCTTTTTCGTTATAAAAATTTGTGAAACACCGGGGGGTTCAAAATGCTAACCCAACCCTTTCTAAGTTCCTTGGGGGGGGTTTTTTACTTCCTAAAAGGTTGGGCATTGTGTGGGGTTTTACTTTTTTAGGCATCGGGGCTCCCAAACATGACGGGGGTTTTTAAACCCCAATTCCCGGAAAATTTTAAAACACCTTTTGGGGTCTTTAAATCTCTGGTTTCCCTTGGTAATGGAAAGAAAAGGATTTTAAGTAAAAAAATTTTTGTGTAAAAAAAATTAAAAAGTTTATTTTTTTTTTTAAAAAATTTTCCCAAAAATTCCCGTGAAGCAACCCCGGGAAGGGTTAATGAAAAATTTTTGAAAAGTGGTTTTGAGAACCCTTTGGGGGTTTCAGTTTCTAGAATGGTGTCCCCTTTTTTGGGTTTTTTCTAATTTCCCGACCCCTCAAAAGGGCTTCAAATTTTGTTTTGGTCCCCCAAAAAAAAATGGGTGTTGGAAAAAAAAAGAAATCGTGGGGCAATTTTAATCCTTTAAATTCCCAAAAAAAAAAATTTTGATTTGGAAAAAATTTTGCTGATGTTTAAAATAGACATGTGGAAAATGTTAAATTTTTAATTTTTTTTGTGTGACCCAAATCTTTTAAATTTTTGGTCATTGAAAATTTAAAGGGGGAAAATTTTCATTTTCAAAATTTTTGCCCCAAAATTTTCCGTTTTTTTTTCCCAAAAAAATGCAAATAAAATCAAGGGTTTTTTTACCACTTTAAAAAGAAGTTCAAAAATGTCACGAGAAAACCTTCTCAGAATCACCCGGAAATTTTTAAGGGTTTAAAATTATTCTAAAGGCCCCGGGGGGTTCAAGGGTAAAAAATTTGGGGCTGGGTCTTTTAAAGTTGGCCAAAACCACCCTCAGGGTTTTGGGGGAAAGGGGGGTCTAACCCCCGTTAGGGCCCTTTTTGGGTTTTCATTTCCCCGGGGCCCGATGCAAAATTTTTAAAATTTTTTTGGTTTTCAAAATTTTGGGGTTGATTTTGTCCCTTTTAAATCCGGGGGTTTTCCCTTTAGTTTAAAAAATCAGATTGTTTGTTACTTTTGTTTTCCCGGGTTTTATTGGGGGTTTTTTGTTTTCACCCGGGGAAAAAGGGGGTTGGCCTGGTTGAAAATGTTTTTAAAATTGTGATTTTTTTTTCAAATTTTTTTAAAAAGGGAAATTTTTTTTCATTTAAAAAAGGGGGGGCTTTGAACAAAATTTTGTGCTAATTTTTTTGTTAACCCCAATTTTGGGGGCTTTCTAAATTCCCTTTTTGGGGGGGTTTCCACGGGGGAACTTTCCAAAATTTTTAAATTTGGGATTTTTTTTCATTAAAGGGGGAAAAATTAAAATTGGTCCTTTGGGGTGGGCAATGCAAACTAAATTAATTTGGGAAATTTTTTTTTGCCCGCCTCCCAGTGGAAAAAACAGGGATTTTCCGCCTAAAAAATTTTGGAACCCCGAAGGGGGAAAAAAAATTTTAAGGGAAAAATTTCAGGAAATTTTCGGTTTCTTTTTTTTTTCCCCCTTTTACCTGGGGGCCAAACCCTTTTTAAAACTTTTTGGGGAGTGGGTTTTATTAAAAATTTTTGTGTTTTGTTTTTTTTGTAACAGGTTATCCAATTTTTTTTGGGGCGAAAAATAAGTTTGATTTTTAAAAAAAGGGTTAAAAGTTTGGGGGCTTAAAAATTAATCCCAAAAAGGGGAGGTTTTTTCCCCTCCTGGGGGGGGCTCCCCCGGGGGGGGGGAAGGGGGGGGGGGTTTGGGGGGGGGGAAAAACCCCCTCACAAAATGTGGGGGGGGGGGGGGGGGGTGGGGGGGGGGCCGGGGGGAGGGGGGGGAGGGGGGGCCCCCTACCATCCGGGGGGGGGGGGCACGATTTCCCCAAATTCTTTTTTCCCTTTTTAAAACCTGGGGTCTGGGGAGTTTCTTTTTTTTTTTGGGGTTTTTTCCAAAGTCCGTAACTTTATTTGGTTTGGGGCATTACTTTGGTTTTAACCCTTTTTTCCTTCATCCGGGGCCCCCAAAGGTAACACCTTTTGGGGGGCCTTACCCCCAAAGGGGGTTGTTAAAAATTTAAAAATTTTTAATTACTGTCCCCCCCCTCAAAAAATTTTGGGATTAAAAGAAAGAGGGTAAAATTTTGCGGGAGTTGTTGCCCTTTTAAAACCCCCTCTTTTTCCATTTTTTTTGAGGATGGGTTTTTTTGGGGAAGGTTGGAGTTTTAAAGGCCCTGGGAACTGGGGGATGCCCCAAATTTTAGCTGTCCCCAACGGGGAATTTTCCCCAGGCTTGGGGGTGGACTAAGATTAACGACTCGAAAATTTCCGGCTCTTTTTTCAGGGGAATTTTTGGGGTTTTTACCAGGAATGGAAGCTAAAAGTCCTGCTAAATTTTCCCACTTTTTATGAGTAAATTTAGTGAACTTCTCGGGAAAATGAACAGGCTGCTCTCTTGCTACACTGTCCCCAACTTTTTAAAACTTGGCTGAGCTGGTGTAAAAATTACTAGTGTTGTGAAAATATTTTTGTAACAGGTTCTATACCACATTTCTGGTGGAAACTGATGAATCAAGCTTTGCTATTTTTGAAAAAACTGTTGAAAAGATTGTGTACTCGTATGATATTGATGACCAATTGGTAGGTGTCCAACACTCAGCACCTACACCGATAAGATGTTATCGGCAGCAGAACACCACCACTCTCTACACTATGTAGTGATTGCTCCTGGGTACTGCAGATCACCTCCTATCAATCTGAATGACTGCACAGACTTCCCCATTCTATAATTAGATATCATTTAAGCCCATAAAGAACAGGTGAGTTACATTTCTTTTCTTTAATTTCCAAAGTCCGTAACTTTATTTTTCTGTGGACATTACATTTTGTTGCTACCTTTTTTCCATTCAATCCAGGGACACCAGTATCACCTTTTGGTCCTCTTGACCCCTGAAAGATTAGTAATAAATTAAGTACATTAACATTAAAGACTGATCCATACCTCATAACTTTTGAATAACAGAAAGAGGGACAAATTATGCGGCACGATTTGACCATGCACCTACTACCCCCAAGCCATACTCATTTACCATTTCTTTCTACCCCAGCAGGAGGTGTTGTCAGAGGAGATGGTGGCAGTGAAAGACAGTGGGACTGAGGGGCATAGACCCAAATCCATGACTGTCTCACTGTATCCAGGACTGTGTGGACTAGAGATGAGCGAATCGATTCACAGGACTCTGGTCCAGTGAAGGTCAGTGGTACTGACAGGAACTGGCAGCTGGACGAAAAGCCGCAAATCTCTTACCTTCCGGTGTCCCTGATGTGGCTTTTGATTAGCCAGGGCTGGCGTGATGTCATCAGTGCATCATGCTAATCTCTATTTGGGACCTATAGATTTATTTTTTGTTCATTCATTCACAGTTGTAGCAGTCAGAACTTTCTCATCGCTATGTAACTTCACTATAGATATCTGGCTTTTCTCTGTAAGGTCGTGTTCACACATTGCATGAATACTGATGTATACTGTGTTTTTTGTTTTCTGAAGGTGTTCACACCCAACTACACAATAATCTTTTCTGATTATTACATCTTTGCTGCATTTTTTATGCCTTTCCCCGTCATTTGATACCTTTTTGGTGCAGATGTGAACCTGAGTTTTTAGGCTATGTGCACACGTTGCAGATTTGTTGTGGATCCGCAGCGTATTTTCCGCGCGGAATTGCAGCAAATCCGCAAGTGCTTGACCAAGCAATGTTAAGCAATGGACAAAAAAAATTGCTGTTCACATGCTGCGGAAAATTCCGCACTGAATCAGCAGTGGTTTATTTTCTGCAGCATGCAGCATGTCAATTCTTTTTGCGGATCCGCTGCATTCCTACACCCATTGAATTAATGAAATCCGCAGGGCAAAAAATGGATGACAATCCGCATAAAATCTGCAAAAAGTCCGCATAAAAAACGTGCGGATTTTTACATGCGTTTTCCGCTCAGGAAATCCCACAGCCCAATCCGCAACGTGTGCACATACCCTTAAGGGCTCATACCCATTTGTGGGAAAAAAAATGGTCCGTTTTCTGTATGGAAAAAACGGTACGATTATATGTAATTGTCATGCGATTTGCATGCGATTTGTATGCGATTTTTAATTGCTCCATCCGTTTTCCATCAGTTTTCCATCTGTATGCAATGCGATTTTAACATGACATTTTACATAGAGCAGTTATCTCTATGTAAAAAATCATATAAAAATCACATTGTAAAAAAAATGTACACAAAAAGCAAATATATATATATATATATATATATATACATATATATATATATTAGGTCATACACTTCTACATAGTATAATAGCCGCTAATTCATCCCCGGCTATACTGTAAAATCACACTGACAGCTTTAATAAAGAATAGAAACAATACATATACACACATAGAATACATATATATATCTACATATATGTCATTGTGACATATATATATATATATATATATACAGTTAGGTCCATAAATATTTGGACAGAGACAACATTTATCTAATTTTGGTTCTAGACATTACCACAATGAATTTGAAACAAAACAAATCAGATGCAGTTGAAGTTCAGACTTTCAGCTTTCATTTGAGGGTATCCACATTAAAATTGGATGAAGGGTTTAGGAGTTTCAGCTCCTTAACATGTGCCACCCTGTTTTTAAAGGGACCAAAAGTAATTGGACAAATGACTCCAAGGCTATTTCATGGACAGGTGTGGGCAATCCCTTTGTTATGTCATTCTCAATTAAGCAGATGAAAGGGCCAGAGTTGATTTGAGGTGTGGTGTTTGCATTTGGAAGGTTTTGCTGTGAAGGAAACATTGGTCACAGGAGCTCTCCATGCAGGTGAAACAAGCCATCCTTAAGCTGCAAGAACAGAAAAAAACCCATCCAAGAAATTGCTACATTAGAAGTGGCAAAATCTACAATTTGGTACATCCTGAGAAAGAAAGAAAGCACTGGTGAACTCATCAATCCAAAAAGACCTGGGAGCCCACAGAAGACAACAGTGGTGGATGATCGCCGCATACTTTCTTTGGTGAAGAAGAACCCGTTCACAACATCAACTGAAGTCCAGAACACTCTCAGTGAAGTAGGTGTATCTGTCTCTAAGTCAACAGTAAAGAGAAGACTCCATGAAAGTAAATACAAAGGGTTCACATCTAGATGCAAACCATTCATCAATTCCAAAAATAGACAGGCCAGAGTTAAATTTGCTGAAAAACACCTCCAGAAGCCAGCTCAGTTCTGGAAAAGTATTCTATGGACAGATGAGACAAAGATCAACCTGTACCAGAATGATGGGAAGCCAAAAGTTTGGAGAAGAAAGGGAACGGCACATGATCCAAGGCACACCACATCCTCTGTAAAACATGGTGGAGGCAACATGATGGCATGGCCATGCATGGCTTTCAATGGCACTGGGTCACTTGTGTTTATTGATGACATAACAGCAGACAAGAGTAGCCGGATGAATTCTGAAGTGTACCGGGATATACTTTCAGCCCAGATTCAGCCAAATGCTGCAAACTTGATTGGACGGCGCTTCATAGTACAGATGGATAATGACCCCAAGCATACAGCCAAAGCTACACAGGAGTTCATGAGTGCAAAAAAGTGGAACATTCTTCAATGGCCAAGTCAATCACCAGATCTTAAACCCAATTGAGCATGCATTTCACTTGATCAAATCCAGACTTAAGAGGGAAAGACCCACAAACAAGCAAGACCTGAAGGCTGCGGCTGTAAAGGCCTGGCAAAGCATTAAGAAGGAGGAAACCCAGCGTTTGGTGATGTCCATGGGTTCCAGACTTAAGGCAGTGATTGCCTCCAAAGGATTCGCCACAAAATTTTGAAAATAAAAATATTTTGTTTGGGTTATGTTTATTTGTCCAATTACTTTTGACCTCCTAAAATGTGGAGTGTTTGTAAAGAAATGTGTACAATTCCTACATTTTCTAACACATATTTTTGTTCAACCCTTCAAATTAAACGTTACAATCTGCACTTGAATTCTGTTGTAGAGGTTTCATTTCAAATCCAATGTGGTGGCATGCAGAGCTCAACTCGCGAAAATTGTGTCACTGTCCAAATATTTCTGGCCCTGACTGTATATACATATATTTATAGTTGATACACTTCTACATACTGTAATAGCCACTAATTCAATTGCCGGCTTTTGGGAAATCACAGAACCCGACATGAAATGACACATGGTTTACATACAGTTAACCATGTCATTTCATGTATTTTGATTATGGTTTTAACTTACAATTACATGAGTGTATGTGTGCAAAATAGCAGACATGTAGGGGTTAATTAAAGGTGTAAATTCGTTGAAAAAAATGTGTGGGCTCCCGCTGTATTTTCTCCACCAGACAGACAAAGCAAGCGAGTGGGGGCAAATAATAATAGCCCAGGGAGGGTGCATTTATTTTGTGCCCCCCCTGGCTACTAACATCTGCCCCCAGACACCCCAGAAAAGGAAATCTATAATTAGATTAGCCCTTTCTGGCACTTTGCCCGTCTATTCCCATTGCCTGTTGTCATGGGTGTATCGCACGAGGATCGTCGCGATTACACACTCTGACTTCTCACAGCTGAGTTGCTGTTTCTTTGTGTTTGGTAATGAGGGAGTTAATTTTACCTAGCTCTTTGCTAAGACTAGGTCCAGCCTCGCCCGGCTGCTTTTGATTATGTTCTAATTAGATTCCTTCATATACCTGCCAGTCTGCTTGTTAGATGCCGGTGAAAGCATTCATGTAGTCTAGCAGACTGGATCGGTTCTGAGAATACTTAAGCTAAGAGCTCCTTAGTTGTTTTTACTCTTACAGCTTATAGTTTATCTCTGAGACCTTAGGTGTTCCTACTGTGTGTGAGTGTTGTATGTAAGACTTTATTTACTTTATTTCTTGTCTTTCTTGTATGTCTTTCTGTTCATTAACCGTTACCTGTTCATTCCCTTTGGTGGTAATCAGGGTCCTTCTTAGGACTAGATTACAGTTGGCAGGGATTGATAGGAGACAGGGTTTACGCTGGTGGCCTGGACCTCTGTACCTTTAACAGTACCTCCAGGTAGAGGGATTAGTTAGGACCCCAGTTTAGGGTCAGTATAGACCCCGGTCACCCTCTAGCCGGAAACAGCGTATAACGGATTCCGTATTGACCCACTGGACATTCTGTCAGGTAATTCTATGTTATCATATATCTATGCGCATGTTTTATAGTATGTTGCCCTTTTGATATAGATTACTGACATCACATATATATATATCTGCTATACAGCGTGACATTTTCACCGGCCCATACTAAAGATTCTCCCCAGCTGTCATGGATCCAGTAGCCCAGCTGGCCCGGCAGTTGCAGGGGTTATCCATGGAGTTTGCAGACATTAAGTCCAAGGTTTTGTCCCCCCCGGAGCAAACCAGATCTGAACCTAAAGTTGCTCTCCCGGACAGGTTCACTGGTGGGCGGGACAAATTTTTTACTTTCCGGGAGGCATGTAAATTGTACTTTCGGCTACGGCCTCGGTCATCTGGGAGTGAAGAGCAGAGGGTGGGAATTGTTATCTCGCTCTTACAAGGGGACCCTCAATCTTGGGCGTTCTCTATTCCTCCAGGCTCCCCAGATCTCCAGTCAGTGGATCGATTTTTTACTGCCCTGGGTCTGGTATATGATGATCCGGATCGAGTTTCCCTTGCTGAAACAAAGTTACGTAAAATACGGCAAGGAAATCGTCCAGCGGAGGAATATTCTTCTGAGTTCCGTAGATGGGCAACAGATACTCAGTGGAATGACCCAGCTCTTAGGAGCCAGTTTTGTCAAGGGTTGTCTGACAAATTAAAAGATGTGTTGGCTCAGTATGATTCTCCTCCATCACTGGAGGCTGCTATGGCTCTCGCTATTCGCATTGATAGACGAATTCGGGGAAGACGCGAGGTAACTCCGCCTCCCGTGATGACTCCACCTACTACTAAAGTCCCTTATACTGAGGTTCCCCTGGTCTGTTCTGAGGAACCCATGCAGTTGGGAGGGACATCTTTTTGTAGGAGGGAATCGGCGGTGCGCCGCAAGACTAGAAGGTGTTTCTTTTGCGGGAGAGAGGGACATTTTGTTGGGGGGTGTCCATCCCGGGCCTCTTTGAGCAAAGGAGTTAACCTGGGAGTGTGTATTTCGTCCCCAAATCCCTCTCAGTTTCTCGTGCCTGCGGAGGTGGTGATTGGTACTAGAACTGAGAGGATTTCTGTTTTTCTTGATAGTGGGTCCGGGGCTAATCTGGTGGACGCTCGGTTTGCCCAGGTGCATGGTATGCAACTGAGTGTATTGGCCAAACCGGTCCCTATAGTCTCTATTGATTCTAGACCTCTCGGTCAAGGTAGCTTGGTACAAGCTGTTCATAACATAGATCTTCGAGTAGGGGCAATACATAAAGAGCAATTGTCTTGTTATGTGTTGGAGGGTCTACCTACTCCTATTGTGTTGGGACTTCCTTGGTTGGCTAAACATAACCCAGTGATTGATTGGCAATCCAGAAAGATAAGCCAGTGGGGTGAATTTTGCAGGAATAACTGCATGAGCACGGTCATCGGTGCGGTTGTGCCTAGGACTTTGTCTCCTTTTCTGGAGGACTTTGGGGAGATGTTCTCAGAGGAGGGGTGTAAAGAGTTACCTCCTCATCGCACATATGACTGCTCAATAAAGTTGCTTCCTGATGCCTTATCTCGTACTTTCCCAGGGGCCGGGAAGACGGATGATCCGGTTCCTATTCCTCAGGAGGGAGTTGTAGTGTCAGCTGTATGCTCTGAGCTTGAGGGTGAGGTATTGGGGGCTCAGGGGGACGCCCCTGTGGGACTTCCAGGGAGACTGATAGTTCCAGATCGGTTAAGACTGAAGGTTACCGGGAACCGTTACAAACGGATGGCTGATAGGGGGAGAGTTTCTGGTCTAGATCTGAAGGTGAACGATCTGGTTTGGTTGTCTACCAGGAATATAAAACTTAAAGTTTCCTCCTGGAGGTTGGGTCCCAGATTCATCGGGCCGTACAGGATCAGTTCCATAATTAATCCTGTGGCATTTCGTCTGGACCTCCCTCCTACGTTTAAAATTCATAATGTGTTTCACAAGTCATTACTTAAAAAGTATGTGGCACCAGTCATATCGTCACCTCTACCTCCTCCTTCAGTGGTGGTCAATGATAACGTGGAATTTCATGGGTCGAAAATCATTGACTCACGTCTCAGTCGCCGATCCCTTCAGTACTTGGTTCATTGGAGGGGGTATGGTCCTGAGGAGAGGACGTGGGTCCCTGCGTCTGATGTTAACGCAGATCGATTGGTTCGGACCTTTCACACAACTCACCCGGGCAGGCCTGGCCCTGAGGGTCCGGAGTCCCCTCGTAGAGGGGGGGGTACTGTCATGGGTGTATCGCCACGAGGATCGTCGCGATTACACACTCTGACTTCTCACAGCTGAGTTGCTGTTTCTTTGTGTTTGGTAATGAGGGAGTTAATTTTACCTAGCTCTTTGCTAAGACTAGGTCCAGCCTCGCCCGGCTGCTTTTGATTATGTTCTAATTAGATTCCTTCATATACCTGCCAGTCTGCTTGTTAGATGCCGGTGAAAGCATTCATGTAGTCTAGCAGACTGGATCGGTTCTGAGAATACTTAAGCTAAGAGCTCCTTAGTTGTTTTTACTCTTACAGCTTATAGTTTATCTCTGAGACCTTAGGTGTTCCTACTGTGTGTGAGTGTTGTATGTAAGACTTTATTTACTTTATTTCTTGTCTTTCTTGTATGTCTTTCTGTTCATTAACCGTTACCTGTTCATTCCCTTTGGTGGTAATCAGGGTCCTTCTTAGGACTAGATTACAGTTGGCAGGGATTGATAGGAGACAGGGTTTACGCTGGTGGCCTGGACCTCTGTACCTTTAACAGTACCTCCAGGTAGAGGGATTAGTTAGGACCCCAGTTTAGGGTCAGTATAGACCCCGGTCACCCTCTAGCCGGAAACAGCGTATAACGGATTCCGTATTGACCCACTGGACATTCTGTCAGGTAATTCTATGTTATCATATATCTATGCGCATGTTTTATAGTATGTTGCCCTTTTGATATAGATTACTGACATCACATATATATATATATCTGCTATACAGCGTGACACCTGTAGCGGTGGCAAATGGGTTAATAATGGGTTAAAGCCACCTTGCAATTGAAAGGTGACTTTAAGCCAGGTTAATAATTGAGAGTTGTCAATTTGACAATTTTGCACACATACACTCATGTAATTGTAAGTTCAAACCATATATCAAACTACATGAAATGACATGGTTAACTGTATGTAAACCATGTGTCATTTCATGTCGGGTTCTGTCATTTCACAAAAGCCGGTAATTGAATTAACGGCTATTATACTATGTAGAAGTGTATGAACTATAAATATATATATATGTATGTGTCACAATGACATGTGTATATATATATATATATGTATTCTATGTGTATGTATCTAGTGTTTTGTGAGCTGTCAGTGTAATTTTACAGTAACCGGGGATGAATTGCCGGCTTTTCAAAGGAGACTGGTGCGTATAAATCGGACAGCACTCGCATGATTTCTCGCACCCTTTGACTTGCATTGGCGATTATCATGCCAAATTCCAATCAAATCGCAGCATGTTGTGATTTTTTTCTCACACCGATTTCGGCTGAGAAAAAAATCGCAGATGAGATGTCACCTATTGAATAACATTGGTCAAATTTGAATCCGATTTTTTATCAGCTGAATATCATCCGTTTTCGTCACCAGTGAGTATGAGCCCTAAGTGTGTTTTTTAGTACAAAAAAGCTTTGATTCTGCATTTAAAAAATTAACTGCAGTGTTTTGCATGTGTTTTTTTAGGCTTCATATAGAAGCCTTCAAAGAAAAAAAAGCAACAAAACCGCACAGTCCTGCAGTGTGTTTAGATCCACCGAGAGCACAGTTTTCATGAAATCCCATCCACTTTGTTGAACAGTAAAACATATCCGAATTTCTGTGCAAAAATGCAGCTGAAAAAAAACCACCACATTTATGTTACATGTGAACATGGCCTAAATGTCCAAGTAATGTGGATGTGATTTCATGAAGTGTTTGCGCTCGGTGAATCTAAAGACACTACTAAACTGTGCAATTTGGGGCTCTTTTTCTCTATAAACTTCACTAGGGAGCTTAAAAAAAGAAATGTAAAAAAATGCCACTGCATTTTTAAGTTCAGAATCAAAGCATTTTTGTAGTATTAAAAAAGCATTAAAAACACAGCTTCATATCTGCACCAAAAAAGCATCAAATAAGGGGGAATATGCACATAAAATAAAAAGCAAACATGCAATACTCAAAGAAGATTGTTATTGTGCTGAGGAGACCTGCAGAAAATGTACAGTAAAAAAAAAACGGGAGAAAACACTTTACGTTACATGTCAACACTTCCTCAGCATTACATCGTTATGGGTTTAATAGAGAGAAAAACAATTGAGACATTTTTTACTTCGTTTACTGATCACCATAAATAATGTGATTGCTGTGTTGTTCCGGTTGTTATGATTACATTGACATCAAAGATGTCTGTTATTTACAGATTTGGGATGTTTATTTTTTTTTTTAAAAAAAGCGCATTAAAAATTTCATTATTATTTTTTAGTAATTTTATAGTAAGAAAAAAAAAATCTTTTACTCTTCCTGTAGACTACAGGTTCATAGAAGTGCACTGCTATGTAGAGATGTAGCTTTATGTACCAGTATAATCTGCCTGTGGAGCTATGACCTGAAATGGCAATGCATCTTCAAGTATCCAAAATTTTACCAGTGTCCTTAATGGAGTCTGTGGTTCAAAGCTTTAGTTGTTGTCTGCAATTATCAACTGTAAAATGCTGCGGAGAATGTTGGCGCTATATAAATAAAATATTATTATTATTATTATTATTATTATTATTATAGAGTTTGTGAGTTCAAGACTCACAAAAAAAACATTTTTATAATTTTATTTTTATTATTTTTTAGTAGTATTATAGAAACTAAAAAAATCTGACTTCTTCACCTCTAGAATACAGGGACACAGAAATACACAGTACAGATGTATCTCTGTGCACCTGTATAATCTACTTCTGGGTTCACTGCCTGTAAGATTACCAAATTCCTCCATGTGCATTATTGTGCGCTTTGGCTCATAGCTGGGCCATAGCTGATAGCTGCTGCCTACAAACACGCAAGTTTGTGTTAGGGGCCGGGCTCATACCCATATGTGAGAAAAAAAAACGTTCCGATATCAGGACCGAAAAAATGGACGAGTGTCGTGTGAATGTCAGGCGAGTGTCGTGCGAGTACAATGCTATTTTCACACTTAGCATCCCATTTACATCCGAGTGCAGTGCAATTTTAACATGAGCTTTTACATACCGCAGTTCTCTATGTCATTTACACATCGTTTTCAAAGGAAATATTTGTCAAAACACACACACTGTATATATAGACAACCCCATAGGCATATATGAGGCTGTTGAGTTAGGTTTGGGAGATTGGCTGTGGGTCTCCCAAATCTAACTCAACAGCCTCATATATGCCTACGGGGTTGTTTAGTTTGGGTCAGGAGATAATGGATAATATGTCTAGTCACAATATACTCACTTGTGCACCTGGGCGTATCACAATATCTGAAAGGTTTAACAATCCTTCTGTGTCATTTAGCAGTAACTGTTAAAAAAGAACAGATGATTAATTTTATATTGCAATTGTAATAAATTCTTACTTATAATAAAGAAGAAAATAGAGCAATAGAAGAATTCACCACCCTCCTCTTCAACACACACACTCTACTGTAAAGCTTTCTAGTAAAACCTCCCATACATCTAAGTTTGCTTTCAGCTGAATGATGGTTTGTCCAATCATTCATCTGGCAGCTATCTCAGCGGTCTCTCCCATAACAGAAGCAATTGCTCGGCCGAGATCTCCTGTGTTCTCTATGAGAGAGTCGGACATTCCTGAAAGTGGTTTATCTCATAGAGAACAAATGGATCTACAGTACAAAATTGGATGTACCAGACATTTAACTTCCCCGAAAATCATCTGTAGAAGTTGACGATACTAATATGTTCCTATCCCTGAAGTCATCAATTGTGTCATGTGTATTTTGTTATGACTTTTTTGTATATCTTGATAATGCACAGTGCTTGAGCAGGGTAGAGGTAATACATAGGTTTAAAAAAGGCCAAGAAAGCAAAAATTCTGCTGGGGTATGTAAACTTTTGAGCACAACTGTGTATATATATGTGTAGATGTGTGATAAAATCAGTGTTTTATCAGCAGGAGGTTAAACTATGTACCACAGTCCCCACCACTGATTGGTAGATTGGATACGAGGATACAGGACTGGCCGCTCCGCGACTAGATGACAGGGTTCAGGCACTGACTGCTCTGGGACTAGGGGACGAGATACAGGTGCTGGCCATTCTAGGACCAGGGGATGACATTCAGACACTAGTCGCTGCAGGACCAGGGGATGAGGATACAGGACTGGCCACACCGAGACCAGGGAACTACGGACACAGGACTGGCCACACCAGAACAAGGGGATAATGTTCAGGCTCTGGCCACACCGGAACCAAGAGACCTCACAACTCACTAGCAGTAAACATTACTAAGTTATGATTCACTTGGTTGCTTGGAGACTCCCTAGGGAAGATGGAGTCTTTTATATAAGATGCCTCTCAGCCATTGACTTTGGGCCATGTTGGAGGTGTACTACTTATGCTAAATGCCACTTAGCAACAAGCTGAGGGTAGCTAGCAAAATGAGCACACCGCCCCTGTAAGAATGGGGAAGTGCGGGCATGCGTGTACTAGGTGCGCCGCGGGACTGTGGCGCTCTCACACAAATTGCGAAGTGACAGAGAAGCAGAAGAATGCCATGAACCACGCTGTACAACTGGGGCGGTGAATAAGCAGGCTTCCCTGCATGGAGGGGGAAGAGGACACCATGCAGGGGGGTTGGCAGCAGTGTTATACAGTCCAGCAAGTGATACACTGCTGGAATCAGGCTCTCTGCTTCTACATCATGCAGCTCTAAGATTTCATAGCAAAAATCTGCTGATAGGTTCCTTCTTTGAAGTTTCAAAGAAAAAAGTCAACATTCACTGTCCAGTAAAATACTAAAACATGGATGCAGAAAGGTGCAGGTACGTCTTTTATACCTGCACCCTCCTGCATCTATGTTTTAAGGATTGTTAAATAAACAAGTATTTTACTGGAGAGAGCTGCCTTCTTTCTTTGAAACTTCATGAAAGTCTTCCATGAAGCACCCAGAGTTCTCGAAAAATTGCAAGGTGTGTGCGGATATTCTGCCATGTTGTGAGAGTCACAAATGGTGCTGGTTCTTTTCTCTTTTGTGCACATTGTTAGGTTCCTTTTAACCGTGTGTCATGTACAATATGCAGATGCAGATCATCTACCACATTTTCTCACTTCTTGAAGGGTCACTAAAGGCCCAGGAGGTCCAGGTGGTCCAATAATGCTTTTTCCATCTTGTCCTCTCTCACCCTACATAGAAAAAAGAAATGAATACGTGATTCTGATGTCGTCTTCCTTTACATTTGAGCACTCTAAAATAGACCAATAAAGTTATTTCCCTTCAAATCTAGCGGTGTGAAGAAAATCTGATATATCCTATTAAAACACCAATACATGACAGAGTACAGTATGATACAAATATAATGACAATATGGACAAAGTAATTCATACTCCACAACCTAGGGCCACAATGAAAGATGCAAGGAGATCAAAGGGAGCACAATCCTTCAGAGCAAGAAGAATGGTCACCTTCGTACTATTCTCTTCAAAATATGGGTAAAGAATTCTCAGACATTTTTATGCCTGCAATTGACAATATACTGTAACTTATCCAATCCTTATTGTGGCCTTATTGTATCAAAAGTAATAGAACATAAAAAAAATCCCAAGTATAGAACAGAGGGCATCGGACATGGAGGTCTCTTGCTATTCTTAAGATAAAATATAACAGAAAATCATCCAGCATTTTGCATTTTCTGTGCTGGAGTAGTGCTTTAAATGTAAGCACCCTGCCTGTGGTCATATACTCACCCTCCGGCGTCTTTCCCATTTTTTGGCGCCACTCTAGTTCTGCAGTGCCATCTTGTGACAGTAGCTTCACAAGATACATCACAAGCTCTCAATACAAGTCTAAGAGAGCCAGAACAAGGCTCTCATAGACTTAAATTGAAAACTGACCTCCGCTCAGCTTTATGAAACACTGGAGCTGCAGGCAGATCACTTTCCCCTGGAGACAGACCAGAGATGGGGCGAAAACTGATGAAAACACCAGAAGGTGAGTATCAGACAGATGAAAGGGACTTACATTTAAAGCACCACTCCAAAAAAACCACGCTGGAGTAGTGCTTTAACAGAAAAACTGGATGACCTTGGAAAAAGCAGCCTAAGAAATAACCTACAGCTAATAGGAGACGCTGAATCAGTAAAAGGTTTATTATAATTCACCTCAACATGGCTCCCAATAGCGCTACAAATCTCAGACTCTCTAACCACCTAAAGAATCCACCGTCTAGGACAAGGCCAGCAAAATTTCACAGAAAGGCAGGACCAATAATTTTTAAACTACTTAACTGCCAAGACAAGATCAAAATTCTAGATGCTTAGAGAAAATTCACACATTCAATACAATGGACATCATCTTCTAATCTCTCGCAACTTTTCTGCAAGGCGCAAAGCCTATTCCCTAATTAGCAAAACCCTTTTTGAAAAAAAAAAAAAAGCATTTTGCACATCTTCCAAAACTCCAAGTATCACTAAATGGAAAACCCTACTTCTTTGAAAATCCAACTGCTGCACAGGCTAAACTTCAAGCCATTTCTAAGGCCTCATTATTGATTATCCAAACTGGATGATTAACATAAAAGTACACTTTTTCCTTGGAAATTGACTTTTCCCTTTACTAAATCTTTATGCCATTAACTTTAATATCTCTATTTCTCCTACAGTGCCTTGCGAAAGTATTCGGCCCCTGGAACTTTTCAAACTTTTCCCACATATCATGCTTCAAACATAAAGATACCAAATTTTTGGTGAAGAATCAACAACATTGTGGGACACAATTGTGAAGCTGAACTAAATTTATTGGTTATTTAAAATTTTTGTGGAAATACAAAAACTGAAAAGTGAGGCGTGCAATATTATTCAGACCCTTTAACTTAATACTTTGTTGCACCACCTTTTGCTGCGATTACAGCTGCAAATTGGTTTGGGTATGTCTATCAGTTTTGTACATCGAGAGACTGAAATTCTTGCCCATTCTTCTTTGGCAAACAGCTCTAGCTCAGTGATGTTTGATGGAGATCGTTTGTGAACAGCAGTTTTCAGCTCTATCCACAGATTCTCGATTGGATTCAGGTCTTGACTTTGACTTGGCCATTCTAACACCTGGATACATTTATTTGTGAAACATTCCATTGTAGATTTTGCTTTATGTTTGGGATCATTGTCTTGTTAGAAGACAAATCTCCGTCCCAGTCTCAAGTCTTTTGCAGACTTCAACAGGTTTTCTTCAAGAATGGTCCTGTATGTGGCTCCATCCATCTTCCCATCAATTTTAACCATCTTCCCTGTAACTGGAGTAGAAAAGCAAGCTCAAACCATGATGCTGCCACCACCATGTTTGACAGTGGGGATGGTGTGTTCAGGGTGATGAGCTGTGTTGCCTTTACGCCAAACATATCGTTTGGCATTTGTAGTGTTGTTGTGCAGATGAAGGGAACTCCAGAAGGCCAAACAGAGATGCTGGATGGTAGGTTTAAACAGCCATACTTTATTCTCGTTCCTCTCCCCTGCTCCCCTTACCCAGGACTTCCTGCTCCTGCCTTGTCTCCTCCTCCCCATTACATCATCGTTACTAGGCAGAAACTGAAACAAGGATAACAGCAAACCAATCACAGATATAGTAACAACATCACATCTCTCCTCTTCTCACCAAACAAAACAACATTATAACTGGATAACGGTCCAAAAGTTCACATTAGTACGAAGGTTTTTTTTTTTTTTTTTCTTTTTACTGCAGAACATAGTCCAAGAGGTGGGCTGGCGGTCTACGATTTGCCCTCGCTGGATAGCGGTGAGACATCACAGTCCCAGATTAACTTTCTGAGTCCCCTGAGGTATCCTCCCTTGGAACTGCTGAGCTCTGGGGATCCGGCAGGACATCATCGCTATCTGCCTCGTCTGTTTCTGGGACATAGTCGCAAAGTTTTTTAAAATGGGACACGTTCCTTGTGACCTGGCGACCGTGATCTTGAGCAGTAACCATGGTGCCTTTAACTTGTGTGACCTGAAAGGGTTCAGGATAGTATTGTGATGCAAACTTGTCTCTAGGTCTTAGCCTTTTTACCAGGACCCAATCTCCCACCAATACTTCCGGTGGCTTGCAACGATGACTGCTCTTATCTGCATACCTCTTCATCTTCTGTTTGGATATGGCATCCTTAGTAGCAATTGGGGTTTGAACAGGGCTCTGCGGAATGCTCGGGAGTTTGACACGCATAGGCCTGTTGAACAGCGCAGTGGCAGGTGGTATCCCAGTAGTAGAATGGGGTGTAGCTCTGTACTGTCTAAGAAATCTGTGTAACTCTTGCTGTAAATCCTTGTGCTCCATGGTAGCGATCCTCAAAGTTTTGTTGATTGATTGCATGAACCGTTCCACTTCACCATTGGCCTGAGGCCAGTAAGGAGTTATTTTCCTGTGAGTGAAACCAAGATAGGTTGCGAATGATCGAAAGTCTGTGCTATTAAAAGGTGGTCCATTGTCGGACTTCACTGTTTCCGGTATGCCATATGCCGAGAAGATCTTGTCTAATTTTGGTATAACAGCCCTGGCAGAGGTTGTCGAAACATGTTCAATGACTGGGAACCTCGAATAGTCATCCATGACAACCAGCAGATAGGAGTGATCCGGTAAAACACAGAAATCAACACTAACAGCAGACCACGGGCCCTCTGGCAGGGGTGTCATTTGTAAGGGTGCGCGTCTATGGTCAATTGTAGTTGCTTGGCAAGGTATGCAATTTTCAATGAGTGCCTCTACTTTTTTGTCTAGTCCTGGAAACCAGACTTTCTCTCTCAGTAATTGCTTTGTTTTCACCACCCCTTGATGAGCCTCGTGGGCCAGATCCAGTACTCTGCTTTGAAGTTTCTGGGGTATCACCAGCCGATTGTTACGCAACAGTAGATTTGAATCAGACACGGAGAGATCATGTCGTGCATTAAAGAAGGCTGTCAAGTAGGTTGTTTGATCCGGTGTTTGGAGGCGGGCTTCAGCAAGAAAATTGCTCCAATTTTTAGATCGAACAGTCTCTATAACTAACTGAAGTTGGTGATCGGAATCCACCGTTTGTTGTATTTCCTCCATAGTCATAGCTTTTGGCACAGAATGTGCAACAATAAAATTGATATGTTCCTCTGTAAGGATAGTTGCTGTTGTCGTCCTTGGTAGTTTGTGGTGTTGGGTGTCTCGAAAAGTAGTCAGCCGGATTACCAGCTCCTGCCTCGTATCTCAACCGAAACTGGTAGTTCTGTAGGCGGAGCAACCAGCGTTCAAGTCGTGGGGGAGGCTTTGAAGAATGTTTGTTGAAAAGCGGAATGAGCGGTTTGTGGTCACTTATCACTGTGAATTTATGTCCCATAAGGTACAGATGAAAATGAAGGCATCCCCACACAACCGCAAGAGCTTCCCTTTCAGTTTGTGAATAGCGTTGTTCTGTCTCTGTTAAGGCTTTGCTTGCATAGGAAATGGTAGAAACGTTGCCTTCTTTGGACACTTGTGTGAGAATTGCACCCAGGCCCACCGGACTAGCGTCCACGATCAGCTTTGTGGACTTTAGAGGGTCAAAATAGGCCATCACGGTGTCGCCAGTCAGACCGGACTTCATGGAATCGAATGCTGCTTGGTGTTCAGTAGTCCATGTCCACGGAGTGTCTTTTTTCGTGAGTAGTCGCAGGGGTTCGGAGATCGTGGCCAGATCAGGCATAAATCGCCCACAGTACGTGACTAGTCCTAGAAAACTGCGAACCTCTGACACATTTTGAGGTTGGCTAGCTGACTTTATGGCAGAAACTTTCTGAGGATCTGCTGAAACTCCTTGCTCCGAAAAGATATATCCAAAGAAGCTTAATGACTTTTGGTTAAACTCACATTTTGACGGATTGACAGTTAGATTGCAGGCTTGCAGTCTCTGAAACACTTGCTCTAAGTGACTGTCATGCTCCTCTTGGGTTGTACCATATATAAGAATGTCATCACTGACGTTTAGAACTCCTGCTATTCCAGATAGAACCTGACTGATAACGTTCTGAAATATTTCTGCCGCAGATGAGATACCAAAGTTCAACCTCTTGAATCGTCATAAGCCCACATGGGTACTAAAAGTTGTAATGTACCTGGAATCTGGATGCAACTCAAGTTGATGATAACCTGATTTTAAATCAATTTTCGAAAATACTTTTGCACCATTCAGGTCTGTGATAATGTCATCAATAGTGGGCGTGATGTGCCTTTCTCTTTGAATAGCCAAATTGGCATGCCGCATATCCACACATAGCCGGATTTTACCAGGCTGCTTTGGTTTTGGTGCAACAACAATGGGCGATACCCAAGGAGTCGGGCCTTCAACTCGTTCAACAACATCAGACGCTTCCAGATCCTGCAGTTCTTGCTCCACAAGTTTGCGGACATGAAATGGGATGCGCCTGTGAGGTTGAACAGACGGCTGTATTGACTGGTCAATATGCAATTTTATCTGAACGTCTTTTAGCTTACCGAGACCTTTAAAGAGATTGGGGTATCTCTGCATGATGTGTTGGGCCGAAGGACCTGTGACGCTATTGACCAGGTTGACCAGACCCAGAGATATAGCACTCCTGCAGCTGAGAAGCGTGTCTGCGGAGCACTCTACTACATATACAGTGTCGGTGATGGACTTCCCGTCAGCTGCAAGTTCTGACTGAAATTTGCCACATAGGGGTAGTGCAGATGCTGAACCATAAGGAAAAATCTTTAGGCTAGTACTTTGTAGAGCAGGTCTGTTCGGGAGTCGGCTATAGACTGCACGGCTGATGACGTTTACTGATGCCCCCGTGTCTACTAGGGCTTCCACCGGACTACCATTTATCAGGATAAGTCGCCTTGGACTGGTAAGTGCGTGCAGTGTTTGAGATCCCTCTGCAGTCACTGAGAATAGATAAGTACTGTGAGGCTCGTCAGTAAGCTGCAGCGTTTGGATTTTCTGTGACCTGGGTTGTACTGTGGAATGAGGGGATTGTGGTTTGGATCTACACACTTTTGCAAAATGGTTTTGTTTTCCACAATTATGGCAGGTCCCCCCTTTTGCTGGGCAGACATTCTGGTGAGGATACGACCCTCCGCAGTTGTAGCAAGTTGCCCCTGCATACAAGGCACAGGCGATCTCTGTGTCAGCTTTGCTATACAAGATGGTGCTTCCGCCTCGCACTCAATGTTCTCTATGAGTTTAGCTTGTTTTTCGGCGGTATCATTTACACGTGCTGTTTCAAGCAGTTTTGCTAAAGTCATGGTGGGATCTCTGAGTGCTTGTCTCCGTAACTTAGAGGAGATGCAGCCTTGTAAAATCTGCATTTGGATCTCTTTGTCGACATCTGCAAATTCACAGTAAGCTGCAAGGTGCCGTAGTCGGACATGATATTCATCAATGCTTTCTGTTGCTGACTGCTTTACTTGTCTAAACTTGAAGATTTCAAATGCTGCATTTCTGTGTGGGGAGAAATACTTGCTTAATGCTGCCTTACTGAGCTCATAGTCTTTGTCTTCTCCTGTATTAGGCAGAGTAGTGAAGATATCATAGACTTATTCCCCTGCATAATGTAATAGCATGGCTTTCTTCCTGGTATCATCTGATATGTTCATGGCTTGCAGGAATATATCAAAACGCTTCAGCCATTTCTCCCAACATGCTGCTAGGTTAGCTGGGGACTGATGCACATCAAAAGCAGGGAATGCAGGTAAACAGGCCATTGTTGTAGAGCTGAAATACCTTTAGCTGATGATGAACGCTTCCTCGTCGCCAGTTGTAGTGTTGTTGTGCAGATGAAGGGAACTCCAGAAGGCCACACAGAGATGCTGGATGGTAGGTTTAAACAGCCATACTTTATTCTCGTTCCTCTGCCCTGCTCCCCTTACCCAGGACTTCCTGCTCCTGCCTTGTCTCCTCCTCCCCATTACATCATCAATACTAGGCAGAAACTGAAACAAGGATAACAGCAAACCAATCACAGATATAGTAACAACATCACAGCATTGTTGCCAAAAATTTTGATTTTGGTTTTATCTGACCAGAGCACCTTCTTCCACATGTTTAGTGTGTCTCCCAGGTGGTTTGTTGCAAACTTTAAACTACACTTTTTATGGATATCTTTGAGAAATGGCTTTCTTCTTGCCACTCTTCCATAAAGGCCAGATTTGTGCAGTGTACGACTGATTATTGTCCTATGGACAGACTGTCCCACCTCAGCTGTAGATCTCTGCAGTTCATCCAGAGTGATCATGGGCCTCTTGGCTGCATCTCTGATCAGTCTTCTCCTTGTTTGAGATGAAAGTTTAGAGGGACGGCCGGGTCTTGGTAGATTTGCAGTGGTATGATACTACTTCCATTTCAATACGATCGCTTGCACAGTGCTCCTTGGGATGGTTAAAGTTTTGGAAATCATTTTGTATCCAAATCCGGCTTTAAACTTCTCCACAACAGTATCACGGACCTGCCTGTTGTGTTCCTTGGTCTTCATGATGCTCTCTGTGCTTCAAACAGAACTCAGAGACTATCACAGAGAAGGTGCATTTATACGGAGACTTGATTACACACAGGTGGATTATATTTATCATCATTAGTCATTTAGGACAACATTGGATCATTCAGAGATCCACAATGAACTTCTGGAGTGAGTTTGCTGCACTGAAAGTAAAAGGGGTGAATAATATTGCACGCCCCACTTTTCAGTTTTTGTATTTCCACAAAAATTTAAAATAACCAATAAATTTCGTTCAACTTCACAATTGTGTCCCACTTGTTGCTGATTCTTCACCAAAAATTTACATTTGGTATCTTTATGATTGAAGCATATGTGGGACAAGTTTGAAAAGTTCCAGGGGGCCGAATACTTTCGCAAGGCACTGTAAATGCAGTGCCTGAGTGGGTTGTCCCACACAAGATTTTTTTCTTATCTCAATATTATATGTTGTATTTTTCTCTTGGTTGGTTCAGATATGGGAGGGATGTGAGGATGGAGGTCCTCTCTGGCATATCTTTAACAATGAAGTGTGGTTTTGTATTCCCGGCTTTGTAGATCCCTTTGCTCGTGTTAGGACAAATTGGCCAAATTACTTTTTAATTACTTTGTGTTCTGGTCTCCTATGGTTATAGGTAAAATTGTGAACAACACAGAAGGAACTACATATGTTAACAGAACATCACTTAATTTGCTAACTTGGAATGTGGATGGTCTGAATTCATCAGTTAAAGGGAACCTGTCATGTAAAAAACGCTATTAACCTGCAGATACAGTGGGGAAAAAAGTATTTAGTCAGCCACCAATTGTGCAAGTTCTCCCACTTAAAAAGATGACAGAGGCCTGTAATTGACATCATACGTAGACCACAACTATGAGTGTCAATATGAGAAAACAAATCCAGAAAATCGCCTTGTCTGATTTGGCAAGATCTATTTTGCAAATTATGGTGGAAAATAAGTATTTGGTCACCTAAAAACATGCAAGATTTCTGGCTCTCACAGACCTGTAACTTCTTCTTTAACCCCTTAACGACCGCCGATACGCCTTTTAACGGCGGTCATTAAGGGTACTTAAACCACAGCGCCGTTAATTAACGGCGCTGTGGAAAAAGTGAATAGCGCCCCCCAGAGGCGCATTTTCTCCGGGGTCTCGGCTACCGGGGGTAGCCGAGACCCAAGAGAACATGAATCGGGTCGGTTTTTACCGACACCGATGTTGCGATCGCCGTTATTAACCCTATAACGGCGACCGCAAAAAAAAAAAAAAAAAAGTTGTGCCATTTAATTTCTCTGTCCTCTGATGTCATCGGACATCAGAGGACAGAGAAAAAGGGTCCCCAGGACCCCCATGTGGCCCCCAATAAGATCCATGTGGCCCCCGGGCCCTCCGGTGTCCCCCGGTGCCGGCGCCGTTAAGACAATGGCGGGCGCATGCCCAGTGCACCCGCCGCTATGTGCCGCTGTGCTGGTGGGGGATGGGCAAATATTCTCTGGGGTCTCGGCTACCGGGGGTAGCCGAGACCCCAGAGAACATGATCCGGGTCGGTATTCACCGATCCCGGTGTTGCGATCGCGGCTATGCAAGCATAGCCGCGATCGCAAAAAAAAAAAAAAAAAAAAATGATTTCTCTCCCCTCTGATGTGATCGCACATCAGAGGGGAGAAAATGAGGGTCCCCCGGTCCCCCGATCGCCCCCCCATATACTTACCGGTGTCCTCCGTCCTCCCGCAGGCCCCAGGATCCCGGCTTCTTCTCCCTGCAAAAAAAAAATGGCGGGCGCATGCGCAGTGCGCCCGCCGATCTGCTTTGGCGGCAGATTCAAATTTTTTTTCATTCATTCTCATAAAAGTACATTTTGATCACTGTGATAAACTATCACAGTGATCAAAATAAAAAAAACAGTACATAACCCCCCCATTTATCACCCCCTTAGTTAGGGACATATAATAAAAAGTAGAAATTATATTTATTTTCATTTTTCTGTTAGGGTTAGGGTTATAATTAGGGTTAGGGTTATAATTAGGGTTAAGGTTATAATTAGGGTTAGGGTTAGCATTAGGCTGGTTTCACACATCCGGTGTGCGCCTGACGGCGCCCCTGGCATTTAGCCGCAGCGCCGCATCAGAAAATCTGATGCGCCGCATGCGGTTTTTTTGCATTGACTTGCATTAGCGCCGGATGGCGCCGCATGTCAATGCGTTGCATGCGGTTTTGTCCGGATGCGGCGCAAATGTACATTGCGGCGGCCGGACAAAACGCTGCATGTAACGTTTTTTGTTTTTGCCGGATGGTTTCTGATGTCTCCGGGCATCAGAAACCATCCGGCAAAAAACCGCATGCGGCCGCCGGCGGCGCATCAGGTTTTCTGATGCGGCGCTGCGGCAAAATGCCGGGGGCGCCGATAGGCGCCCGCTGGAAGTGTGAAAGCAGCCTTAGGGTAAGGGTTATAATTAGCGTTAGGGTTAGGCTGGGTTCATACTGCGTTATGGCAGTCCGTTAGACGGACTGCGTTACACCGCGGTATAACGCGGTGTAACGCAGTCCGTTAACGCTGCCATTCACCCCCATTTGAGGGCCATTGCGACGCATGCCGTAAAGCGGCATGCGTTTGCGACGTGCCATCATTCAGTGACGGAGCCTCGGACGCGGGCTGCAGCGTTTGGGCTCCGTCACCGCTAGCGCAGATGAATCATCTGCTGATTCCTCTGCGCTAGCAGGTATAGCATAATGCGATCGCGTTATGCTATACCATTACCAGCCCGCCAACGCTATGTGTTGAACGGGCTGGTAAAACGCAAAATGAACCTAGCCTTAGGGTTAGGGTTATAATTAGGGTTATAATTAGGGTTAGGGTTACAATTAGGGTTAGGGTTATAATTAAGGTTATAATTAAGGTTAGGGTTACAATTAGGGTTGGAATTAGGGTTGGGATTTAGGTTAGGATTAGGGTTGGGATTAGGGTTAGGGGTGTGTTGGGATTAGGGTTGGAGCTAGAATTGAGGGATTTCCACTATTTAGGCACATCAGGGGGTCTCCAAACACGATGTGGCGTTCAAAAAGTCAAATGGCGCTCCCTCCCTTCCGAGCCCTGCCGTGCGCCCAAACAGTGGTTTACCCCAACATATGGGGTATCAGCGTACTCAGGACAAATTGCACACCAATTTTGGGGTTCTAATTTCTCCGATTACCCTTGGGAAAATAAAAAATAGCTGGCTAAAAAAATCATTTTTGAGAAAAAAAATGATTTTTCATTTTCACGGCTCTGCGTTTATAAATTTCTGTAAAGCACTAGGGGGTTCAAAGTGCTCACCACACATCTAGATAAGCTCCTTAAGGGGTCTAGTTTCCAAAATGGGGTCACTTGTGGGGGTTTCCACTGTTTAGGCTCATCTGGGGCACTGCAAACGGAACATGACCCCCACCAACGTCTGCATTCCAAAACGTTATTACTTCCTTTCCAAGCCCTGCTGTGCGCCAAAACAGTTTCCCCCCCCCACATATTTGGTATCAGCGTACTCAGGACAAATTGGACAACAACTTTTGGGGTGCAATTTCCTTGTGAAAAATCAAAAATTTGGGACTAAAAAATCATTTTTGTGGAAAATTGTTTTTTTTTTTTTTCACACCCAGGCATTATAAACTTTTGTGAAACACTTGGGGTTCAAAGTGCTCACAGCGGATCTAGATAAGTTCCATAGGTGGTCTAGTTTCCAAAATGGTGTTACTTGTGGGGGGTTTCCACTGTTTAGGCGCATCAGGGGCTCTCCAAACGCGACATGGTGTCCAATCTCAATTCCAGCCAATTTTGGTTTGAAAAAGTCAAACGGTGCTGCTTCCATTCCAAGCCCTGCCGTGCGCCCAAACAGTGGTCCTCCCCCCATATATGGGGTATCAGCATACTCAGGACAAATTGTACAACAACTTTTGTTGTCCAATTTCTCCTGTTACCCTTGTGAAAATAAAAAATTGGGGACTAAACGATCAGGTTTGTGGAAAAAATATGATTTTTTATTTTCACGCCCGGGCGTTATAAACTTCTGTGAAGCACTTGGGGCTTCAAAGTGCTCACCACACATCTAGATAAGTTCCTTAGGGGGTCTAGTTTCCAAAATGGGGTCACTTGTGGGGGGTTTCCACTGTTTAGACACATCAGGGCCTCTACAAATGCGACATGGCGTCCAGCCAATTCCGCGTTGAAAAAGTCAAACGGAGCTCCTTCCCTTGCGACCTCTGCCGTGCGCCAAAAAGTGGTTTACCCCAACATATGGGGTATCGGCATTCTCAGGACAAATTGCACAAAAACTTTTGGGGTCTTGTTACCCTTGGGAAAATAAAAATTGGGGTGAAAAGATCATTTTTGTGGAAAAAATATGATTTTTTATTTTCACGGCTCTACGTTATAAACTTGTGTGAATCACTTGGAGGTTCAAAGTGCTCACCACACATCTAGATAAGTTCCTTAGGGGGTCTAGTTTCCAAAATGGGGTCACTTGTTGGGGGTTTCCACTGTTTAGGCACATCAGGGGCTCTCTAAACGCGACATGGCATCCAGCCAATTCTGCGTTGAAAAAGTCAAACAGCGCTCCTTCCCTTGCGACCTCTGCCGTGCGCCCAAAAAGTGGTTTACCCCCACATATGGGGTATCAGCATGCTCAGGACAAATTGCACAAAAACTTTTGCGGTCTTATTACCCTTGGGAAATTAAAAATTGGGGTGAAAAGATCATTTTTGTGGAAAAAAAATGTATTTTTTTTTCACGGCTCTAGGTTATAAACTTGTGTGAAGCACTTGGAGGTTCAAAGTTCTCACCACACATCTAGATAAGTTCCTTAAGGGGTCTTGTATCCAAAATGGGGTCACTTGTGGTGTGTTTCCACTGTTTAGGCACATCAGGGGCTATCTAAACGCGACATGGCATTCAGCCAATTCTGCGTTGAAAAAGTCAAACGGCGCTCCTTCCCTTGCGACCTCTGCCACGAGCCCAAAAAGTGGTTTACCCCCACATTTGGGGTATCGAAGTATTCAGAAGAAATTGCACAACAAATTTTGTGGTTCATTTTTTCTTTTAACACTTGTGAAAATAAAAAAACTTGGTTCCGAAGTAAAGCTTTTGCAAAAAAAGTTAAATGTCAATTTTTTCCTTCCACATTGCTTCAGCTCCTGTAAAGCACTTGAAGGGTTAATAAACTTCTTGAATGTGGTTTTGAGCACCTTGAGGGGTGCAGTTTTTAGAATGGTGTCACTTTTGGGTATTTTCTATCATATAGACCCCTCAAAGTGACTTCAAATGTGATGTGGTCCCTAAAAAAAAAATGGTGTTGTAAAAATGAGAAATCGCTGGTCAACTTTTAACCCTTATAACTTCGTAACAAAAAAAATTTTGGTCCCAAAATTGTGCTGATGTAAAGTAGACATGTGGGAAATGTTATTTATTAAGAAATTTGTGTGACATATCTCTCTGATTTAAGGGCATAAAAATTTAAAGTTTGAAAATTGTTAAATTTTCAAAATTTTCGCCATATTTCCGTTTTTTTCATAAATAAACACAAGTCATATCAAAGAAATTTTACCACTAACGTGAAGTACAATATGTCACGAAAAAACAATCTCAGAATCAGCGGGATTCGTTAAAGCGTTCCAGAGTTATAACCTCATAAAGTGACAGTGGTCAGAATTGTAAAAATTGGCCCGGTCATTAAGCTGCAAAATGGCTCTGTCCTTAAGGGGTTAAGATCCTCCTCTGTCCTCCACTCATTACCTGTAGTAATGGCACCTGTTTGAACTTGTTATCACTATGAAAGACACCTGTCCACAACCTCAAACAGTCACACTCCAAACTCCACTATGTTGAAGACCAAAGAGCTGTCGAAAGACACCAGAAACAAAATTGTAGCTCTGCACCAGGCTGGGAAGACTGAATCTGCAATAGGCAAGCAGTTTGGTGTGATGAAATCAACTGTGGGAGAAATAATAAGAAAATGGAAGACATACAAGACCACTGATAATCTCCCTCGATGTGGGGCTCCACATAAGATCTCACCTCGTGGGGTCAAAATGATCACAAGAACAGTGAGCAAAAATCCCAGAACCACATGGGGGGACCTAGTGAATGACCTGCATAGCTCTGGGACCACCATAACAACTGCTACCATCAGTAATACACTACACTGCCCCCTGGCAGTGTTTGCTCAGATCCTGTAGTGCCAAATGTGTCCCCCTTGCTTAAGCCAGTATATGTCCAGGCCCGTCTGAAATTTGCTAGAGAGCATTTGGATTATCCAGAAGAGTATTGGGAGAATATCATATGGTCTAATGAAACCAAAGTAGAACTGTTTGGTAGAAACAAAAGTCATCATGTTTGGAGGAGACAGAATGCTGAGTTGCATCCAATGAACACCATACCTACTGTGAAGCATGGGGGTGGCTACATCATGCTTTGGGGCTGTTTCTCTGCAAAGGGACCAGGATGACTGATCCGTGTACATGAAAGAATGAATGGGGCCATGTTTCATGAGATATTGAGTACAAACCTTCTTCCATCAGCAAGAGTATTGAAGATGAAATGTAGATGCATTTTTCAGCAAGATAATGATCCCAAGCACACTGCCAGTGCAACGAAGGAGTGGGTTCGTAAGAAGCATATGAAGGTCCTGGAGTAGCCTAGCCTGTCTCCAGATCTAAACCCCATAGAAAATCTTTGGAGGGATTTGAAAGTCCGTGTTGCCCAGCGACAGGCCCAAAACACCACTGCTCTAGAGGAGTTATGCATGGAGGAATGGGCCAACATACCACCAACAGTGTGTGCCAACCTTGTGAAGACTTACAGAAAACATTTGACCTCTGCCATTGCCAACAAAGGATATATAACAAAAAATTGAGATGAACTTTTGGTAACAACCAAATACTTATTTTCCACCATAATTTGCAAAATAAATCTTGCCAAATCAGACAAGGTGATTTTTCTGGATGTTTTCTCATTTTGACCCTCATAGTTGTGGTCTATGTATGATGTCAATTACAGGCCTCTCTCATCTTTTTAAGTGGGAGAACTTGCACAATTGGTGGCTGACTAAATACTAGATGCTACAAATGAAATTGACGCTATTGCTTCCATATCATAATTATAAATCTATTGCCTTAATGATATTTTATAGAGCTTACGGTATATTATACCTATGAGACAGGCCAAGATGAATCCTTCACATAGTTTGTGTTGTTCCCAATGTCACACCCCACAGGCCGATATTTTCCATCGTTTGTGGAAATATTCTTTTACCCAAGAATTGTGAATAACGGTTACCCAATTTCTTAGGGAATTTCTTAGGGAACCGATTGGCATCTCTAACCAGAGTGTTTTTGTTTTGCTCCCCTTCTTCCCAGAGACATAACTTTTTAATTTTTCTGTCAATATTGCCACATGAGGGCTGTTTTTTTGCGGGACGAGATATACTTTTGAATGACACCATTGATTTTACCATGTAGTGTACTGGAAAACAGGAAAAAAATTCTAAGTGGGGTGAAATTGCAAAAAAAAGTGCAATTCTCAATTGTTTTTTGGGTTTTGCATTTACCATGTTCATTATATGGTAAAACTGACCATTATGGCTCAAATTGGCTCATTATGATTCTCCAGTTCATTAAGAAAATCCCAAACATGTCTAGGTTCTTCATTTAAATAGTGTAAAAAACATCCAAAGTTTGTAATTAAAAGAAGGCACAATTTTAAGAGAACAGTAGCATCTCCATTTTTCATGATCTGTGGCTATGTGACGGCTAATTTTTGCACGCCAAGCTGACTTTTTTTAAAACCATTTTGGAGTACATACGATGTTTTGATTGCCTGCTATATTTTATTGCAATGTTGCTGTGACCAAAAAAAACGTAATTCTTGCATTTTTATTATTTTTCTGATTATGCCTTTTACCAATCGGATTATTTGCTTTATTTTGATAGATTGGTCATTTCTGAATGCAGCGATATCAAACGTGTATTTGTATTGTTTTATTTTGGGTGGGAAAAAGGGGGTAATTTGAACTTTTATGTTTTTTTTTCATTTTTTTATGTTTTTTAAAACTTTTTTTTACACTTTTTACTTGCTTCGAAAGTCCCCTTATGAGAAATGAAGCTGCAATTGTCTGATCACTCGGATTTAGCCCTGCTATGTGTAGCATAAATGCTGATCTCCTATGAATGCTTGCCACAGGCAGATTCCCGGCAGGCATGACAACCCATCGGCGCCCCGCTGATGGACCTGTCTTGTGACATGCTTCCGGTTCGCATGTGTTAAATGCCGCTGTCAGAGATTGACAGCAGCATTTAACATGTTAACAGCCACAGCTGTTAGAGGCACATGACAGCTGATTAATGTGCCGGGAACGATGCAGACTCAATGCCAGAGCATGCATCAAAGGCTGGGAGACGACATTGGACGTATCTATAAATCCAAGGTTGTACAGGGGTTAATATTTCAGGAGATTCTATAAACACCTAGGTGAACTGAAAAGATAAATGCATAGTGTATATCAGGGCTACAGTCACCAACAAAATCATTTTACATTGCTGGACACAGAATATACCTCCTTAATTTTCTTATTAAAAACAAAACTGAATTCTTATTCAAAATGGATTTGATAGCCACCTTATTAGAAAAAAGAGAAAGAAAAACTAAAAGTTTTTATAAACTTGGGGGCAATTTATAATCACTTAACCACTGTGAGACAAGCTCTTCATCCTTGCTTTCACTGTACTATTTGGTATATGAAGGAAAAATTAACCGGAAACATCCCTATCCCACTAAGTTACTGTAAATCTATAAATTACAATTTTATATTGTTACCCATTAGAGACGTAGTATTATACAATGTAGAACAGTAGATTAGGTATCCATGGTTACAATAACTAGCAATTAGCTAACTGTCAGTGTCTGAGTGGTCGTAAGACTTGTAACTATGGATACCTAAGCAACTTCAATGCCCTGCATCGGGAAAGCGACATACCGAATCTTAAGAACTATACTACATTTCTAATTGGAGTTATTTGCTAATATTATTATTACACCTACTACATATTGGGATAGGATGTTGGAGATGGGAATACCCTTTTAAGTTTGATTATTATTATTATTATTATTGTTTTCTATTAATTTTGATCATATAAAATATTTAGCAGAATTAAGTATGCTGATTATCTGGTAATGCTAATACATGCTACAATAAAGATTATTGTAACATGCATTTTTATCATAACACAAGAAACCCTCACAAAATTTGAACGGCAAAAACTGACATCAATATTAAACCACCACAGAGAATACAGTATAAATTGCCAATAAAATATAAATTTTATTACAAATAATGAAACTAAGTTGTACATACAAAAACAAAAAGCAATACCAGGGATACTGCTACCCAAACAGGGAGCCATATTGCACGTTGCCCAATGAAAAAATAGTAATAATAATTTAAATCATGGATATAGCAAATAAGTATATTGAAATAATTAAATTATAGCAAGCATAGCTTGCACTTATATCCATAGAGACCTATATATAAGGAACCAACACCAGCATAACTGAATATAAAATACAGGCTAACAGTGTAGACTGTCACAAGTTTGAAGCTGACTATGAATCCATGGTCCAATATAAGAAAAGACTCAAAGGGCACTTACATGATAAGAGATAGTCACAATGGTTTCCTGCTATTACGGCACATGTACCACTGACGTCACTCTCCCAGAAGTAGACAGCAAGCTCGCGGCCGTGGAACTCAAGCTGCGTTGCGCTATCATTGAGACGGCGCACGCGCACTTGCCCCCAAATGGCCGCTCACCTGACCGTCTGAGAATGACGGAACAGGACATGCGCATAGACAAGGAAAGTGCACAAACTATACTAGCAGCAATAAAATATACCTAACAGGACTATAACGGAAACATTTAATATGTAAACAAGTGATCCAAGAGGTTCTAGATATAAAATGCACATGTAACTTTTCTCCCTAATAAACATTTACCTGAAAACCAATCAGAACACAACTGACGGTCAGATCATTGGTAACATGCGCACTAGCATAAAAAATAACCCAATATAGTGATTATTTTTAGTTATACAAATAAAAAATAATCCAATATAATATTTTACTATGTGATAACCATAGATTAATTATAATATTATAATATACAGTACAGACCAAAAGTTTGGACACACCTTCTCATTCAAAGATTTCTCTGTATTTTCATGACTATGAAAATTGTAGAGTCACACTGAAGGCATCAAAACTATGAATTAACACATGTGGAATTATACAATACACTTAACAAAAAAGTGTGAAACAACTGAAAATATGTCTTATATTCTAGGTTCTTCAAAGTAGCCACCTTTTGCTTTAATTACTGCTTTGCACGCAGAAAAGGTGAAAGGATGGACTCTACATGCCTGGTTCCCATCGTGAAGCATGGAGGAGAGGTGTGATGGTGTGGGGGTGCTTTGCTGGTGACACTGTTGGGGATTATTCAAAATTGAAGGCATAGTGAACCAGCATGGCTATCACAGCATCTTGCAGCAGCATGCTATTCATCCAGTTTGCGTTTAGTTGGACCATCATTTATTTTTCAACAGGACAATGACCCCAAACACACCTCCAGACTGTGTGAGGGCTATTTGACCAAGAGGGAGAGTGTTGGGGTGCTGCGCCAGATGACCTGGCCTCCACAGTCACCAGACCTGAACCCAATCGAGATGGTTTGGTGTGAGCTGGACCGCTCACCGCTTCAATTTTGAATAAATCCCCAACAGTGTCACCAGCAAAGCACCCCCACACCATCACACCACCTCCTGCATGCTTCACGGTGGGAACTAGGCATGTAGAGTCCATCCGTTCACCTTTTCTGCGTGCAAAGCAGTAATCAAAGCAAAAGGTGGCTACTTTGAAGAACCTAGAATATAAGACATATTTTCAGTTGTTTCACACTTTTTTGTAAAGTGTAATGTATAATTCCACATGTGTTAATTCATAGTTTTGTTGCCTTCAGTGTGATTCTACAATTTTCATAGTCATGAAAATACATTAAAATCTTTGAATGAGAAGGTGTGTCCAAACTTTTGGTCTGTACTGTATGTGTCAATAAATACATATATTAGACAGTAATAATTATATATGTGTATACAAAAATTTATTTTTTCTTTACAAACAAATATACTAAACATTATTATATTAAATAAAGTGCATATGAAAAGTGCAAAAAAAGTGCATATACAAACAATACACAAATCCTGAAAAGGTACTCAAAAATTATTTTTGGAACCATGATTTCCTTCTTTTCCAAGAAGTTCCACAACAATTAGTCCACCAGAAGATGATTAGACTCCCTGTTTGGGTAGCAGTATCCCTGATATTGCTTTTTGTTTTTGTATGTATAACTTGGTTTAATTATTTGTAATAAAATTTATATTTTATTGGCAATTTATAGTGTGTTCTTTGTGGTGGTTTAATGGATTTTTATCAGTAGCAGCTAACCAAAACCATCTAATTTATTGCTTTTGTTAAGATTATAAAATCACACAAGCCTTATAATTCAGCAATTGTGCATTGATCAAAAGCTCCAACCATAATATTGATGTCCACACAAAGCCTTTGTTCTGCTGGTCACAACCCACAGACAGGCCGTGAGTCAGCGAAGACAGATGTTCTGGCGTCAATACCAAAAGAGCACATAGTAAACCAAGGGAAAATGCTAAGTTGTTAGTTAGGTTACATGCCAGGGTCAGAATCCAGAGAAATAGTGGATAAGCAAAGGGGCAATAACAAGCGGGTAATCAGAACACGGTCCAAAGGTCAGCAGTAGTGATGAGCGAGTATGCTCGGTGCTTGGTTTTTCCCGAGCATGCTCGGGTGGTCTCCAAGTATTTAGAAGTGCTTGGAGATTTAGTTTCTGTTGCCATAGCTGCATGATTTGCGGCTACTTGACAGTCTGAATACTTGTGGGGATTGCCTGTTTGTTAGGGAATTCCTACATGTATTCAGGCTGTCAAATAGCCGCAAATCATGCAGCTATGGCAACAGAAATTAAATCTCCGAGCACTTCCAAATACTCGGAGATTACCCGAGCGTGCTCGGAAAACCCGAGCAATGAGTAAACTCACTCATTACTAGTCAGCAGCAGAATATCAGATACAAAGGGGCAATAACAAACGGGTAGTCTGAACACAGTCCAAAGGTGAGCAACGGAATATCAGATGCAAAGGGGCAAATACAAACGGGTAGTCAGAGCACAGTCCACAGGTCAGCAGCAGATCAGAACTTACAGCACAGGGAACAGGCGAACACATCAGAGAGCACAAGCTTAGAACAAGCTTTTGACTGGCAGTGATCTGGCCCAGACAGCTCACCTAAAAAGCAGGGCAATCACCAAGCAAAGGGAGCCCCTGTGGAAATCTCTGCCCCTTCCAGTCTCAGATAGTTCAACCAAGCTGTAAATCAAAGCACTGACAGCTCAGCACGCCCCAGCACAAGATTTGATGACAGAGCTGTCCATCACCGAGTCCCAGACACTCTGAGCAGAGGAATTGTGACAGCCTGCTACACATTAAGCTGTCCTAAAAAACATCTCTTATAGTATGATGTCCCTCACATAGTATGATGTCCCCACAAAGCCCAAACACAGTATGATGTCCTCCCACAGTACGATTTCCACACAAAGCCCTTCACACAGTACCATGTCCCCACACAGCTCTCCTTGCAGTATGATGATCAAACAAAGCCCTCATGCTGTGGGATACATATGAAGTAAAATAGACACCCTTATGGTGTATGAGAAAGCTCTGCAATATCAGTCAGTGTGTTACATGCAGGCAAGGGGTAACCTCCACTAATTGGATAATGTCAGTCACCACCACCAGGTAACCTATGTGTGGATTAACACTGTTGACAAGGATTATGGTTGGAAACCTCTTGTCAATATATTGGAAATTAGTTATGGAGTATAGAGTGAATTCAAATCATAGGTATTTAGCATTAGCCACTGTTGACCAGCAGCCAGTGTAAAGTTAGTCCGCAGTGTCTGAAACTGTATGGAGCTACTGATCATTAGGTCATAGAATCTGAAAGCCACATTGATGCTCCCCGACTCTAATCACCACTGGTATTCACTACGCTGCTATAGATTCGTGATGGAAATATATATATATTTCATATAGATCTCACTTGCATATATACTTATATATAATCACAGCTAACATATACACTATAATCCATTGCTTTAAAATGGCTGCCACGAACCAGACAGCTCTTTGGGGGTTTCCAAGATAAAAAGAGGAACAACACCAGATGTGCTAAAGTGAAGAGTAAATGTCTCAACTTTGTCCTGGTTGCAAAAGGCACTAAAAGCTACATTTTAGTTGCTTAATCAGCATTTATATGTCTTGATCACAATATATACCATACATATATTTAGATAGCCAATAATATTAAAGCTCAACAATATGGTGATTAACTAACCAACCCCTTTCTATACGCAATTATAAAACCATGTATGTGCAATAAACCATCAGTATTGATGGAATGTTATTCTGTCACCATGTGTGTACAGTGTCATTCTTGAGCGCTCAAAATACTCAGTCTAATTGAGAACGGCTGCAACACACACAGGGATAGATTTATCCTAACCAAATTTCCATAATAGCAGATTTGTATGCCGCTCAAGTACACATGGGGTTAGAGGGAGAGAGCATGCTGATGGATCAAGCACGCAGTCTCCCTCAGCGTTAGAAACACAGCAGCGTCTTATACAGGTAGAGACCGTGCAGGGATAGAAAGCAGATTCATTGAACATAAGTGTAGGTGGAATTGCAAAAAGTAAATGGCAAAAAGTTAGTTTTCATAATAATACAGGCTCATTTTGTAAATTCTCCAGCAGCAGAAGGTGTCATACAAAACAGTTGAGAGAACATATATTCACTGCCCTGGCCCAATGGAGTAGCACCACCCACTACAGAAGCCCGGACCTCTTCATCTCTCCCCCTTGGTGGTTGCAATTCTCTATCCTGTTGGCTGTTGTAGAGTCATGTACCAGCCTGTGCTTTTCTGAAAGATGTTTTCCATTACTGGACAACCTCTTCTGAGTTTCCCAAGTTGCAGTATGAAATAAAAACATGTTATACTTGCCCTCCTATAATATTGTCTCCTTGGTGGTCACGTGACATTATGACACATGACAGTTGCAGCCAATCTTACGATTGGTGGGGGGGTCAGACTGCTGGGACTGACCTTCTGTGGATGGGTGACAGCTTTCGATGTTGAGAGATAACTTTTGTCATGAATTGCTTTTCTTCACACAGCACTATAATTTACATACTGTTAGTAACTAAAAAAATGCTAAAAGGTTATTGCTGGTAATCTTATTTATTTAAATTTAAGTCATAATAAATTTCTAGTAACATACCTTTTGACCATGGTCACCCTTTTCACCTTTTAGTCCCTAAATAGTGTGAGAAACAAACAAATTATGTTTATTACACTTAGAAAAAACACGTAAATTGATTTTCTATTTCTGAAGTATACCATCACTCAAAACTTGAAATTTTATGTGCAGACAAATTCAAGGAAATACCAGCTATTGACCATGTCTAATTCTAATTCATGCAATTCAGGTTCATTGCCTTTACTGCATGTACAAATGGGAATTACTCCCCTATGTTTTTGGAATTCTGCACTGACAAGGAAAAAGACTCTGAAAAGCAAACCAAGAAACTGTTAAAAAATGGATGTCATTGTCTTGGTCTCCTGCATCAATACTCTCCTATCTGCAGCTACCATGTGTGAGAGTTGTAGTTCTACTGAAATTGGAGAGCCACTGAATAGACATCATTGATCAGAAATATTAAGTACCCTAACACTATATAATCACTAATCTAAATACTGCATTTATTACACAGTGATTTTGTTCTAGAAATCTGCTGCATTTTACTATCCAAACAAAGTGGATGTGATTTCATGAAAACCCATAAAGAGTTGAAGACGCCATTGTACTGTGCATTTTCTATTTGTTCTGTTTATTTCTATGCAAAAACAACTTTCTGTTCATATGCTGTGGCTTTTGAGTTTGTTTTGAATGCTTCAAGGTTTCATTCTATAGGTGTTTTCTGCTGCAAAGACGCTAAAATTATACAATGCAAGTCAATGAGAAGGTTAAAAAAAATGCATGACACCTGGTAATTTTTTTAGCATTTTGTATGCATTTCTTCATTGGTGTATGGATTTTACGTGACAGAAAAAAATTTGAAGTGCTCAGGAAATGGTCAAATAAAGCAAAAAAAAGCTTTGAGATTAGAAAACTCCAGAGAAAAGAGTTTCCTGATGCTTGAAAAATGTAAGTTTTTGACTATTAGGCCGGGATCACACATGCGACGAAGTCGTCCGACACTCGCATGTGAAATCCCAGCTCTGGCGCCGACCCTTGGGAGTGGAGTGCGTGGCTACATGTAGTTCTATGCAGCCGCTCGCTCCACTCCCGAGTGCCGGCGCCAGAGCTGGGATTTCACATGCGAGTGTCGGACGACTTCGTCGCATGTGTGATCCCGGCCTTAGAAAAAAAACGCACTGTGAAAATACCTTAAATATATGTCTACATGGAGTTTTATTTGAGTGGGTCCACTGCAAAAAAGCTTGAACAAAAAAAATCGCTCAAGAAACATTTGAAAGATTTGTCCTTATTCATTTCTACAGGCGTTTTGAAGCTGCTCCTTTTTTTGCAATATAAGTAAATAGGAAGGCTACTAAAATGTTACAAAAATACCCAAGTGTTTTTTGTAAGCATTTCAGCATTTTATACATTGCTAAACAGATGTAAAAAAATGACAAAATACTTACAAAATGTTTACAGAAAATAATTCAAGAAAAAATATTAACAAAAAAAGCTTTAGGACAAAAACATCTAGAAAACGCCACATAGAAGTAGCACTTCATGAAGCAGTTCCCACTTGAAAAACTTTTATTTGACCGTCTGACAAAAAATCCATGTACACGTACCCATCTTTCAAATTCTGCCTGAAACCTGCTTGAAAAAGCGCTAAAAAATAACAACAAAAAGAACAAAGTCATTTTGACATTGTTGTGCACATGTTATGTCTGTTTAAAAAATAATGCAAGTATGCTTAAGTCTGAAGTACGTGATGTTCACATACCCTTACACTTTTCATATCTGTGCCGTGTTTTCCATTTATAATGAAAATCATGACATAGCACTAGAGCCTTCACACCATGAACACTATCAGTGCCCAGTAGATGTCATTAACTTAGGGCTCGTTCAGACATCAGTTTTGTCATGTTCGTGTTCTATCCATGTCTTTCATGGAAAAAATATCTACACATTATAATCTATTTTTCTGTTCACAATGTGCATATTCTTTCATAGACATGTAAATAGTGGACCAGGAATCAATAAAGTGTAACATAGATGTACATAGGGCTTCATAGGGCTTACTATTAAGTTATTTTAAGTCTAGTTAAGATTGACCAACTGATGTCATCTTTTTCAATTAAATTTTGGTTAGTTGCCTCAAAAATGCACAGTATACTGATGTTTCAAAAAGTGTTTACCCCTTCTTGATTTCTTATTCTTTTGCATGTTTGCCACACTTAAATGTCAGATCACCAAACAAATGTAAATATTAGATAAAGATAACACAAGTAACAACAAAATGCTGTTTCTAAATGACGGTCTTTTATTATTAATGGAAACGGAAATCCAAACCTACAGGTTCCTCGGTGAAAAAGTCACTGAGCACCCCACCGTAAAACATAAATTAACTGTGGTTTATCACATCTTTGGGAAGAGGAGTTCAAATTCCCTAGACACACCCAGGCCTGATTACAGCCACACCTGTTATCAATCAAGAAATCACTTAAATAGGATCTGGCTGACAAACTGAAGTAGACAAAAAGTTCCACAGAAGCTAGACATTGTGCTGTGATCCAAAGAAATTCTGGAACAAATGAGAAATAAAGTAATTGATATCTATCAGTCTGGAAAAGGTTATTATGCAAATTACCTCTTCAGAAAAAAAGAGGACTTGAACTCTATAGCGACACCTATTGGAAGTAGCAATCCTACAAGACACAATTAACCCTTTAACGAGTCTTGTAATGTGACTTAGGATAAAAGCCAAATCATATCTCAATTTGTAGACACGGTGTTTCGGATTATTGGTCCTCGTCAGTGCAAAGTATGAGATATGATTTGGCTAGCTGAGGAAAAGGTTATAAAGTCATTTCTAAAGCTTTGGGGTGCCAGCGAACCACAGTGAGAGCCATTATTCACAAATGGTGAAAACATGGAACAGTGGTGAACTATCCCAGGACTGGCTGGCTGACCAAAAGTACCCCAAGAGTGTAGCAACAACTCATCCAAGAATTCACAAAAGACCCATAACAACATCCAAAGAACTGCCGGCCTCACATGCCTCGGTTAAGGTCAGTTTTCATTCAAACAAATAAGGTAGCACTCTGTAGTGCCATAGCATGCAAATATGAAATATGAAAATTGAATTGCATTACTGTATTAGAAATATGAAAAATTGTGAATACTTAGCGCATAAATTGGCCAATTCATGTGTACCTAGAAGCCACGTTAAGGCGATTCTTGTTTTCCAGGACCTAAACCTAATGCCAATCCTCGCTTACACTAAAGTCTTCATTTGTATGGGAACTTAATGTGAATCCTCTCTTTAGAGTGAAATCTGTGGCGCAACAGAGTGCTGCCTTATTTGTTTGAGTGTATGCCTTGTTTGTGTGAGTTGTTGACTCTAGGTAAGCACCTGTTCACATTTAGTTTAAGTTTGGATGTGACAGTCATTTTTTCAAAATTTGTATTCATTAGCCTTTTGACGGAGCACTCTGCCTCTTAGCCACAGGCGTTTTTAATCACAGCAGGGCCACTACCCCTCCGCAGAGATATAGATTTCAGTCTAAAGAGAGGATTCATATTAGGTTCCCATACAGATGAAGACTTTAGTCTAAGTGAGGATTGGCATTAGGTTTAGGTGTTTAGGTCTTGGAAAATGAGAATCACCTTTACTGGCTTCCAGGTACACATGAATTGGCCAATTTATGCGCTAAGCATTCTCAATTTTTCATATTTCTAATGCAGTAATGCAATAACATTTTCATATTTCATATTTGCATGATATGGCGCTACAGAGTGGTGCCTTATTTGAGTGTATATGAGTTGGTGACTCTAGGTAAGCACCTGTTCACACTTTGTTTATGTTTGGATGTGATGGTCAGTTTTTTTAAATTTGTATTCATTAGCCTTCTGACTGAGCACTCCGCCTCTTAGCCGCAGGCATTTTTAATCACAGCAGGGCCATTACCCCTCCACAGAGATATAGATTTCAGTCTAAAGAGAGGATTCACATTAGGTTCCCATACAGATGAAGACTTTAGTCTAAGTGAGGATTGGCATTAGGTTTAGGTTCTGGAAAACGAGAATCGCCTTAACGTGGCTTCCGGTACACATGAATTGGCCAATTTATGCGCTAAGCATTCTCAATTTTTCATATTTCTAATGCAGTAATGCAATTCAATTTCAATAAAGGTCAGTTTTCATGACTCCACCATAAGAAAGAGACTGGGCAAAAAAGGCCTGGATAGTAGAGTTCCGAGACGAAAACCGCTACTGAGCAATAAAAACAAAGTCTTGTCTCAGTTTTGCCATAAAACATTTTGATGATTTCTTTGACAAGAAACAAAAGTTGAACTTTTTGTAAGATGTTACAACTGGTGAAGAAATAACAACGCATTTCAGAAAAAGAACATCATACCAACAGTAAAATATAGTGGTGTAGTGTGATGGTCTGGGGCTTTTTTTGCTGCTTCAGGACCTGGAAGACTTGCTGTGGCAAATTGACCCATGAATTTGCTGTCTACCAAAAAATCCTGAAGGATAATGTCCAGCTATCTGTTCGTGACCTCAAGCTGAAGTGCACTTGGGTTATGCAGCAGGATAATGATCCAAGACACACTATCAAGTCCACCTCTGAATGGCATAAGGAAAATAAAATTAAGACTTTTGAGTGGCCTAGTCAAAGTCCTGACCTTAATCCAAGTGAGATGCTGTGGCATGATAGTAAAAAGGCAGTTTATGCCCTACATTGTGCCTGAATTACAACAATTCTGCAAAGATGAGTGGGCCAACCAGTTAGGCTCAGGGGGCAATCCCTCTTTCACACAGGGCCCTTGTAATGCCTGCTGCAGTGCAGTAGCACACAACCTCCACCAGGGGGTGTGGGTGAAGGAAAACAGGTACACTCACAGTGAAACCACAGTGCAGCAGACAGGAGCCACTAGATGGGGAAAGAGTGGTCAGACAAGCTGGGTCAGCAACGGAGAGGATACAAAGTACCAGAGATCACAGCAATACACGTGGTCAGAAACAAGCCAGAGAAGTCAGTGTAACGCTTCCCACGGCTGTGGGGCGTCGGGACATGGCATAGCTTGCCTAACTAGCCAATGCTCACACGCCGCCAGTCCACGACGACGTGAGGCATGCGTCCCAGATGGTAAGGGAATGTGGACCCACTGGACCACAGAGGGTGACCCGGGCCTACCCGGACTAGGGGAGGGCAGTGACCGGGATCCGTGGCAGCTGACCATGTGGGCAAGATGGCGACCTGCAGGACTAGACAACACCGCACAACTTCAGGTATGAAAAAACATAAAGTTTACTTGAAGACACACACAGTACATAAACAGAACATAATGCCGGGCTCCCGATTCCGCACATCAGCGAAGGGTACATGTCTCAGGATTACAGACGAGTGCAGGAGGACATCTCGGGTAGATGCAGTCCAGGGTTATCTGGCACGGGCATACTAGAACGGCCTCTCTCTCAGGCCTGAGGCGTAGCACAGGCTCAGCAGGAGAACATCAGACACCGACCTCATACAGACTTCAGACGATGGCGGGGTCATCACGGGTAGATGCAGTCCAGGGTTATCTGGCACGGGCATACTAGGACGGCCTCTCTCTCAGGCCTCAGGCGTATCACAGACTCAGCAGGAGAACATCAGACACCGGCCCAGGACGAATGTCAGATGATGGCGGGGTCATCACGGGTTGATGCAGTCCAGGGTCATCTGGCACGGGCATACTAGGATGGTCTCTCTCTCTGGCCTCAGGCGGCATAGCACAGGCTCAGCAGGATAACATCAGACACTGACCCAGGACAGACATCATCACAGGGTAGACCACGGGGGAACCAGCAAGACATCGGGACAACAGGAACACGGACTGGATCACATGAACATCAGACACTGGCATCGGACTCCGGACATCTGGCAACGATCGGCAGGCTCCGGATATCTGGCAACGATCGGCAGTCTCCGGACATCAGGCAGGAACGACAGGATCCGGACATCTGGAAGTGGTCATCGGACATCGGACATCAGGCCGTGGTCATCAGGCATCGGACATCAGGCCGTGGTCATCAGGGAGGACACGTTCCTCAGACTCCGGACATCTGGTAACGATCTAAAAAGGGAACCCCAGCGGTCTGGTGCAAGCCCCGCCAGGCTCAACAGGAGCCGGCCGGGGATTGCACCGAATAACCAGCTGAGCACAGAGTAACAGAAACTCAGCACACACACTGGATTCCTCCTTCCAAGATGAACTCAGGTTATATAGCAAAGAATCACAGTCACTGGCACAGGGTTCAGGACACAGAAGGACTTCAGGAACATAACACAGAGGACACAGTTCAGACAGTCAGGTACAGGATCCGATCCAGGATCAGGGATTCAGGAAACAAAACACAACAGGAACAGGCCTGGATATGCAGCCTCTAGGAAGGGCGATCTGGGTATTCTGCCCCCAGAACTGGCGGAAACACAAGACACAGTTCAGACATTCAGGTACTGGAATAGATCCAGGATCAGGGATTCAGGAAATAACAGGAACAGGCCTGGATATGCAGCCTCCAGGAAGGGTGATCTGGGTACTCAGCCCCCAGAACAGGCGGAAACACAAGACAAGACAAAGGGAATCAGCTCTCCAGAACTGATCACACACAGAGCAGGAGCTGAACACACAAACACGCATGGCTAGGTTCAGGAATTCAATGCAAAGCTCTAGCAACGCCCCACAAGGCAGGGGAACTTTATATATGAGCTGCCTCACAACGATAGGCTGGAGCAGCAATTTTAGTGCACACCCATTCCTCATAAAAGCAGGACAGGTGTGGGCTGCGCCCCCTATGCAGAGCCAGACACAACTCAGCACAGCAAGGGCACCTGACAATGGCTGCAGCCTAAACACACGTAGTAAGTCATGCACCACTGCAGAGGACCTTGCAACCTACGGGTAGCTTCTACAGCAGGCCAGGGATCGCACATGCGGGTGGTCATGCAACGCAGCGGAGACACTCACGCAAGTACGGCTATGCAGCAGAGCTGGGAAGTGAGCAGCATCCATACAGGTAACAGACAACAGTATCCCAGCTGGTTAGGGGAAAAGGAGCAAAAGAGTTAAAGCAAAGACATGCAGAGTAACGCTGGAAAACAAGGTACAGATAATACCAGCGTTACAGTCAGTCAGAGCCGGTTGTGAGCAGGAAAGCCAGATACAGAAGACATTCAAACAGATCAGAGGACAAGCCGGGTCAAATACCTAGGGGTCACAACACAGAGAGCAAATACTAAGACGAGCGAAGTCACAGGGGAGCGCAGGAACGGGATCTAGGTAAACGGGCAGAGGACAAATCAGGGTATAACGGGGTCAGCTGCTCAAGCCAGAGCCAGGAACTATAACTGACGCTGCTTGCAGGTAACAGTGGACTGAAATAGACAGATCCCAAAACGAGGCAGGGAAGGTTAACCCCCGCATGACCATCCCGGGGAGAGAATAATCAGAAACAAACCCCGAACTGGATCATGACAGCCCAGGAGGTTTGGATTTCCTTTTACCTTAAAAATAAAGACCTTCATTTAAAAACTGCATTTTGTGTTTACTTGTTTTATCTTTGTCTAATATTTAAATTTGTTTGGTGATCTGAAGCATTTATGTGTGACAAACATGCAAAAAAATAGGAAATGAGGAAGGGGCAGACACTTTTTCACACAGCTGTATGTTGGACATTTTTAATATGCACTTTTAACTGATAATGTTCTGGTCCATGTGCAAAGCCAATTTTTATCTAATGTGCATGAAGGCTTTAACATATACGTGCCAGAGTCAAAATAGAAAAATAAAGATGAACACTGAAACATGTAATGTTATTTCTTTTTTTTGTAAGTACATAGTAAAATAATTTGTCAGGCTGAAAAGATATCTCGTCTATCAAATTCATATGGGGCGCTGAACTAAGATTTGAAAAAAGGACCAAGATTTGAGAACTCTTTCACACACAATCTGAAGTAGTAAGAATAAAAAAAAGCAAACAAACCACATGTCCAGGAGATCCTTCTTGTCCATCTTTACCAGGTAAACCTTGCTCACCCTATATAATGAAAGAAATTGAACTCAAATGCTGTCATTAATTTGTTAAAGAGAAGCCATCATCAGATTATTGCTGCTCCAACCAAAGGCAGCATGAATTAGACACTGGCTGCTTGATTGCATCCAGACTCACTGAAAAAGGATTATTCTATAATATGTAACCTTTATTAAATCTTTAAATGACCATAACAATAAATACTGAAATCTAAAGTGCACCAATGTAAGGCCAGGTTCACCCGTTCAGTATTTGGTCAGTATTATACATCAGTATTTGCAAGCCAAAACCAGTAGAACAATCAGAGGAACTGAATAAAGACATGCACTTGGAATGGTGAGTGCTGCATATTCTCTCATATCAGTATAACAGAAAAACGTCACCACTTCTGCATTTATCACCCACTCCTGGTTTTGGCTTCCAAATACTGATTTAAAAACTCACCAAATACTCAACATGTGCACGTGGCCTCATTCAACTCCTTAGTGTAACTTCGGGAGATAACTAAAACACACAAAAAATAAAGAACACAAGGACTCTAAATATTGGAGGCCACAAAAAGGTACCACAACTATAATCATATGTCTCACATCTCTACGTGTATCATCGCCACCAATAAATGCGACTCATGAGACGTCTCTCTTATACGGACAATATTATTTGGATTTGAGACACAACAATCTATTAAAACCAAAAAAGGTGAAGGGCACCTACTGTGATAATAATAATGGCAGAAGCTCATAAAATTACATTACCCTATAACAACAATGGCCACCATATTGTTGCACATTTAATTTAATATTGTCATGGAAATATATATGTATTCCACGTATTCAATGTATATTCATATGTATTCAGGTAGATCTCACTTGCTAAACTCTGTCCTTAACACATATCTATGCAAAGCTGACACAAGCTATAATCAATTGCTTAAGACTTCACTCCTGACCTACATAAGTCAGACGGGTACAAGTCAGGAGATAGCTCATGGGACTTTCTTAGAACATGAAAAAAGTTACTAAGCTACAGATGGTCTGAGTAGATAGCTGTTTTTTGCTGAGATCAGAGGAAAGCTGGATAAGGGTCATGAATCATTGAATCAACCTTTGTTAAGATAGAGTTAAAGAAAAATGCATACACACTTATATCCAAACAGCCAATAATCTAGCAGCTTCAAAGTGTATGTTAATTAACTAACCACCCCCTTTTGTAAGTGTATAAGACTATGTGATAATAATAAAGCCATCAGTATTGATGGAATGTTATACTGGCACATTTGAGTGGACAATGTTCATTTCCAGAAGAGCTCTAAAAAATACTCATTTAATTTGGGAACAGCAGAAGCAAACATGGGGATAAATTTATCCTAACCAAATTTCCATAATAGTATCTCTTAGAGATTGAGCATAAATGACACTCCTACGTTTAACTAGGGATCAATTTGTGTTTGTATCAAGATGATGCATATCCTTCTAACAACAGCACTGTTAAGATTGAATATCTTATAGGGAGCTCCAAATAGTTCTCCTGCCATATTTATTTCACAGATACTTTAGAGTCATTATATTAATAGCAAAATCTGCCAGGCTATATCATCAGCACAAATGGTAATGGTAGAGCCAGTTATGGCATGCCTTAATATCAAATGCCACTACCTGGCATCAAATCACAGAGCCTGCATTAATTCATACTACTAGTATATTGTTCAGTTATTGCACAAATCCCTTATTGTCAATAAATTAATTGAAACCCTGAAAGTATAATCCGCTAATGCAAATTAGTTGGTAAAGTCAGTTGTGCCATGCCCCTCATTACAGCAATTACAAACCTCTCCTTATTTAGAAGTAATAATAACGTCTTCTTTCAAGAATACCCCTTTAAGTCACTAACCATTAGGCCAAAACCAGGAGTGGATGATAAATACAGAACTGGTGACGTGTTTCTATAATACTTTTTCTCTGACTGTTCCACTCCAGGTTTTGGGTTACAAATAATGAGGTAAAATACTGACCAAATACTGAATGTGTGAATCTGGCCTCAATTTTTTTCCTACACTGGGTCCAGTATATTACTTCACACTGAAATATAGCTTTAAATTCATGGTTAAAAACCTTTTCTCCTGGAGGACCAGCAAGGCTTGCTTCTCCATTTTCAACCTGCAACACAGAAAGATTACGTGTGAATCGGTCATTGTAGGTAAAATATATATCAAAGGCAAAATGAGCAATTCTTCTGCTAATCTGATAGAGTCTGCCTTCATCACAGCAAGGTCGCATCAACATTCATTGCTTGAGTCAGAGTATATATATATATATATGAAAAAATGAAGGCAGCACTCCTTGCAATATGTGTTGAAAGTGGAAGATTTATTTCAGACCCACATGTCTGGGCGACGTTTCGGCTCCAACTGAGAAAGGCTCAGTTGGAGCCAAAACGTCGCCCAGATATGTGGGTCTGAAATAAAGCTTCCACTTTCAACACATATTGCAAGGAGTGCTGCCTTCATTTTTTCATTTTTATCAGATGTTGGGGCAAGTATTGGACTTCTTGCCAGGGGGCCTTGCCCCCGAAGATAAGTAAATTGTGCTGTTCCTTTTGTATATATATATACATATATATATATGTATATATATATATACAAAAGGAATGGCAAATGGCAGCTGGGGTGAAGTGCATTGCAAGAACAGTTTGTAACAGACTCCTAGAGGCAGGGCTCAATTCATGTAAAGCTAGAAAAAAGCCTTTCATCAATGAGAAGCAAAGGAGAGCCAGGCTGAAGTTTGCCAAAGACCATAAGGACTGGAGTAAGGTAATCTTCTACTAATTTTTAGCTTAGCCCAACACCTGGTCATCTGTTGGTTAAACGGAGACCTGGAGAGGCGTACAAGCCACAGTGTCTTGCACTCACTATGAAATTTTGTGGATGATCGGTGATGATCTGGGGATGCTTCAGCAAGGCTGGAATTGGGCAGGTTAATCTTTGCAAAGGACTTATGAATCAAGCCACATACAAGGTTATCCTGGAAAAACAATTGATTCCTTCTGCTCAGGCAATGTTCCCCAACTCTTGAGGACTGTTTTTTCCAGCAGGACAATGCGCCATGCCACACAGCTAAGTCAATCAATGTGTGGATGAAGGACCACCACATCAAATCCCTGTCATGGCCAGTCCAATCTACACACCTGAACCCCATTGAAAACCTCTGGAATGTAATCAAGAGGAAGATGGATAGTCACAAGCCATCAAACAAAGAACAACTGCTTAAATTTTTGTGCCAGGAGTGGCATAAGGTCAGCCAAAAACAGTATGAAAGACTGGTGGAAGCATGCCAAGACGCATGAAAGCTGTGATTAATAATCATGGTTATTCCACAAAATATTGATTTCTGAACTCTTACTGAGTTAAAACATTAGTATTTCTATAATTTCTAAATTATTAAGAACTTGTTTTCTTAGCATTATTTGAGGTCTGCAAGCACTGCATTATTTTGTTATTTTGACCATTTCTCATTTTCTGAAAATAAATAAAAAATGTATTGATTGGAAATTCAGAGACGTCAGTAGTTTATAGAATAAAATAGCAATTTACATTTTACTCAAAAATATACCTATGAAGAGAAAAATCAGACAAACTGAAAATTTTGCAGTGGTCTATTTATATTTTTATGTAGCTCCAGACATGCAGGAGACTTTTAAGCCACAATGCTCCTCTGGAAAACATGCAGATTGTCTTTTCAGAGAGGAAGAGTACTAGAACTCTAGTGCGACGTATAGGAAGCAGCAATCCTAAAAGTCAATATAGACTCTCTAACAAGCCTTGTCATATGACTTAGGATAAAAGCCAAAATCAAAATCTTAATGTGCAGACACTGTTTCGCCGGTACACAGTGCAAAGTGTGAGATCTTGTTTGGCTGGGTCAGAGGTGTCTGACTGGAATCCAAGGGGTAACGTTTCTCATTGCAGAAGTGACATGTCCAGCATGCCAAAGTGAGCAGACTCTTCTCGGAAATATGCAGATTGTTTCTTCAGAGTGGAAGAGGGCTAAAACTCTAGTGCCACCTATTGCGCCTTGGATCCCGTCTTTTTTCCAAGAGCTATAACTTTTTACTTTTCAGCCAATATAGCTACTTGAGGGCTTGTTTTTTGCGAGACGAGTTGTACTTTTCAATGACCCATACATTTTATCATATTATGTAATGGAAAGCAGGAAAAAAATTCAAAGTGAGGTGAAAATAGCAAAATCAAAAATGGAACTATACAATGTTTTTAATTTTTTTTATTTACAGCTTTCATTTTACCATAAAACTGACTTGGCAATATGATTTTACAAATCATCAGTACGAGTGCGCACATACCAACATGCAATTATTTAAGTGGTGAAGAAAAATGTAGAAATTTGTCAAAAAAATGTTTTTGCTTGTGTCGCTATTTTCAATATATAGGGCAATTATTTTTGCGCCCCAAGCCAATATTTTCCTTGAAACCATTTTAGGGTATATACAATGTTTTCATTGCCTGTTATTACATTTTTTTATGTTGTTGCTGTGGCTGAAAACCCCACAATTTTGGTGTTTTTTTTTCTCATTACATCATTCACCGATCAGATTACTGTAATTTATTTAATATTTTGATAGATAGAATTTTGCAATCTCAGCAATACCAAATATGTGTATTTATTAATTTGTTTTATTTGTTAATTCTTGATGTGGCAAAAGGGAGGTGATTTGAACGTTAATTTTTTTTATTTTTTTTAACTTATTTCTTACTTTTTACTGTATTTGTTAGTTACCTTAGAGGACTTGAAGGTGCGATCATCTGATCGCTTCTGCTATAGGTAGTAGTGCATCAGCACTGCTATGCATAAAGAAAATCACGGTCACCTATGGACGCCAGCCTCAGGCTGTCATGGCAACACATCGACGTCTTGCAATAACGTCACGGGTTCGTCGATGAGGGGATAGAACCGTATATCCTCCAGCCGGCGTGTGTTAAATGCTGGTGTCACAGAATGCTCTGATCCACCAAACTCCAATCCACCCGTGGCTGTTAGAGGCAGATAATGGCTGAATAATGCAATAATGCAAACCCGCATGAAAGGGAGACAACTTATGACGGTCATAGTACGTCATAGGTCGTTAAGGGGTTAAAACCACCCAAAATAATTCACAATTGACATTTATCAATAACATCATTTTTATGCATCAATTATTGTTTGGGACATTAGATTACATAAAGTAGCAATTTTTTCAAATTGTCAAGGAAATTTCAGAAACCTATGTTTTAAAAACCAATTCAATTCTCAAATGTCTTTGGGGGCTTAAATATTACAATCCCCCCAAATTCTCCCCTTATAGTATTCAAAGTAGTGTTTATTAAAGGGGTTGTCTGCTCTTAAACTACAAGTCTGTAGTCTCTATAGTCACTGAGCTATGGCGATAAGACCTTAGGTACTGAGTACAGATGAGTGGATCGATTTACGGAACTCCGGTCCAGCATCCAGGTCAGTGACACTTGCACACTAAATGGAATGCCTGCAAATTTCTTACCTTAGGGAGTCCCAGGATGGCAAGGTAAAAGATAAAAGGTAAAAGATTCTTTGGCCTCCCACTTAGCGGCTAGGTATCACTGACCTGGACGCTGAACCAGAGTTCTTTGACTCAATCGGCTCCTACAGTGGGTACAGAAAGTATTTAGAGCCCTTGAAATTTTTCACTCTTTGTTTCATTGCAGCCATTTGGTAAATTCAAAAAAGTTCATTTTTTCTCATTAATGTACACTCTGCACCCCATCTTGACTGAAAAAAAAACAAATGTAGAAATTTTTGTACATTTATTAAAAAAGAAGCACTGAATATCATATGGTCATAAGTATTCAGACCCTTTGCTCAGACACTCATATTTAAGTCACATACTGTCCATTTCCTTGTGATCCTCCTTGTAATGGTTCTACTCCTTCATTGGAGTCCAGCTGCGTTTAATTAAATTGATAGGACTTGATTTGTAAAGGCACACACCTGCCTATATAAGACCTCACAGCTCACAGTGCATGTCAGACCAAATGAGAATCATGAGGTCAAATTTACTGGCCAAGGAGCTCAGAGACAATTGTGACAAGGCACAGATCTGGCCAAGGTTACAAAAGAATTTCTGCAGTACTCAAGGTGCCAAAGAGCACAGTGGCCTCCATTATCCTTAAATGTAAGAAGTTTGGGACCACCAGAAGTCTTCCAAGACCTGGTCGTCCAGCCAAACTGAGCAATTGTGGGAGTAGAGCCTTGGTGAGAGAGGTAAAGAAGAACCCCAAGATCACAGATGCAGTAGGGAGATGGGAGAAAGTTCCACAAAGTCAACTATCACTCCACCAGTCGGGCCTTTATGACAGAGTGGCACGATGGAAGCCTCTCCTCAGTGCAAGACATATGAAAGCCCGCATATAGTTTGCTAAAAAACACATGAAGGACTTCCAGACTATGAGAAATAAGATTCTTTGGTCTGATGAGACAAAGATAGAACTTTTTAGGTTATAATTCTAAGCGGTATGTGTGGAGAAAACCAGGGAGGGACTGCTCATCATCTGCCCAATACAATCCCAACAGTGAAACATGGTGTGGCAGCATCATGCTATGGGGGTGTTTTTCAGCTGCAAGGACAGGATGACTGGTTGCAATTGAAACATGAATGTGGCAGAGATATCCTGGATGAAAACCTCTTCTGGAGTGCTCTGGACCTCAGACTTGGCCGAAGGTTCACCTTCCGACAAGACAATGACCCTAAGCACACAGCTAAAATAACAAAGGAGTGACTTCAGAACAACTCTGTGACCATTCTTGACTAGACCAGCCAGAGCCCTGACCTAAACCCAATTGAGCATTTCTGGAGAGACCTGAAAATGGCTGTACACCAACATTCACCATACAACCTGATAAAACTGGAGAGGATCTGCAAATAAGAATGGCAGAGGATCTCCAAATCCAGGTGTGTAAAACTTGTTGCATCATTCCCAAGAAAACTCATGGCTGAAATAGCTCAAAAGGGTGCTTCTAATCAATACTGAGCAAAGGGTCTGAAAACTTATGACCATGTGATATTTCAATTTCAGTTTTTCTTTTTTAATAAATTTGCAAAAATTTCTACATTTCTGGTTTTTTTCAGTCAACATAGGGTGCAGAGTGTACATTAATGAGAAAAAATGAACTTTTTTGAATTTAGCAAATGGCTGAAATGAAACAAAGAGTGAAAAAATTAAAGGGGTCTGAATACTTTCTGTACCCCCTGTATATAGTACTGAGTTGCCACCCTGAAATGATGGATGAAATACATCTTAGTCAAAGAAAAGTTGCAATTAACTTCTTTAAAGGGAACCTGTCAGCTAATTTTTTGCATATAAGCTGCGGCCATCGGCATTAGGGGCTTATCTACAGCATTATATAGATTATACTCACCCAGGGGCGGTCCGGTGCAGTCTGGGTCTGATGGGTGTCGCAGGTCCGGGTCCGACGCCTCCCATCTTCATGCGATGACGTCCTCTCCCTTGCTTCTGTCGAGGCTCCTGCGCAGGCGTAATTCTATGCCCTGTTGAGGGTAGAGCAAAGTACTGCAGTGCGCAGGCGCCGGGAAAGGTCAGAGAGGCCCGGGCCTGCGCACTGCAGTACTTTACTCTGCCCTCAACAGGGCAAATCAGTACGCCTGTGCAGGAGCCGCGACAGAAGCAAGGAGGATGACATCATCACATGAAGATTGGAGGCGCTGGACTTGGACCTGCGACACCCATCGGACCAGACCACCCCCAGGTGAGTATAATCTAACTTGTTTTTCTTATCTTTCAGGATACATCGGGAGCTTATCCACAGCATTACAGAATGCTGTAGATAAGCCCCTAATGGCGGTGGCCGCAGCTTATATGTGAAAAATGAGGTGACAGATTCCCTTTAAGCTTATGCCTTGCTTTAGTGCAATGAAAGTGAGTATCTTCTTGAATGTGTGATAATCAATAATTATGGAAATTATTTTTATGAATGATGTTTAAACTTACATTAAGAGCTTGTCTCCTTGCAGCTCCTAATCTTATGTCTCCAGATCCTTCCATATCCTAAAAAATAAATCGATATAGCGGTGTATGAGATAAGTATGTTTAGAAACATTATGCATGTACAGTTACTATCAAAATTATTCATCAACTCTCTTTAAAAATTAGGTTTAATAGCAACATTTACAAACTTTCTGCTATTTGCAATAAACCAATCAAAGAAGCAATTCCAATACCACAACACAACTAAATATAACATGTTATTTTTCCAGATTTTACACAAATTGACAATTTAATAACTACTACAGTTTCAGAATTGCTCAACCCACTAAATAGAAGACCATATAATAATAATTTCATTTATATAACGCCATCATATTCCGCAGCACTTTACAATAGAGCGGGAACATGTACAGACAATAAAAACATTACAAAGTAATATATAGTTCAAAAGTTAGAGGAGGAGTTAGAACCCTGCAGTTTGCAAGCTTACAATCTGTAAGAATATGGGGTAAGTAGGTAATAGGTAGAACATTTTGTCATGTATAGTACAGTCGTCATTATAACAAATAGGGATTATGATGTAAAGCTGCATGATCTGGTCATCAGCCAGTATCTAAGTCCAGTTACCAAGTGCTATTCGGTGCATGGAGAATGTGGAAACAGACCAATAAGAGGACCCAGATTCAGAGAAAAAATTAGAATGGGAATAGGGGAGAGTTAGTGAAGTGAGGTGATAGGTGTGATGCTAGTCACTTATTACAGCCAAGCCTGAGTCACAGTGGTCAAGGGGTCCAGAAGGAAGAGGCAAAAGCGTAGTTAGGTAACATTCCGAAGTCAGAATATCGGGAGGATAACGGATCAGAGCAGAAGAGGTTAAACAGGCGGATGGTCAGAACGAAGTCCAAGATCAGGGAACAGATCAAGCATAAAGAACTCAAGGCACAGGAAAGCACAGCACAAACCTCACAAGATGAATGTACGTCTAGCAGTGTTCAGGGAAACGCAGCTCAGTTAAGATGCATGGCCATTAACAGAATAATAAACACGTGAGACAGCCAACGCCTCACAGTCTCAGATTGGATAGCTGAGCTGTCAATCAGCACACTGACAGCTCACCATGCCCCTGTACCAGATTGGATGGCCAAGCTGTCACTCAAAGTACTGACAGCTTCAGCACATCCCTATACCAGATTGGACAGCTGAGCTGTCAGTAACCGCATCCCAGACACACTGGGGGTAGAACCATGACAATAGGTTTGTTTAAAAAGATGTGTTTTAAAGCATGATTAAAAATGTGAGGGCTATGTATTAATTGGATCATCCAGGGTACCGCATTCCAGAAAACTGGTGCAGCATGAGAGAAGTCTTGGTGATGGAAATGGGAGGCCTGGATTATAGAGGATATTTGTCTTAGATCAGTTGCAGAGCGGAGAGCATGGGTAGGGTGGTACACAGAGATGAGGGAGTAGATGTATGGTGGTGAACTGTGAGAGCTTTTTGGGTGAGAGTGATGAGTTTATAATATTACTCTATGAAAAAAAAACAAAAGAAGGCTTGATGGTGGCAGGGTATTAGTGTACTTTAAAGATTGAATAAGTGTATAAGATAACAAGTATTGAGCTGCCACCAAAAATATTCGGACCTTATCCCCTTCACCCCCAAGGGTGGTTTGCACGTTAATGACCGGGCCAATTTTTACAATTCTGACCACTGTCTCTTTATGAGGTTATAACTCTGGAACGCTTCAACGGATCTTCGCGATTCTGAGATTGTTTTCTCGTGACATATTGTACTTCATGTTAGTGGTAAAATTTCTTCGATATAACTTGCGTTTATTTTAAAAAAAAACGCAAATATGGTGAAAATTTTGAAAATTTAGCAATTTTCAAACTTTGAATTTTTTTTCCCTTAAAACAGAGAAATATGTCACACAAAATAGTTAAAAATAACATTTCCACATGTCTACTTTACATCAGCACAATTTTGGAACCAAAATTTGTCTTTGTTAGGAAATTAGAAAGGTTTAAAAGTTGACCAGTGATTTCTCATTTTTACAACAAAATTTACAAAGCCATTTTTTTAGGGACCACCTCACATTTGAAGTCACTTTGACGGGTCTATATAGCATAAAATACCCAAAAGTGACACCATTATAAAAACTGCACCCCTCAAGCTACTCAAAACTACATTCAAGAAGTTTAATAACCCTTCAGGTGCTTCACAGGAGCTGAAGCAACGTGGATGGAAAAAATTAATATTTAACTTTTTAGCACAAAAATGATCTTTTACAAACTTTTTTTTATTTTCACAAGGGTAAAAGGAGAAAATGGGCAGATAAAGTTGTTGTGCAATTTCTCCTGAGTACGCCAATACCCCATATGTGGGGGGAAAACCACTGTTTGGGCACACGGCAGAGCTCGTAAGGGAAGGAGCGCCGTTTGACTTTTTCAAACTAAAATTGGCTGGAGTTGAGATTGGACGCCATGTCGTGTTTGGAGAGCCCCTGATACGCCCTAAACAGTGGAAACCCCCCACAAGTGACACCATTTTGGAAACTAGACCCCCTAAGGAACTTATCTAGATCTGTTGTGAGCACTTTGAACCCCAAAGTGTTTCACAAAAGTTTATAATGCCTGGGTGTGAAAAAAAAAAAAACTATTTTCCACAAAAAGATTTTTTAGTCCCAAATTTTTGATTTTTCCCAAGGAAATTGGACCCAAAACTTGTTGTCCAATTTGTCCTGAGTACGCTCATACCCCATATGTGGGGGGGGGGAAACTGTTTGGGCGCACGGCAGGGCTTGGAAAGGAAGCAGTAACATTTTGGAATGCAAACATTGATGGGGGTCATGTTCCGATTGTAGTGCCCCAGATGAGCTTAAACAGTGGAAACCCCCCACAAGTGACCCCATTTTGGAAGCTAGACCCCTAAGGAACTTATCTAGATCTTTGGTGAGCACTTTGAACCCCAAGTGCTTCACACAAGTTTATAATTCCCGGGCATGAAAATAAAAAATCTATTTTTTTTCCCACAAAAATTATCTCTTAGACACTAATTTTTTATTTTCCATAGGTAACAGGAGAAATTGGACCACAAAATTTGTTGTCCAATTTTTCCTGAGTACGCTGATACCCCATATGTGAGGGGGAACCACTGTTTGGGCGCATGGCAGAGCTCGGAATGGAAGGAGCACCATTTGACTTTTTCCAACCAAAATTGGCTGGAATTGAGATTGGACGCTATGTTGCATTTGGAGAGCCCCTGATGTGCCTAAACAGTGGAAACCCCCCATAAGTGACCCCATTTGGGAAACTAGACCCCCTAAGGAACTTATCTAGATCTTTGGTGAGCAATTTGAACCCCCAAGTGCTTCACACAAGTTTATAACGTAGAGCCGTAAATTAAAAAATCATATTTTTTCCACAAAATTGATCTTTTCACCCCAATTTTTATTTTCCCAAGGGAAACAAGACTCCAAAAGTTATTGTGCAATTTGTCCTGAGTGCGCTGATACCCATATGTGGGGGTAAACCCCTGTTTGGGTGCATGGTAGAGTTTGGAAGGGAAGGAGCGCCGTCTGACTTTTTCAACGCAGAATTGGCTGGATGCCATGTCATGTTTGGAGAGCTCCTGATCTGCCTAAACAGTGGAAACCCCCACAAATGACACCATTTTGGAAACTAGACCCCTCAAGGAACTTATCTAGATGTGTGGTGAGCACTTTGAACCCCAAAGTGCTTCACAGAAGTTTTATACGTACAGCCGTTAAAATAAAAAATTTTTTTTTTTACAAAAATGATTTTTTCGCCCCCAATATTTATTTTCACAAGGGTTAACAGGAGAAATTGGGACCCCAAAGTTGGTTGTCTAATTTGTCCTGAGTATGCTGATACCCAATATGTGGGAGTAAACTACTGTATGGGCGCACGTCGGGGCTCGGAAGGGGAAGTAGTGACGTTTTGGATTGCAAACTTTGATGGAATGGTCTGGGGGAGTCATGTCGCATTTGGAGAGCCCCTGATGTGCCTAAAACAGTGGAAACCCCCCCACAAGTGACCCCATTTTGGAAAATAGACCCCACAAGGAACTTATCTAGATGTGTGGTGAGCACTTTGAACCCGAAGTGCTTCACAGAAGTTTATAACGTTAAGCCGTGTAAAAATAAAAAATCCTTTTTTTTTTTACAAAATGATTTTTTCGCCCCAATATTTTATTTTCACAAGGGTTACAGGAGAAATTGGACCTTAAAATTTGTTGTCCAATTTGACCTGAGTACGCTGATACCCAATATGTGGGAGAAAGAAAAACGACTGTATGGGTGCACGTCTGGGCTCGGAAGGGAAGTAGTGATGTTTTGGATTGCAGACTTTGATGGAATGGTCTGGGGGCGTCATGTCGCATTTGGAGAGGCCCCTGATGTTCCCTAACAGTGGAAACCCCCACAAGTGACCCCATTTTGGAAAATAGACCCCACAAGGAACTTATCTAGAAGTGTGGTGAGCGCTATGAAGCCCAAGTACTTCACAGAAGTTTTATAACATACAGCTCTAAAAAAAAAAAAAATCATTTTTTTTTTACAAAAATTATTTTGTCGCCCCCAGTTTTTTATTTTCCCAAGGGTAACAGGGAAATAGGCCAAATTGCACAATAACTCTTGTGGTCCAGAGTACGCTGATACCCATATGCGGGGGTAAACTACTGTTTGGGCGCATGGCAGAGCTCAGAAGTGAAGGAGCACCATTTGACTTTTTCAACGCAGAATTGGCTGGAATTGAGATCAGACGCCATGTCACATTTGGAGAGCCCTGATGTGCCTAAACAGCAGAAACCCCCAATTCTAACTCCAACCCTAACCCCAACACACCCCTAACCCTAGTCCCAACCCTAACCACAAACCTAACCCTAACACACCCCTAACCGTAATCCCAACCCTAATCCTAACGTTAGCGCCAACCCTAACCCTAACTTTAGCCGCAACCTAACCCTAACGGGAAAATGGAAATAAATACATTTTTTTAATTTTATTTTTTTCCCTAATAAGGGGGTGATAAAGGGGGGTTTGATTTACTATTTATAGCGGGTTTTTATGATTGGCAGCTGTCACGCTAAAGACGCTTTTTATTGCAAAAAATAGTTTTTTTGCATCACGACATTTTGAGAGCTATAATTTTTGCATATTTTGGCCCACAGAGTCATGTGAGGTCTTATTTTTTGCGTACGAGTTGACGTTTTTATTGTTACCATTTTTGAGCACGTGACATTTTTTGATCGCTTTTTATTTCGATTTTTGGGAGGTTAGAATGAAACAAAAATCAGCAATTCATGAATTTCTTTTGGGGGAGGCGTTTTATACCGTTCCGCGTGTGGTAAAATTGATAAAGCAGGTTTTATTCTTCGGGTCAGTTACGATTACGCTGATACCTCATTTATATCATTTTTTTTATGTTTTGGCACTTTTATAGAATGAAAACAATTTTATATAAAAAATTATTATTTTTGCATCGCTTTATTCTGCGTGCTATAACTTTTTTATTTTTTCACTGATGATGCTGTATGATGGCTCGTTTTTTTGCGGGACAAGATGACGTTTTCAACGGTACCAGGTTTATTTATATTGGTCTTTTTATCGCGTGTTATTCCACTTTTTGTTCGGCGGTATGATGATAAAGCATTGATTTTTTGCTTCGTTTTTTTTTTTTTTTTTAAGGGTTCACTAAAGGGGTTAACTAGTGGGACAGTTTTTAGGGGGGGCGTTATTGGACGCGGCGATACCAAATATGTGTACTTTTATTGTTTTGTTTTTTTTATTTACAGGAAAAAATGAATTTTATTGGAGAATTTATATTTTTTTTTTTTGATTTTTTTAACCACTTTTTATTTTTATTTTTTTTATTTTTTTACTTTGTCCCAGGGTGGGACATCACAGTATTTTAGCAGATCGCTGGTGTGACAGTGTGCACAGCCTCTGTCACACCCGCGATCGCTTGGCATCGCTGCAGGCTTCCCCGTGCCTGCTCTCAAACAGGGCATGAGGAAGCCGCCTCCCTGCAGGACCCGGCGCCATCTTGGATCCCGGGGACTGGAGGGAGGACTGACCTCGGAACAGCGCGACACATCGCGCTGCTCTGAGGGTCTCAGGGGAGCGCGCAGGGAGCCCCCACCCTGCGCGATCCTCCCCTGTGCCCCGGGTACACCGCGATCATGTTTGATCGCGGTGTGCCAAGGGTTAATGTGCCGGGAGCGGTCCGTGACCGCTCCTGACACACAGTCACGGGTGTCAGCTGTGATAATCAGCTGACACCGGCGGCGATCAGCTGCGCTCCCCCCGGGAGCGCAGCTGATCGCCCATGAGTACTATTCCGTCCATGGGAATTAGGTCCAGGGTCACATGAACGAAATAGTACGTCTGATGGAATAAAGGGGTTAAGTAAAATTATTGATGGTCTGAAAATATACAAGGAAAACAAACAAAGGAGAAAAAAACAACCATTAAAGTCAAAATATTGTGGTCAAAAATCAAATTAATTGATTACATTACGTTAATCAGGCAAAAAATAGTAGAAAAAAAACAACAATGTAGATAACAGGATTAAAGTTATTAAAAACAAGGACGCAAATTCAGAAACAATTGAAAATAGTGTTAAAGTGTCAAATTGTCAAAAATCAATTGATACATATATTGATATAATAATATACAGAGGAGTTTAAAGATGATGTAAAAATTAAAGAAATCAAAAAGATTGGGTAAACACAAAATGTGTGTAAAAAATAAAAAATAATAATAAATAACAACAAAAAAGTGTGAGGTGTTAATAACTGAATAAATAGTTAAGTGCTAGTGCAGCGGACACCAGTAGGTGTCACATAAATCCATGGTAATTTAAGATATGTGAATCCTCATTGAGATTATCTGGCCATAAATGACAGTTAGGCAGTGTACTGAGGAGGAGAGACCATATAGAAGTGTAGGCAGTCGATCCAAAAGTGGAGTGTAACTTACACTATGATGTGGTCTCAGTCTCTGGATTGCATCCTCCCCAATGCACGTTTCGGCATGCTGCCTTCGTCAGGGGATGCTATACTCTGTGCAGATGGGTAACCAGTGCAATGACTGGCAAGTGAATGCACTGGTGTAGCGGCTGGACAGAAATACGATTCTGGTTGCCGCTTCAGGGTGGTTTGGAGAAGAGAAAGTTTGGTAAGAGGAAGGCCAATCAGCGAGAATGAAAAGATGACAGTAAGAGTTTTGCAATATCAGAAGTGAGAAAAAGGTCGAATTCTGGAGATATTTTTTAGAGTAGGTGACATGATTGAGTGATTGACTGGATTTAGAGAATAAAGTAAAGATCAGTGTTTGTATTGACTCCAAGACAGCGAGCCTGCTGTTTGGGAGTTATGAAAACCACGAAACAAAGCAGTGCAAAAAATGTCCACATATTGCAAAATACATTTTATTGATTAAAAATATTACCAAAAGTCAGAGGTAGAAATAGAGGAGACTAAAAACGTGACTGTGAAAAACACCGCATGGCAAAAACACACATAGTGAGGGTATGGATAAGTGCCTGATGAATGTTATTGGTATGGCCACATACATAGAATATATCATATGAAGAAAGAGAAAAATATCATTATATGATGCATATGACAAAATTCAAATCAATATTACTCCCTCAATCCATGTAACACTGACATAGTAGTCTACCATAGGAATAAATCAATCACTATTATAGTAAGGGGAAAGAGTAACATATGGAACATAGATATTGCCTGCAAATGCCCAAACAGCAATGTCCCATAGAAATGATACATAGAAGGTGTATAGGAGAAGTCATATGGAGTAGTGACATACTAGGTAAGTATAATCAGGACACAGCTCCAACCCCCACCTCCCAATGCGATTTCAGCCAATGCCTTCCTCTTCCTTATGGTAGACTACTATGTCAGTGTTACATGGATTGAGGGAGTAATATTGATTTAAATTTTGTCATATGCATCATATAATGGTATTTTCTCTTTCTTCATATGATTTATTCTGCGTATGTGGCCATACTATAACATTCATGCAGGCACTTATCCATACCCTCGCTATGTGTGTTTTTGCCTGCGGTGTTTTTCAATGTCACTGTTTTAGTCTCCTCTATTTCTACTCTGACTCTTTTGGTAATATTTTTAATCAATAAATTTATTCTTTGCAATTATGTGGACATTTTTTGCACTGCTTTGTTTCGTGGTTTTCATATGTATTTATATATGCAGTGTGTCCTACACTGTCCATTTCTATTAGGCTATTCCACATATATACAGTATTTTGAATGATTATGTTACGTTTGGATAGCTTGTTGTGTTTTCCTTATGGATTACTGTTTGGGAGTTATGTTTGAATACCAAGGTAAATTTCTATATCGGGTATAGGTAGGTTATAGAGGGTGGAAACAAAAGTACAGTTTTGGAAAGATCCCTATTTCCTTATTAACCTTCGCCACTGAGGGACATTGAAGCCCTCAAACTCTGGATCCCCTGATGAACCCTTATTTATAATAAAGGGGGAAATGCATGGGGAACAAGAGGCAACTACTGATGGCTGATAAGTAACATAGCTTTTTTGTGGGATCACTGGATATGGCAATTTTTTGCAAACATACCTGTACATTTACCAATTTCGTTATTTATTGACTATTATGATGCCAGAACATTTAGGAATGCACATTATTTTGTTTGAAATCTCTGGTTAGTGGGATTTATTTCTCAGTTATGGGGGGGTCTCTATAATCAATATCCTACTAGGTTTATATTTTGGTCCATGCATCTGTATAGATAAGTCCATCTTTTTAGTACTACTTTTTTTTTTTTTAAAAAGGCTTACATCTTTGAGATATTTTTCCATAAATACAGTAGGTCACACCTTGTGGACATGAACCGATGCTTTGATGTTTGTACTACTATACACCTCAGTTTACCTTATCAGGGGCTGAATAGCATCATAGTACTACTTATAGTACTATGTGGTTACTATTTGTAGGACTTTGAGATATTTTGGACTAGAGTTTATTTTGACTAACTCCCCATGAGACCATTTGACTTTCTGTCTCTGTATGTGTGTGTTTTTTTCTTCAGGGCCTTCAGGGTTGAGCGGGGGAGCCATTACGTCAACAATAGGGTGCCAACCTCCATGATAGGTAGGGTGACTTTCAGGGCATTCTAGGGAGAGATTAGTGTATAGCTCCACATTGGCGCACTGTATTTAAAAAACATTTATATAATCTTTTTTTTTCTGATGGCCCAATCTGGTTTGAGCACCATTTTTAAGTATTTAATTTGCATTTCATTTTAGTATATAATTAAAAGTTAAATTTTAGGGGTCTATATTGTTTCTTTGGTTCTAATATATTTGCATTTCATTTTAGTATATAATTAAAGTTAAATTTTAGGGGTTATATTGTTTCTTTTGGTTCTAATACTATTGAGATCAAATTTGGTTTATCCTCATAAGGGTTTTTTAAAAAAAATGTTTTAGATGCAGGTGACATGATCGAGTGAGTGAGAGATTTGGAATAAAGTAAAGTTCTGTGTTATGAATGTTTTTAGAAATGAATTCTGAGCAGAAGCTCCCTCTGGTGGTTACAAACGGTACTGAACCATTCAATGAGGATTGGCAATCAGGAAT
>JARQOD010000006.1:177844511-177893755 GCA_033576555.1 Oophaga sylvatica
GGAGAAATTGGACCTTAAAATTTGTTGTCCAATTTGACCTGAGTACGCTGATACCCAATATGTGGGAGAAAACGACTGTATGGGTGCACGTCTGGGCTCGGAAGGGAAGTAGTGATGTTTTGGATTGCAGACTTTGATGGAATGGTCTGGGGGCGTCATGTCGCATTTGGAGAGCCCCTGATGTCCCTAAACAGTGGAAACCCCCACAAGTGACCCCATTTTGGAAAATAGACCCCACAAGGAACTTATCTAGAAGTGTGGTGAGCGCTATGAAGCCCCAAGTACTTCACAGAAGTTTTATAACATACAGCTCTAAAAACAAAAAAAATCATTTTTTTTTTACAAAAATTATTTTGTCGCCCCCAGTTTTTTATTTTCCCAAGGGTAACAGGAGAAATAGGCCAAATTGCACAATAACTCTTGTGGTCCAGAGTACGCTGATACCCCATATGCGGGGTAAACTACTGTTTGGGCGCATGGCAGAGCTCAGAAGTGAAGGAGCACCATTTGACTTTTTCAACGCAGAATTGGCTGGAATTGAGATCAGACGCCATGTCACATTTGGAGAGCCCCTGATGTGCCTAAACAGCAGAAACCCCCCAATTCTAACTCCAACCCTAACCCCAACACACCCCTAACCCTAGTCCCAACCCTAACCACAAACCTAACCCTAACACACCCCTAACCGTAATCCCAACCCTAATCCTAACGTTAGCGCCAACCCTAACCCTAACTTTAGCCGCAACCCTAACCCTAACGGGAAAATGGAAATAAATACATTTTTTTAATTTTATTATTTTTCCCTAACTAAGGGGGTGATAAAGGGGGGTTTGATTTACTATTTATAGCGGGTTTTTATGATTGGCAGCTGTCACGCTAAAAGACGCTTTTTATTGCAAAAAATAGTTTTTTGCATCAACATTTTGAGAGCTATAATTTTTGCATATTTTGGCCCACAGAGTCATGTGAGGTCTTATTTTTTGCGGTACGAGTTGACGTTTTTATTGTTACCATTTTTGAGCACGTGACATTTTTTGATCGCTTTTTATTTCGATTTTTGGGAGGTTAGAATGAACAAAAATCAGCAATTCATGAATTTCTTTTGGGGGAGGCGTTTATACCGTTCCGCGTGTGGTAAAATTGATAAAGCAGTTTTATTCTTCGGGTCAGTACGATTACGCTGATACCTCATTTATATCATTTTTTTATGTTTTGGCACTTTTATAGAATGAAAACAATTTTATAAAAAATTATTATTTTTGCATCGCTTTATTCTGCGTGCTATAACTTTTTTATTTTTTCACTGATGATGCTGTATGATGGCTCGTTTTTTGCGGGACAAGATGACGTTTTCAACGGTACCAGGTTTATTTATATTGGTCTTTTTATCGCGTGTTATTCCACTTTTTGTTCGGCGGTATGATGATAAAGCATTGATTTTTTGCTTCGTTTTTTTTTTTTTTTTTAAGGGGTTCACTAAAGGGGTTAACTAGTGGGACAGTTTTATAGGGGGGGTCGTTATGGACGCGGCGATACCAAATATGTGTACTTTTATTGTTTTGTTTTTTTTATTTACAGGAAAAAATGAATTTATTGGAGAATATATATTTTTTTTTTTTATGATTTTTTTAACCACTTTTTATTTTTATTTTTTTAATTTTTTTACTTTTCCCAGGGTGGGACATCACAGTATTTTAGCAGATCGCTGGTGTGACAGTGTGCACAGCACTCTGTCACACCAGCGATCGCTCTGGCATCGCTGCAGGCTTCCCCAGTGCCTGCTCTCAGCAGGCACTGAGGAAGCCGCCTCCCTGCAGGACCCCGGCGCCATCTTGGATCCGGGGACCTGGAGGGAGGACTGACCCTCGGAACAGCGCGACACATCGCGCTGCTCTGAGGGTCTCAGGGGAGCGCGCAGGGAGCCCCCACCCTGCGCGATCCTCCCCTGTGCCCCGGGTACACCGCGATCATGTTTGATCGCGGTGTGCCAAGGGTTAATGTGCCGGGAGCGGTCCGTGACCGCTCCTGACACACAGTCACGGGTGTCAGCTGTGATAATCAGCTGACACCCGGCGGCGATCAGCTGCGCTCCCCCCGGGAGCGCAGCTGATCGCCCATGACGTACTATTCCGTCCATGGAATTAGGTCCAGGGTCACATGAACGAAATAGTACGTCTGATGGAATAAAGGGGTTAAGTAAAATTATTGATGGTCTGAAAATATACAAGGAAAACAAACAAAGGAGGAAAAAAACAACCATAAAGTCCAAAATATTGTGGTCAAAAATCAAAATTAATTGATTACATTACGTATAATCAGGCAAAAATAGCAGAAAAAACAACAATGTAGATAACAGGATTAAAGTTATTAAAAACAAGGACGCAAATTCAGAACAATGAAAACTAGATGTTAAAGTGTCAAATTGTCAAAAAATCAATTGATACATATATTGATATAAATAATATACAGAGGAGTTATAAAGATGATGTAAAAATTAAAGAAATCAAAAGATTGGGTAAACCACAAAATGTGTGTAAAAAAATAAAAATAATAATAAATAACAACAAAAAAGTGTGAGGTGTTAATAACTGAATAAATAGTTAAAGTGCTAGTGCAGCGTGACACCAGTAGGTGTCACCATAAATCCATGGTAATTTAAGATATGTGAATCCTCATTGAGATATCTGGCCATAAATGACAGTTAGGCAGTGTACTGAGGAGGAGAGACCATATAGAAGTGTAGGCAGTCGATCCAAAAGTGGAGTGTAACTTACACTAGTGATGCTGGTCTCAGTCTCCTGGATTGCATCCTCCCCAATGCACGTTTCGGCATGCTGCCTTCGTCAGGGGATGCTATACTCTGTAGCAGATGGGTAACCAGTGCAATGACTGGCAAGTGAATGCACTGGTGTAGCGGCTGGACAGAAATACGATTCTGGTTGCCGCTTTCAGGGTGGTTTGGAGAAGAGAAAGTTTGGTAAGAGGAAGGCCAATCAGACGAGAATGAATAAGAGTGACAGTAAGAGTTTTTGCAATATCAGAAGTGAGAAAAGGTCGAATTCTGGAGATATTTTTTAGATGTAGGTGACATGATTGAGTGATTGACTGGATTTAGAGAATAAAGTAAAGATCAGTGTTTGTATTGACTCCAAGACAGCGAGCCTGCTGTTTGGGAGTTATGAAAACCACGAAACAAAGCAGTGCAAAAAATGTCCACATAATTGCAAAGAATACATTTTATTGATTAAAAATATTACCAAAAAGTCAGAGGTAGAAATAGAGGAGACTAAAACAGTGACATGTGAAAAACACCGCATGGCAAAAACACACATAGTGAGGGTATGGATAAGTGCCTGCATGAATGTTATTGGTATGGCCACATACATAGAATATATCATATGAAGAAAGAGAAAATATCATTATATGATGCATATGACAAAATTCAAATCAATATTACTCCCTCAATCCCATGTAACACTGACATAGTAGTCTACCATAGGAATAAATCAATCACTATTATAGTACAGGGGAAAGAGATAACATATGGAACATAGTATATTGCCTGCAAATGCCCACAACAGCAATGTCCCATAGAAATGATACATAGAAGGTGTATAGGAGAAGTCATATGAGAGTAGTGGACATACTAGGTAAGTATAATCAGGACACAGCTCCAACCCCCACCTCCCCAATGCGCATTTCAGCCAAATGCCTTCCTCTTCCTATGGTAGACTACTATGTCAGTGTTACATGGGATTGAGGGAGTAATATTGATTTAAATTTTGTCATATGCATCATATAATGGTATTTTCTCTTTCTTCATATGATATATTCTGCGTATGTGGCCATACCTATAACATTCATGCAGGCACTTATCCATACCCTCGCTATGTGTGTTTTTTGCCATGCGGTGTTTTTCACATGTCACTGTTTTAGTCTCCTCTATTTCTACCTCTGACTCTTTGGTAATATTTTTAATCAATAAAATTTATTCTTTGCAATTATGTGGACATTTTTTGCACTGCTTTGTTTCGTGGTTTTCATATGTATTTATATATGCAGTGTGTCCTACACTGTCCATTTCTATTAGGCTATTCCACATATATACAGTATTTTGAATGATTATGTTACGTTTGGATAGCTTGTTGTGTTTTCCTTATGGATTACTGTTTGGGAGTTATGTTTGAATACCAAGGTAAATTTCTATATCGGGTATAGGTAGGTTAGTAGAGGGTGGAAACAAAAGTACAGTTTTGGAAAGATCCCTATTTCCTTATTAACCTTCGCCACTGAGGGACATTGAAGCCCTCAACTCTGGATCCCCTGATGAACCCTTATTATAATAAAGGGGGAAATGCATGGGGAACAAGAGGCAACTACTGATGGCTGATAAGTAACATAGCTTTTTTGTGGGATCACTGGATATGGCAATTTTTTGCAAACATACCTGTACATTATACCCAATTCGTTATTTATTGACTATTATGATGCCCAGAACATTTAGGAATGCACATATTTTGTTTGAAATCTCTGGTTAGTGGGATTTATTTCTCAGTTATGGGGGGTCTCCTATAATCAATATCCTACTAAGGTTTATATTTTGGTCCATGCATCTGTATAAGATAAGTCCATCTTTTTAGTACTACTTTTTTTTTTAAAAAGGCTTACATCTTTTGAGATATTTTTCCATAAATACAGTAGTCACACCCTTGAGGACATGAACCGATGCTTTGATGTTTGTACTACTATACACCTCAGTTCTACCTTATACAGGGGCTGAATAGCATCATAGTACTACATTATAGTACTAAGTGGTTACTATTTGTAGGACTTTGAGATATTTTGGACTAGAGTTTATTTTGACTAACTCCCCCATGAGACCATTTGACTATTCTGTCTCCTGTATGTGTGTGTTTTTTTCTTCAGGGCCTTCAGGGTTGAGCGGGGGAGCCATTACGTCAACAACTAGGGTGCCAACCTCCACTGATAGGTAGGGTGACTTTCAGGGCATTCTAGGGAGAGATTAGTGTATAGCTCCACATTGGCGCACTGTATTTAAAACATTTATATAATCTTTTTTTTTCTGATGGCCCACATCTGGTTTGAGCACCATTTTTAAGTATAATTTGCATTTCATTTTAGTATATAATTAAAAGTTAAATTTTAGGGGTCTATATTGTTTCTTTGGTTCTAATATAATTTGCATTTCATTTTAGTATATAATTAAAAGTTAAATTTTAGGGGTCTATATTGTTTCTTTGGTTCTAATACTATTGAGATCAAATTGGTTTATCCTCATAAGGGTTTTTTAAAAAACATGTTTTAGATGCAGGTGACATGATCGAGTGAGTGAGAAGATTTTGAGAATAAAGTAAAGTTCTGTGTTATGAATGTTTTAGAAATGAATTCTGAGCAGAAGCTCCCTCTGGTGGTTACAAACGGTACTGAACCATTCAATGAGGATTGGCAATCAGGAATCACGGACTGGCTGGATATAAGAGAGGTTTCCCCCCATCATGGTTGCCGGTGATCAATTGTTCTTGTCTCAACGTTGTTTCCTGGTTCACTTGGAAGCTTGCTGAGTCTTGCCTCTTCTCCTGCTCTCAGATAAGATATTTTCTGTTTTTGTGCTTGCCATTTGCAATTTTCTCTGCATTTCTGTGAGGTTGGCCAGGTTCCCCTCCTCAGGGGCTTGGGCGCCTCTCGGTTCCTCTGGAACCACTTGTAAGGTTCTATGTATATATTCCTGAAACTCAGTTTGTTCGTCAGCCATTTTACTTTCTGTCTTGCTGCAGCTATCTTGCCCTCAGTCAAAATGGAGTTTCCAGCTTGCATGTTCCCGCCCTGATTCTCTCCTTTGCTTCTTAAGCAGCCACAGCTGAGCAATCAGTGCTTCAGAATCTAGCCTGCAGTGAACCTGTGACTTGACTCCTGTAAGCCTTGGACCTTGTACTCCAGCTATTCCTACTGAGGAACTCTGAAGCACTTGTGGACTCTGAACCCTGCTCTTTGAAAGACCCACGTTTGCATGGATTTACGGTAACAGAGAAGAAGATCCTGAATCTGTATTGGAGAGTGATTGCTGAGCTTGGATTACTCTGGCCTGCTGTGTCTCCTGTTTCTGTGTCTGCAAACTGTGTGACTATTTCTGCCAACTTGTATGAAGTAATACAGGACTTTTCTATATCAAACCTGTGACTCCTGTGTTTTCATCGCACCCAAGCACAAGACGCTATAGGAACTGTACTACATACATTACAAGATTCTGAAGCCAAAACGTTAGTGTCTGCTGGGTCTGGAAGGCTGTGTCTGCTGTACTGTGGATATCAGACGTCCGGTTGTACTTTCTGTGATGACAGTGGTTGTGACTTCTCACAACCATTCCAGGTGAGCAATTCCCTTAAGTTTTTTTCTTTTTGCAGTGTTACCACAGGTAAACACTATTGTTTTTTTTTTTTTTTTTCCCTTTCTTTTCTCTTTTTTGTCTGCTGTAACTCTGGATATCAGATGTCTGGTTGAAACTTTCTGTGATGATAGTGGTTGTGACTTCTCACAACCATTCCAGGTGAGCAGTTCCCTTAATTTTTTTTTTCTCTCTGCAGTGTTGCCACAGGTGAACACTATTGTTTTTTTTCTCTCCTCTTCTTCCAGTAATCCTGTCTTAAAAGATCTGGAAAATGGAGGCCCGCATAAAGGAACTTTGCGGAGTGACTGATAATATCCTTGCAGATTTGCAGAATATAAAGACCCGTTTTACAAATCTACAGGACCTCAATAATCACAATTTGCAAGTGGTTGGACAGACTACCCAGGATTTGCGAGCCAGGATTGAGGTTCTAGAGGGGCGAGTCCAGGCTCCTGCCGTAGCCCCGAGTGCTGGGATTCCCAAGTTGCCCCCTTTTCGTTTTGGCGGTGAACGTGAGAAATTCAGGGGATTTATTAATCAATGCAATCTTTTTTTTTCTGCACATGCTTCACAATTTCCCACTGAACGATCTAAGGTGCTTACTATAATTATGTTGCTTACCAACAAGGCTTTAATGTGGGCAAACCCTCTGATTGAGACTGAGGATGATTGTTTGAATCACCTTGATGATTTTATTTCAGCCATGGGGCAGGTGTTTGATGACCCCAATCGAGGTGCAACAGCTGAAGCAGCCCATGTTAGCTTTGCGCCAAGGTAAGCACTCGGTAGCTGAATATGCCTTGGATTTCAGGAGATGGGCCCTTGATACCACCTGGGACAGTTCCGCCAAAAAATCTATTTTTCGAAAGGGGTTATCTCCACTGATTAAGGATGAACTTGCTCGTGCCGACCCTCCCACTGCGTTAGGTGACTTTATTAACTACTGCATCCGTATTGATACTCGTCTGACTGAACGCAGGCAAGAGAGATGGTTCGAAAGCAATCGTACTAACCTTTTCCTACCTTCCTCTCCAGCTAAGGAACCTTTGAGTAGGATTACACGGGAACCTGAACCTGAACCCATGCAGGTAGACTCTTTACAACGACGGGTTAGTGATGCACGCAAGGAACATCGTTTTAAGGAGAATCTATGTTTCTATTGTGGTAAGTCAGGGCACTTCATTATAAACTGCCCCAGCCGTTCTCGTAAGACTACTGCAGCACTCATTCATTGTGATGTTGCGAGAGGGGATCTGTCAGGTCCGAGCCTCAGGCTCCAGAGAGATCTGCAGCAACAGATCTTGATTTCTCGGACTTAAACTCCGTTACCTCTGAGGACGTTGACTGTGTAAACGCTGCCATTTTTCAAGTTTCCTCAGCGGTTGTCCCAGCTGAGTTGTAAGAAAAACAATTCTCATTGCTTTCTTTCCATCAAACTCTGGGTTGACTCAGCTTGGGTGTCTAGCTCTGCTATGATCGACTCAGGGGCAAGTGGAAATTTTATTGGATGTCTCCTTTGCTCTGAAACAGGGAATACGTTCAGTGAAGAAGGCTACTCCAGTACAGATGGAAACTGTGGATGGCTCCCTGCTGACCTCTGGACCAGTGGATCAGGAAACAGAGCCTTTGAGGGTTCTTATGGGTAAAGATCATCAAGAGAAACTGTCCTTTATGCTTATCTCTTCTCCCCACTTTCCCATTATTCTAGGGCTACCATGGCTGCAGGCTCAGAATCCTACCATTAACTGGGAGACCAAGGAATTACACTTTCCAGAAAAACAGATGAGTCCAAAAGTTTCAGCTTGCTCTGTTCCTAAAGGAATCATGTCAGTCCCTGAACTACCAGCTGTATACCAGGACTATGTGGATTTATGTGACAAGAAGAACGCTGACCAGCTTCCTCCTCACCGTCCATATGATTGTCCAATTGAATTATTGCCTGGAGCAGAGATACCTTTTGGTAAGATCTACCCCCTGGCGGGGCCCGAGCTAAAGGCTTTAAAGGATTACATAGATGAAAATCTAGCCAAGGGCTTCATACGCCCCTCTTCATCTCCTGCAGGTGCACCCATCTTCTTTGTAAAGAAGAAAGATGGATCTCTGAGACCATGCGTAGACTATAGGGTACTCAATAAGGTTACTATTAGAAACCGTTATCCATTGCCTTTAATCCCTGAGTTATTGGAGAGAGTGCGACATGCCAAAATTTTTTCTAAACTAGATCTTCGTGGGGCCTATAACTTAGTCCGTATTAGACCTGGGGATGAATGGAAGACTGCATTCAGGTCACGCTATGGACACTTTGAATATCTAGTTATGCCTTTTGGTCTGAGTACCGCCCCAGCCACTTTCCAACACTTGGTGAATGACATCTTCAGGGATCTCCTAGATACATTCGTGGTAATTTATTTGGATGATATTCTAATTTTTTCTAACTCCACAGAGGAACATCATGGACATGTGAGAATGGTCTTGGAACGTCTAAGACAAAATCATCTTTACATCAAACTTGAAAAGTGTGAATTCCATAGGACCGAAATTCAATTTCTGGGGTATGTACTGTCTACACAAGGAATTAGTATGGATGGAAGCAAAACCCAAGCCATCAAGGATTGGCCAAGTCCTAGAAATGTGAAGGAGGTACAGCGCTTCATCGGGTTTGCCAATTTCTATAGACGTTTCATTAGAAATTTCTCTGAGGTAGTGTCACCTATCACTCAACTTACCCGGAAAGAGTCTAGGTTTTCCTGGACTCCCCAAGCCCAGGAAGCATTTTCCCGTCTAAAAGATAAATTTACCACTGCACCTATCCTAGTACATCCCAACCCCGAGCTTGCCTTCATAATAGAGGTGGATGCTTCAGACTGTGCCGTTGGAGCTATACTCTCTCAGAGAACAGGTGAGAAGAATGTCTTGCATCCCTGTGCCTTCTTTTCCCAGCAGTTGTCTTCGGCTGAGAGGAACTACGATGTGGGCAATAGAGAGTTGTTGGCCATTATTGCCGCCTTCAAAGAATGGAGACACCTTCTTCAGGGAGCTGCACAGCAAATAGTCTCCTGACAGACCATCGTAACCTTGAGTTTATCAGGTCGGCTAAGTGCCTGACTCCTCGCCAGGCTCGCTGGAATCTTTTCTTAAACCAATTTAATTTTATCATCTCTTATAGACCAGGATCGCGCAATGGAAAGGCTGATGCACTCTCTAGGATTTACTCAGCAGAGACACGTCCAATTACCCCTCCTAAGACTATTCTTCCTGACTCTAGATTCCTAGGAGTAATTCATAATCAAGACCTACTTAAGGACATCAAGGAAGCATACCATGCGGATTCCTTTTTGGCACAACCCCCAAGGGACGTAAGTCTTGTCTTTAAGAATGGTGTGTGGATTCAGGGACAACGTCTGTATATTCCTGAAACAGTCAGATTAAGAGTATTGCAACTCATTCACGATTCCAAGATAGCTGGGCATAGAGGAATTCTAAAGACACAGGAATTTCTTTCTCGTTTCTTTTGGTGGCCCACTTGCAGGAAGGATGTTTTGAATTATGTCACTTCATGTGAGGTCTGTGCAAGATGCAAAACACCTCGCTCCTCACCAACTGGTCTGTTACAGCCTCTTCCCACCCCGTCCCGCCCGTGGGGATCCATTTCTATGGACTTCATTGTGGAGTTACCAACCTCTCAGGGGAAGAACACCATTCTAGTGGTGGTTGACCGTCTAACAAAGGCAGCTCATTTTATCCCTTGTGTCGGCTTACCCACTGCAAAACAGACATCAGATTTGATGATTAAAGATGTGTTTCGCTTACATGGAGTACCGGATGAGGTTATTTCGGATCGAGGGGTGCAATTCACTTCTAGGTTTTGGCAAAATTTCTGTGCAGCATTGGACATTAAAGTAAACCTTTCTTCTGCTTTTCATCCCCAGACTAATGGACAGACCGAACGAACCAATCAAACCCTGGAGCAGTATCTCCGCTGCTTTATCTGCCACCTACAGGATGATTGGGTGGATCTACTTCCATTATCTGAGTTCTCGTATAACAACTCTCAGAGTGCCTCCACTAAACAGTCTCCTTTTTACTCTAATCTAGGTTATCATCCTAACATTCTACCACGATTTCCCATAGAAACGCCTTTACCAGCAGTGGCTGAAAGAATCACGTCTTTACAGAAGAATATGGATCTTCTAAAGGAAAATCTGGAATCGGCTCAAGAAAGGTACAAGAAAGCAGCAGATAAATTTCGTAAACCTGCACCAGCTTTCAAGGTAGGAGACTTGGTCTGGCTGTCAACCAGAAATCTTAAGTTAAGGATTCCATCGTCTAAGTTGGGACATAAGTACATTGGACCCTATAAAATCAGTAAAATTATAAGTGCCATTGCTTGTCGTCTTCAACTGCCCAGAACTATGAGAATCCACCCTGTCTTTCATGTATCCCTACTAAAGGCTGCGACACCCAATACGTTTCCTGGACGTTCCTCTCCTTGCCCTGACCCAGTGCTAGTCGATGGTCAGGAAGAATTTGTGGTGGAAAGGATTTTAGATTCCAGGTTGTATAGAAATCAGTTACAATATCTGATTAAATGGCAGGGCTACCCAGTGGAGGACAACTCATGGGAACCGGTCAATAACGTTAATGCTCCTCGCTTGCTCCGTCAGTTTCATCAGAGGTACCCACACAAGCCTGGTCTGAGGTCATCCGGAGGTTGTCCTTAAGGGGGGAGTAATGTAAGGTTCTATGTATATATTCCTGAAACTCAGTTTGTTCGTCAGCCATTTTACTTTCTGTCTTGCTGCAGCCATCTTGCCCTCAGTCAAAATGGAGTTTCCAGCTTGCATGTTCCTGCCCTGATTCTCTCCTTTGCTTCTTAAGCAGCCACAGCTGAGCAATCAGTGCTTCAGAATCTAGCCTGCAGTGAACCTGTGACTTGACTCCTGTAAGCCTTGGACCTTGTACTCCAGCTATTCCTACTGAGGAACTCTGAAGCACTTGTGGACTCTGAACCCTGCTCTTTGAAAGACCCACGTTTGCATGGACTTACGGTAACAGAGAAGAAGATCCTGAATCTGTATTGGAGAGTGATTGCTGAGCTTGGATTACTCTGGCCTGCTGTGTCTCCTGTTTCTGTGTCTGCAAACTGTGTGACTATTTCTGCCAACTTGTATGAAATAATACAGGACTTTTCTATATCAAACCTGTGACTCCTGTGTTTTCATCGCACCCAAGCACAAGACGCTATAGGAACTGTACTACATACATTACACCACTGTTGTTTGTTCATTTGCCTTTTCCAGTTTTTTCTGTGGCTGCAGCTTGGTTTTGTTGCACCGGAGAACTAATTTAGGTGGTAGAGGTCGTGTGATCTCAGGTGTTTTTGCAATTAGTAGCGTTGGCTTTTTTTAGGGTTTTTTTGGATTGCAGTAAGTATCCTTCCTATCCTTTTCTGTCCAGGCAGATTGGGCCCCAGCGTTTGCTCATACTATTTTCTGTCTGTGTCTGTATTTCCTCTTGTCTAACCGCCATTACATGTTTGGGGGCTTCCTATGTTCTTTGTGGATCTGCTCCGGGGCAGATAGCTTTCCTCTTTCTATCTTTAGGTGTAGTTAGCCTCTCAGGCTGTGACGAGGCGTCTAGGACCAACGTAGGAACGTTCCACGGCTGCCTTTAGTTGTGGTGGTTAGTCAGGGTACTGCAATCCAGTAGATCCCAACCTCTCTGGTGTATTGCCTTTTTTGCCTGCTCTCCTCAGCTACCAAAACATAACAGTATCATCGGCCAAACTGAAAATTATATGGTACTCACAGAAGGGAAAAATAGTGTGGAAAGAAAAAAGTTGTCAGAGATTTTTTTTTTTTTCTGTTTGGTGCATTTTTTTTCCCTCTTTTTCTCTGGGTGCTGAGGAGGATTTTTTTTTCTCTCAATGGAGTTTGCACAGTTGTCTGGCCGTGTGGTTCAGCTTGCCACTGAAGTTCGGAGTATTGCTACCTATCTTGCAGGGTTGCCGGTTGTGGAACCTAGGATCCCCATGCCAGATTTGTTTTTGGGGGATCGAGCTAAATTTCTGAATTTCATAAATAACTGTAAGTTTTTTTTGCCTTAAAACCTAAGTCCTCAGGGAACGCAGCACAGCAGGTTCAAATTGTCATCTCTCTCCTGCGCGGCGATCCTCAGGATTGGGCTTTTTCCCTGACACCTGGGGACCCTGTTTTGAGTAATGTTGATGCATTTTTTCTGGCTCTGGGGTTATTGTATGATGAACCTAATGCCACTGATCAAGCTGAAAAAACCTTGTTGGCATTAAATCAGGGGCTTGAGGACGCTGAGTTGTAATGTCAGAAATTCCGAAAGTGGGCAGTTCTGACCAAATGGAATGATGATGCTTTGGCAGCCCTTTTTCGGAAGGGTCAGAGAATGTAAAAGATGTTATGGTGGGTTTCCCTGCTCACTCTGGTCTCAATGATTCTATGTCATTGGCGATTCAAATTGACAGACGTTTGCGTGAGCGTAGAGGTATGCGTGGAATGGTGTTGCCTTGTGAACCAGCTTCTGAACCCATGCAGTGTGATAGAGTGGCTTCTGGGGCACAGCGTCATGAGTTTTGAAAACGCAGTGGGTTTTGTTTCTACTGTGGTGATGCCTCTCATGCTATTTCAGTCTGCCCTAAGCAGGGAAGACGTTTTGCACGCTCAGTTGTCTTGGGTAGTGTTCAGACTAAATTTCTGTTGACTGTTACCCTGATTTGCTCCCTGTCCACATTTTCTGCTCAGGCTTTTGTAGATTCTGGAGCAGCTATTAACCTGATGGATTTTGATTTTGCTAAACGTTGTGGGTTTCCCTTGATACCCCTACGGAAGTCTATTCCCCTACTGGGGATTGATTCTACCCCTTTGGCTGAGAATAAACCCCAGTTCTCTACTCAGGTGATATTGAGGGTTGAACCTAATCATCAGGAGAGTTGCAAATTTTTGGTGCTGTATAATCTGCATGACATTATTGTACTAGGTTTCCCTTGGTTGCAGTCTCATAATCCTGTTTTGGATTGGAAATCTGTGTATGTAACCAGTTGGGGCTGTCAATGTGTTAATGCCAACACTCCTGTTTTTTCTGCCTCTCCCCAGGCTCAAGATGTGCCTGACTTTTTGACTGATTTTTCTGATGTGTTTAGCGAAAGTAAATCTGCATCCTTGCCCCCCATAGGAGCTATGACTGCGCTATTGAATTAGTGCCTGGTAGTAAATTCCCTAAAGGTCGCCTTTTTAACTTGTCTGTATCTGAACATGACGCTATGCGGTCTTATATCAAGGAGTCATTGGAGAAGGGTCATATCAGACCATCCTCTTCACCCTTGGGTGCCGTTTTTTTCTTGTGGCCAAAAAGGATGGTTCATTAAGGCCGTGTATTGATTATCGTCTCTTGAACAATATCACTGTGAAATATCAATATCCGTTACCCTTGATTTCTGACCTGTTTTCCAGGGTGAAAAGTGATACTTGGTTTACCAAGCTTGAACTCAGGGGGGCGTATAACCTTATTCGCATTAAGCACGGGGATGAATGGAAGACGGCGTTTAATACCCCAGAGGGGCATTTTGAGTACCTAGTGATGCCCTTTGGGCTCACTAATGCTCCTTCCGTCTTCCAGTCCTTCATGAATGACATTTTCAGGGATTTTGTGGATAAATTTCTGATTGTTTATTTGGATGATATCTTGATTTTTTCCAATGACTGGGGACTCTCATGTGAAACATGTTCGGACTGTGTTCCAGATTTTGAGAGAGAATGCTCTGTATGTGAAGGGATCAAAGTGTCTTTTTGGCGTACAGAGGATCTCATTTCTGGGATTCATTTTGTCTCCATCTGTTATTGAAATGGACCCGGTCAAGGTTCAGGCCATCTGTGATTGGGTCCAACCTACTTCATTAAAGGCTCTTCAGAGATTCTTGGGTTTTGCCAATTTTTATCGTAAATGTATTGGTAATTTCTCTGTTATTGTTAAACCATTGACCGATTTGACCAAAAAGGGTTCTGATGTGGTGAATTGGCCTCCTGAGGCAGTCTCTGCGTTTCAGGAACTTAAACAGAGATTCACTTCTGCTCCTGTTCTACGGCAGCCTGATGTTTCTCTGCCATTTCAGGTGCAGGTTGATGCCTCTGAAATTGGGGCAGGTGCCGTTTTGTCCCAAAGAGATCCTGAGACCTCTAAAAGTAACCCTTGTGCTTTTTTCTCTCGAAAATTTTCTCCAACTGAACGTAATTATGACGTGGGTAATCGGGAGTTATTGGCCATGAAGTGGGCTTTTGAAGAATGGAGACATTGGCTGGAGGGAACCAAACATCAGGTGGTGGTCCTCACGGACCATAAGAATCTGGTTTATCTGGAATCAGCCAAGCGACTTAATCCTAGACAGGCCACGTGGGCCTTGTTTTTCACACGTTTTAATTTTGTGGTTTCCTTTCTTCCTGGCACTAAGAATGTTAAGGCGGATGCCCTCTCGAGGAGTTTCCTTGCGGACTCTCCTGAGTTATCTGATCCTGCTGTTATTTTGAAAGAGGGTGTAGTTCTTTCCGCCATCTCGCCCAATTTGAGACTGGCTCTGAAGGGGTGTCAGGAGGATAAACCCGAGCGCTGCCCTGTTGGGAAATTGTTTGTCCCATACCAGTGGAAGAAGAGTGTGATGTCTGAGATTCATTGTTCCGCGTTGGCCGGTCATCCGGAATTTTTGGTACCAGAGACTTGGTGAGTCGGTCCTTTTGGTGGCCTACTGTGTCTCGTGACGTCAGGGAGTTTGTGCAGTCCTGTGGGACTTGCTCTCGCTCCAAGCCTTGCTCTCGATCTAGTGGTTTGTTGATGCCATTGCCTGTGCCCAATAGACCATGGACCCATATCTCTATGGATTTTATTTCCGACCTCCTTGTTTCTCAGAGAATGACCGTTATATGGGTGATTTGTGATAGGTTTTCCAAGATGATACATCTTGTGCCATTACCTAAGTTGCCTTCCTCCTCCGAATTGGTGCCTTTGTTCCTTCAGCACGTGGTTCGGTTACACGGCATCCCTGAGAACATTGTGTCTGACAGAGGAGTCCAGTTTGTTTCCAGATTTTGGAGGACTTTTTGTTCTAAACTTGGTGTTCAATTGTCTTTCTCCTCTGCTTTTCATCCTCAGACCAATGGACAAACTGAGAGAACAAACCAGACATTGGAGACTTATCTGAGATGCTTTGTGTCTGCTGATCAAGATGACTGGGTCTCTTTTTTGCCTTTGGCTGAGTTTGCTCTTAATAATAGGGCAAGCTCTGCCACTTTGATGTCTCCATTTTTCTGCAATTTTGGGTTTCACCCTCGATTTTCTTCGGGACAGACGGAGGCTTCTGTCTGTCCGGGTGTTGACTCTGTTGTGGAGCGTATGCAGCAGATTTGGGACCAGGTAGTGGAGAGGTTGTCCCTCTCTCAGGAGAAGGCCCAGCGGTTTGCCAACCGGCATAGGACTGATGGTCCTCGGTTTAAAGTGGGGGACTTGGTCTGGTTGTCCTCAAGAAATATCCCTATGAGAGTTGCATCTCCTAAGTTTAAGCCTAGGTTCATTGGACCTTATAAGATCATGGAGATTCTTAATCCTGTTTCCTTTCGTCTACTTCTTCCAGGGACATTTAAGATCCATAACGTGTTCCACAAGTCCTTGTTGAAGAGGTTTGTCGAGCCAGTGGTTCCTATGGCTGCGCCCCCTGACCCTGTTTTGGTTGAGGGCAATCTGGAGTATGTGGTTGAGAAAATATTGGATTCTCGTTTTTCTAGACGGAAACTCCAGTATTTGGTTAAGTGGAGAGGTTATGGTCAGGAGGACAATTCTTGGGTGTTTGCTTCGGACATCCATGCTAGGAGACTGATCCGTGCGTATCACAGAGCTCATCCTGACCGACCTGGTTGCACAAATGAGGGTTCGGTGACACCTCCTCAAGGGGGGGTACTGTTATGAATGTTTTAGAAATGAATTCTGAGCAGAAGCTCCCTCTGGTGGTTACAAACAGTACTGAACCATTCAATGAGGATTGGCAATCAGGAATCACGGACTGGCTGGATATAAGAGAGGTTTCCCCCATCATGGTTGCCGGTGATCAATTGTTCTTGTCTCAACGTTGTTTCCTGGTTCACTTGGAAGCTTGCTGAGTCTTGCCTCTTCTCCTGCTCTCAGATAAGATATTTTCTGTTTTTTGTTTTTGTGCTTGCCATTTGCAATTTTCTCTGCATTTCTGTGAGGTTGGCCAGGTTCCCCTCCTCAGGGGGCTTGGGCGCCTCTCGGTTCCTCTGGAGCCACTGTTGTTTGTTCATTTGCCTTTTCCAGTTTTTTCTGTGGCTGCAGCTTGGTTTTGTTGCACCGGAGAACTAATTTAGGTGGTAGAGGTCGTGTGATCTCATGTGTTTTTGCAATTAGTAGCGTTGGCTTTTTTTAGGGTTTTTTTGGATTGCAGTAAGTATCCTTCCTATCCTTTTCTGTCCAGGCAGATTGGGCCCCAGCATTTGCTCATACTATTTTCTGTCTGTGTCTGTATTTCCTCTTGTCTAACCACCATTACATGTTTGGGGGCTTCCTATGTTCTTTGGGGATCTGCTCCGGGGCAGATAGCTTTACTCTTTCTATCTTTAGGTGTAGTTAGCCTCTTAGGCTGTGACGAGGCGTCTAGGACCAACGTAGGAACGCTCCACGGCTGCCTTTAGTTGTGGTGGTTAGTCAGGGTACTGCAATCCAGTAGATCCCAACCTCTCTGGTGTATTGCCTTTTTTGCCTGCTCTCCTCAGCTACCAAAACATAACAGCTCTATTTTGTCCCCAAGAAAGCGAGCCTGCTGCTTAGAAGTTATGGTTGAACATCCAAGAAAATTTCTATATTGGGTATAGGTAGGTTAGTAGAGGGTGGAAACAAAAGTACCATTTTGGAAAGATCTCTATTTCCTCATAGATTGTAAATTTCCAAGCAGGGCACTTAGTTCTCTTGGTATCTTTTGAATTACAGCATGTGTTACTCTGTAATGTCTTTATTGTCTGTACAAGTACCCACTGTAATGTAAAGTGCTGAGGAATATGTTGGCGCCATACAAAAATAAAAATTATTAGATTCATTTTCAGATAGAGGGAGGACATGATGTTAGAGACAGCAGACAAACAATACCTGGCATTTTGTAATAATGCAAGAGTGATGTCAGGAGATGTTTATAATTTGGTTTCATCAGCATATAGATGGTATTGGAAGCCAAATCTGCTGATGGTTTGTCCAATTGGGGCAGAGTATATGGAGAATAGGAAGGGGGCTAAGACTGAGCCTTAAGGAAACCCAACATTTAGGAGAAGGGGAGAGGAAGAAGAACCAGCAAATGATACTGTGAATGAGCTGTCAGAGAGGTAGTAGCAGGCGAACCAAGAAAGTTTTGAGGCCTATAGTGCAGAGCACAGTGTGGAGGAGCTGGTGGTTCACAGTGTAAATGCTACAGAGAGATCCAGGAGATTCAGCAGGGAGCAGTGACCAGATTTAGCTATTAGTAGATCATTAGAGACTTTAGTGAAAGTAGTTTCAGAAGAGTGAAAAGAGCGGAAACAGAATTGTAAAGGGTCAAGAAAAGAGTTGTATGAGAGATAGCTGATCAGCCGATAGTGGACCAAGCGTTCCAGTATTTAAGAGATGAAGAGGAGATTGGACACAAGTTTTCAGTTGGCAAAATAGTTCTGGTCCAGGGATGTATTTTTAAAAGGGGGTTTGATGACATATTTATATGAGGAGGGAAAGATACCAGAAGAAAGAGAGAGGCTAAATATTCAAGTTAGGCGGGTAGTGACAAGCAGAGAGAAAGACTGAAGGAAATGTGAGGGAATAGGGTCACTGATGCAGGTTGAAGGACAAGAAGAAGCAAGGAGCCTGGTAACTTCCTCTTTTGTGGCAGTTTCAAAGGTGGAAAGGGAACTTGAGGTGCAGGAGGGAAGGGAACCCAAGCTCTGAGGAGATTAGACAAAAAATATTTTTTTGCTTCTGCAAAATCATCTCACCTCAAATCCAAATCCATAAGCAGCACCAGGTGGCCCTGGAGGCCCAGGAGGTCCTGGAGGTCCTCTATTTCCAGGATTCCCCTCTTTTCCTTGCATCCCATTTGCTCCAGGAGAACCTTGAGGGCCAACTTCTCCCTGTGTAGGAATAGACATTGTAACGGTTACTTATGCAACCAATGAGGGACAGAAGCAGCTGTCACCAAATTTCACAATACAAGCAGTATATATTACTAAACACATCTATTAGACTTGTTAATGCTGGTGTACTTGCTTTGCAAATCAATGTCAGAATGGCCACATAATCCTTTATGAAAGTTTTCCTGTCTGATCTTATAATTATCATGTTATCAATCCAACTCTAGTTGCTCTATCATCATAATATCAGGATTATACCACCATTCTGACATGGATTTGCAAAGTAAGGACTCCAGCCTCATTAGGTAAAAGAGCATGTCTGTATTGGGTCAGTTTGCAGGGGTTTGGAGGATGGGAAGCATAGAGGACAGTACTGCAGAGAGAAAAAGGAAGATTTATGTTCATCTCTCCTCTGCTGTGCTAGCACTGGTTGGTGGTGCTTTTGTTAGCATCCTTTTCCTGCACACTGACAACGATCAGGATGCTCTGCTTGCAAATTAGGCATCTCGGTCTGCCTGTCTCACAAATTCACACTTCCTCTTTGAATTATTTAGATAATTTTCTCCCTCTTTTCTATACTTTCCTTTCCTGAGTATCAGAAGTATTATGAGTGTGCATGGTTTCTGTTAAAAGTATAGGACATCATGTATATAGTACAGTATATGTATGTTATAAATCTGCATATATAATCATAATACTAGCAGCAAATCTGGTGCAGATTTTTTGACTGGATTTGTGGGAGAAAAATGTTACCAGATCTCATCCACACACATTTTAAATCTGTGTGGCAACTGACATGCAGGACATTTTAAAATCACTGTTTATGTGTCTTGAAATGTCACTATAGAGTTAATCATGTGCCTGCGAAGAGTAAAATCCACAGCAGATAAAATACGCATGTTAGGCCAGGGTCAGACAGTTTCCACCCAAAAAACTGTCTGCTATCCATGCTATACATCAAGTTTAAAAAAAACATACAAGATTAAATTCAGTTTTCTATGTTAATAATTGCATTAAATCCATAAAAGTTGATGCGATGCAATGCTGGTGTTCAGTATGGGACCTGATGTTTTTTGCACATCTATAGACTCGAATGGGTGAGTCTCATCCCGTACATGGAACAGAGTAGTGCATGCTGGATTTTATGATATATGTAACACAATACGTTCATCTGAACGAGTCCTTAAACATAGATTTTTGTGGGTTAAGCCCTTAACGACTAGAGGTATTTTTGGTTTTGCATTTTCATTTTTGCTCCCCTTCTTCCCAGAGCCATAACTTTTGTATTTTTTGGTCAAAATGGCCATGTGAGGGCTTGTTTTTTGCAGGACGAGTTGTACTTTTGAACGGCACCATTGGTTTTGCCATGCCGTGTACTCGAAAACGGGAAAAAAATTCCAAGTTCGGTGAAGTTGTTTTTTTTTTTTTTTACTATGTTCACTAAATGCTAAAACTGACCTGCCAGTAGGATTCTCCAGGTCATTACAAGTTCACAGACACCAACCATGTCTAGGTCCTTTTTCATTTAAATGGTTAAAAAATGCCAAAATTTGTTAAAAAAAAAAATTACACCATTTTCCAAGACACATAGCATCTCCATTTTTTGTGATCTCAGGTTGGGTGAGAGCTTATTTTTTTGTGTGCCGAGCTGACGTTTTTAATCATACAATTTTGGTGCAGATACGATCTCAATCCCGTTATTGCATTTTAACGCAATATTGCGGCGACCAAAAAAAGCGTAATTCTGACGTTTTGACTTTTTTTCCTCGTTACACCGTTTAGCTATCGGTTTAATTCTGCTTTTATATTGATGGGGCGATTCTGAACGAGGCAATACCAAATATGTGTTATGTTGTTTTTTTTTATTGTTTTATTTTAAATGGCGCAAAAGGTGGGTGATTTGAACTTTTATATATTTTCTATTTTTTAATATTTTAAAACATTTTTTTACTTTTTGCATGCTTCAAAAGTCTCCAAGGGAGACTAGAAGCTGCACTTGCCCGACTGGCTTTGCTACATAAAGGCGATGAAAGATCGTCTTATTTTGCTTTAATTATTGTATTGTTAACATTGTTACTTATGACTTGTGTTTTGAAACTGTTAAACTGCGGAATATGATGGCGCTACATAAATAAAGATTATTATTATTATCGTCTCTATGTAGTAGAATTACTCACTTGCTATGAGCGCCAACCACCGGGCGACGCTCATAGCAATCCATCAGTGACAACCATAGAGATCTGCTGGAGACTTCTGGTTGTCATGCCAACCCATCGGTGACCCGTAATCATGTGACGGGACACCGATGGGCGGGATTTCCGGCGCGCTTGCCGGAAGCACGAGTTAAATGCCCCTGTCAGAGTCTGTCAGAGCCCTTTTTGTTTAAATCAATGATTGCTATTATGCTGTTTGGAGCACTGTGTGGGGCCCAGCTATAAAGTTTGCAGGACTATGTGGGGGACATTATAGAGTTTGTAGGGTTATGTGGGGAAAATTTTACTATTTGCATTGCTATGTGGGGGTCATTGTACTATATAGTGGGCTGTGTGGGACCATTATACAGTTTGCAAAGGTATTGTGGGGCCATTATACTATTTGGAGGGCTATACATACCAAAATTGTCCTCAATATGAGTATCACCTCAAATCCAATAATGCTAAACCATATCCACCATGAATAATGGCGGAAAAAGAGGCATAGATAAATTCAGATACAATTATTTCCACATTTTATTACACATAAAAAGACATGTAGACAAAAACAAGGGATGTACAAAAAATGCCGTAGGAACACTGTTTTCAGGGCTTTGTGGGGGCCATTATACTATTTAAAGGGCTATGTGGGGAACATTATACTATTTGCAGGCTATATAGGGACCATTATACAGTTTGGAGCCCTATGTAAGGGCCATTACACAGTTTAAATCTCAATGAGGGGCCATTATACTGTATGGAGGGCAGCTATCCTGTATGGCCATCATTCTTTAAACTAAACAAAAAATTAACATATGTAGTTATTAGTCATTGGAAAATTATTTTGTAGAAAAGATATACCGTAATCATCACTAGAAGGCAACTTTTATGGTGATAAAGCCAATGTTTACTTGTGTCTAGAAAATGTTGATTCTATATTGTTATACAGTACATTTTACAAAATGGCTTATCTATGACAGAAATTGATAACATGTTCACTTATTTAGGTATTCATGGAGTCTTACCTTGGGTCCAGCAGGTCCTGCTGCCCCGTTGTCACCCTGCAAAACAAAGTATTTTTTATTTACAGTATTTCAACTGTAATTATTAAACAAGAGTACCTATTAGAGATTATTGTCTTTAAGAAATATTTAAGTAATCCCATTATTGTCACCATCCATTTTTGGATTTGTGGCAGCTCTGGTCTCACTAAGTTTAAAACTTTTTTCCTTTCAGGCCAGCAGGGGTTAATGTCAGTTTTTCCCCGCTGGCAATCTGGTGTTATTGCAGTGCTGCTGGATCAGCTGATGTGGTGGTGACCTCTCCCACCATCCTTTAAACGGTCACCTGATGCATCAGATGACTGTTTGTGATACAATTTCTTTCTGGAGGCCAGCCTAGCAGGAGCAGTTCTCTGATTTCAGCCACGTCTGGTGTTTGGAGACCAGTTGCTGTTGTTATCTGCGGTGTGGAGCTTAGCAGCGGTGTTCATAAGCTAAGTGTGGTGTTTTTTCCTCGTCCCTTACGTGTTTGTCACTATTCCCTGTGTTGTATTACCTGTAGTGGCTAGGCAAGTGCCCTATGCCGGCCAGTGCACTAGCCAGGGCAGTTTTAGGTGACAGTAAGGGACGAGGCATCCTGACGGCGGTGGGGGAAGGATCCACATAAGGCGTTAGGTGAGTGCAGGGACAGGCTCAGGTTTGAGCTCAGGTGGTGACCATCCCTCATTCCCTATTGGTAGGGCCTTCCTCACACCTTTTCCATCCCTTTGTGAGTGTGTTGTGCCGTCCGCTGACCGACCACCCTTTAGGTCGTGTCACTTCGTGACAATTATTAATATTTATGGAACTTTAAAATCAATACTAATTTCTTAAATTCCTACATTTGAAGCATTTGTAATGTTTAGAATTTAGGTTATTTAGAAAACTACCGTATATCATGAAAACTTTCATCAAATATTAAAAAATATTGTTAGTATTTCCACACGATATCAGGACATCTGCCAGTGGCACTTAGATCCATAGAATGACACTTGCGTGTAGAAAAGAATAAAGGTGTCATAAAAAGCTGAAGGTGCTGTGCTTAATGCTGCCCTGACATCTCACTCGGTCTAATTGCACCATTACAGGCCAAAGCTTGGAAAGACTTTGTGTTGGATGAAGAAGGCACATTGAGGAGATTCTGTGACTTTGTTTAAAACATAGCCTCCAGCTTTGGTTATACCTACCTGTAAGACAAAGACCATTTGATATCCTCAGTGACTCCTTCCTTAAAGGGAATCTTTCAGCAAGTTTTTTGTTACCACTATCTAAAAGCAGCATGATGTAGAGTAAGAGACTCTGAATCAAATGATGTATCACTTAGTTTACTGGGTGAAACCGTTCTAACACAGAGTTTTTAGATTTAGTAATGCAGCAAAGCTGAGAAAGTTATCCCTGCCACAGCATGTTAATTGCTGTAGTGGAGACCACTGTGTATTTTGACCAATAGAATGTTATTACATGCGGTAAATCTGCATTTACTAGCATTGGTAACTACAATGGCAGTTTGCAATTTTCACTCAGCAACATCCACTGCTGCTTGTTTCTGGATAACACCCATGTAGTCAAAATAGTCACTATACCTGTAGATAAATTCCCAAAGGGGTACAATTTACAAAATGGGGTTACTTGAGTGGGGATTCCGCTTTTCTAGCATTTAGGTGTCCATAAACTATTCTATAAAAATCTGCGCTCCAGGAGGCAAATAGCACTCCGTCCTTCCCGAGTCTTGCCTTGTGGATAAACAGTACTGCACAGCCATATATAAGGTATATCTACATTCATCAGAAATTGTGGGACACATTTTGATGCCATTTTTACCCATTTCTCTGTGTGAAAATGTAAAATCTGGGGCTAAAACAAAATTTTGGTGGTAACATTTTTTTTTTTTTTTCACTGCCTAATGGTATAAAATTCTGTGACACACCTGTCATTTCAATATGATCACTGCACTCCTAGATGAATTCACTAAGTGGTTTATTTTCTAAAAAGGGGTCACTTATGGGGAGTTCTGCTGCTCTGGCACTTCATGCGCTTTGTCAATGTGACTATTGGTATATGCAACAGTTGTGGACTTCTATGTTTATGTGAAGGAGGACTTTATGCTGATCTGACAATAGATGACGATGTGGTGTAAAGTTTCCCTGCTTAATGTATTGTATAAGAAAAAGTCTCTCTTGTACTTTCAGTTTTGTTTTCTCCTCTTCCTGTTGCAATGCTGAAATGACTGTGCATTTTTCCTTTACCTCATGATCTGAGATGTAAAAGCTTGTTATCCCATGCAATCTGCTCTGTGAAGTTTTCTACTGCAACGGTGGGGATCCAGAAGCTGTGCAACAGGTTATGGGCCCAGGCACCAAGAATCCCGGACACCAAGGATCCCAGGCACCAAGAATCACAGGCACCACAGATCCCAGGCACCAAGAACACCAGATACCCAGGACACTGGAACTCTCAGCAAGACCCTGGTGAATGCAGAAGAATTCTTCAGTGCAATTTTCTCCAAACAAGTAAGACAAGTTAAAAATGACAAGTAGCACAGAGCTAAAACTCACAGTAGCTAAACTGAATGATGAGAACTATCAGCTATGGAAGTTCAAAGTAGAGATGTTATTGTCTAAAGATGATTTATGGGAAGTAATCACTACAGATAGACCTGATGAAGCTAATCAGACATGGGATAGAAAAAATAGACAAGAGCTACCATCAGCTTATTAGTGGATGATGCTCAATTAATCCACATAAGAAGTGAGGATACAGCAAAGAGAATGTGGGAAGCACTAAGAAAGCTACATTAAAGACCCAGCTTAAATCACAAGTTATTTTTACTAAGAAAGCTTTACAGTATGAGACTAAGGGCCCCGTCACACTCTGCGACACAGCAGCGATCCCGACAATGATACGACCTGGCAGGGATTGTTGCTGCGTCGCTTTGTGGTCGCTGGTGAACTGTCACATAGGCAGACTCACCAGCGATCAGAACCAGCGAGCACGCTGGTATCCAGTGTAAACAGCAGGTAACTAAGCACCGCGCGGCACTTAGTTACCCGATATGTACCCTAGATACAAGCTCTCAGCTTTTGCTGTAGAGCGCTGAGAGCCGGTATCCAATGTACATATTGGGTAACTAAGCACCGCGCGGCACCTAGTTACCCGATATGTACTCTAGATACCGGCTCTCAGCGCTCTACAGCAAAAGCTGAGAGCTTGTATCTAGGGTACATATCGGGTAACTAGGTGCCACGCAGTACTTAGTTACCCAATATGTACAGTCATGACCAAAAGTTTTGAGAATGACACAAATATTATATTTTCACATGATCTGCTGCCCTCTGGTTTTTATGTATGTTTGACAGATGTTTTTATCACAGACAGAAATTTAATAATTGCAAACATATGAGTAACAAAAGCTTATATTGACAGTTAGATTGAGTTAATGCAGCAAGTCAATATTTGCAGTGTTGACCCTTCTTCTTCAGGACCTCTGCAATTCTCCCTGGCATGCTCTCAATCAACTTCTGGACCAAATCCTGACTGATAGCAGTCCATTCTTGCACAATCAATTCTTTCATTTTGTCAGAATTTTTAGGTTTTTGTTTGTCCACCCGTCTCTTGATGATTGACCACAAGTTCTCAATGGGATTAAGATCTTGGGAGTTTCCAGACCATGGACCCAAAATCTCTATGTTTTGTTCCCTGAGCCATTTAGTTATCACCTTTGCTTTATGGCAAGGTGCTCCATCATGCTGGAAAAGGCATTGTTGATCGCCAAACTGCTCTTGGAGGGTTGGGAGAAGTTGCTCTTGGAGGACATTCTGGTACCATTCTTTATTCATGGCTGTGTTTTTAGGCAAGACTGTGAGAGAGCCGATTCCCTTGGCTGAGAAGCAACCCCACACATGAATGGTTTCAGGATGCTTAACAGTTGGCATGAGACAAGACTGGTGGTAGCGCTCACCTTGTCTTCTCCGAATGAGGCGTTTTCTTGATGTCCCAAACAATCGAAAAGGGGATTCATCAGAGAAAATAACTTTACCCCAGTCCTCAGCAGTTCACTGCCTGTACCTTTTGCAGAATATCAGTCTGTCCATGATGTTTTTTCTGGAGAGAAGTGGCTTCTTTGCTGCCCTCCTTGAGACCAGGCCTTGCTCCAAGAGTCTCCGCCTCACAGTGCGTGCAGATGCACTCACACCTGCCTGCTGCCATTCCTGAGCAAGCTCTGCACTACTGGTAGCCCGATCCCGCAGCTGAAACACTTTTAAGAGACGGTCCTGGCGCTTGCTGGTCTTTCTTGGGAGCCCTGAAGCCTTTTTGGCAACAATGGAACCTCTCTCTGAAGTTCTGATGAGTGATAGATGTTGATGAGGTGCAATCTTTCTAGCTGCGATACTCTTCCTGTTAGGCCATTTTTGTGCATTGCAATGATGACTGCACATGTTTCTTTAGAGATACCATGGTTAACAGAAGAGAAACAATGATGCCAAGCACAGCCTCCTTTTAAAGTGTCCATGTGTCATTCTTACTTATCATGACAGATTGATCTCCAGCCATGTCCTCATCAACACCCACACTGTGTTAATGGAACAATCACTGAAAGAGTTAGCTGGTCCTTTAAGGCAGGGCTGCAATGATGTTGAATGATTTTGGGATAAAGTAATTTTCTAGCCAATATTGACTTTGCAAGTAATTGCTGTTAAGCTGATCATCTTATAACATTCTGGAGTATATGCAAATTGCCATTAGAAAAGTGAAGCAGTAGACTTTGTAAAATTATATTTGTCATTCTCAAAACTTTGGCCATGACTGTACATTGGATACCAGCTCCCAGCTCGCTGATCGTTGGTCTCCCGCTGTCATACGCAGCGATGTGCGCTGGCCAGCGGGAGACCAGCGATGAAAAAATAATCCAGGACATTCAGCGACGATCAGTGATACCCAGCAGGGGTGCTGATCATCGCTGCGTGTCACACATAGCGAGATCGCTGGCTAGGTCGCTGTTGCATCACAAAATCAGTGACGCTTCAGCGATCTCGCTAGCGATCTCGCTTAGTGTGATGGGGGCTTAAGTGCAGACTGTAAGGTTCTGTGTACATGTTCCTGAAACTCAGTTTGTTCGTCAGCCATTTTACTTTCTGTCTTGCTGCAGCTATCTTGCCCTCAGTCAAAATGGAGTTTCCAGCTTGCATGTTCCCGCCCTGATTCTCTCCTTTTGCTTCTTAAGCAGCCACAGCTGAGCAATCAGTGCTTCAGAATCTAGCCTGCAGTGAACCTGTGACCTGACTCCTAAAGCCTTGGACCTTGTACTCCAGCTATTCCTACTGAGGAACTCTGAAGCACTTGTGGACTCTGAACCCTGCTCTTTGAAAGACCCACGTTTGCATGGACTTACGGTAACAGAGAAGAAGATCCTGAACCTGTTGTGGAGAGTGATTGCTGAGCTTAGATTACTCTGGCCTGCTGTGTCTCCTGCTTCTGTGTCTGCAAACTGTGTGACTATTTTTGCCAACTTGTATGAAGTAATACAAGACTTTCTATATCAAACCTGTGTCTCATGTATTTTCATCGCACCCAAGCACAAGACGCTATATGAACTGTACTACATACATTACAAGATTCTGAAGCCAAAACGTTAGTGTCTGCTGGGTCTGGAAAGGCTGTGTCTGCTGTAACTGTGGATATCGGATGTCCGGTTGTACTTTCTGTGATGACAGTGGTTGTGACTTCTCACAACCATTCCAGATGTCCGGGTGAACTTTCTGTGATGATAGTGGTTGTGACTTCTCACAACCATTCCAGGTGAGCAGTTCCCTTAATTATTTTTTCTCTCTGCAGTGTTACCACAGGTAAACACTATTGTTTTTTTTTTCTCCTCTCCTCTTCTTCCAGTACTCCTGTCTTAAAAGATCTGGAAAATGGAGGCCCGCATAAAGGAACTTTGCGGAGTGACTGATAATATCCTTGCAGATTTGCAGAATATAAAGACCCGTTTTTCAAGCCTACAGGACCTCACTAATCACAATTTGCAAGTGTTTGGACAGACTGCCCAGGATTTGCGAGCCAGGATTGAGGTTCTAGAAGAGCGAGTCCAGGCTCCTGCCGTAGCCCCGAGTTCTGGGATTCCCAAGTTGCCCCCTTTTCGTTTTGGCGGTGAACGTGAGAAATTCAGGGGATTTATTAATCAATGCAATCTTTTTTTTTCTGCACATGCTTCACAATTTCCCACTGAACGATCTAAGGTGCTTACTATAATTATGTTGCTTACCAACAAGGCTTTGATGTGGGCAAACCCTCTGATTGAGACTGAGGATGATTGTTTGAATCACCTTGATGCTTTTATTTCAGCCATGGGGCAGGTGTTTGATGACCCCAATCGAGGTGCAACAGCTGAAGCAGCCATGTTAGCTTTGCGCCAAGGTAAGCACTCGGTAGCTGAATATGCCTTGGATTTCAGGAGATGGGCCCTTGATACCACCTGGGACAGTTCCGCCAAAAAAATCTATTTTTCGAAAGGGGTTATCTCCACTGATTAAGGATGAACTTGCTCGTGCCGACCCTCCCACTGCGTTAGGTGACTTTATTAACTACTGCATCCGTATTGATACTCGTCTGACTGAACGCAGGCAAGAGAGATGGTTCGAAAGCAATCGCACTAACCTTTTCCTACCTTCCTCTCCAGCTAAGGAACCTTTGAGTAGGATTACACGGGAACCTGAACCTGAACCCATGCAGGTAGACTCTTTACAACGACGGGTTAGTGATGCACGCAAGGAACATCGTTTTAAGGAGAATCTATGTTTCTATTGTGGTAAGTCAGGGCACTTCATTATAAACTGCCCCAGCCGTTCTCGTAAGACTACTGCAGCACTCATTCATTGTGAGTGTTGCGAGAGGGGATCTGTCAGGTCCGAGCCTCAGGCTCCAGAGAGATCTGCAGCAACAGATCTTGATTTCTCGGACTTAAACTCCGTTACCTCTGAGGACGTTGACTGTGTAAACGCTGCCATTTTTCAAGTTTCCTCAGCGGTGTCCCAGCTGAGTTGTAAGAAAAACAATTCTCATTGCTTTCTTTCCATCAAACTCTGGGTTGACTCAGTCTGGGTGTCTAGCTCTGCTATGATCGACTCAGGGGCAAGTGGAAATTTTATGGATGTCTCCTTTGCTCTGAAACAGGGGATACGTTCAGTGAAGAAGGCTATTCCAGTACAGATGGAAACTGTGGATGGCTCCCTGCTGACCTCTGGACCAGTGGATCAGGAAACAGAGCCTTTGAGGGTTCTTATGGGTAAATATCATCAAGAGAAACTGTCCTTTATGCTTATCTCTTCTCCCCACTTTCCCATTATTCTAGGGCTACCATGGCTGCAGGCTCAGAATCCTACCATTAACTGGGAGACCAAGGAATTACACTTTCCAGAGAAACAGATGAGTCCAAAAGTTTCAGCTTGCTCTGTTCCTAAAGGAACCATGTCAGTCCCTGAACTACCAGCTGTATACCAGGACTATGTGGATTTATGTGACAAGAAGAACGCTGACCAGCTTCCTCCTCACCGTCCATATGATTGTCCAATTGAATTATTGCCTGGAGCAGAGATACCTTTTGGTAAGATCTACCCCCTGGCGGGGCCCGAGCTAAAGGCTTTAAAGGATTACATAGACGAAAATCTAGCCAAGGGCTTCATACGCCCCTCTTCATCTCCTGCAGGTGCACCCATCTTCTTTGTAAAGAAAGATGGATCTCTGAGACCATGCGTAGACTATAGGGAACTCAATAAGGTTACTATTAGAAACCGTTATCCATTGCCTTTAATCCCTGAGTTATTGGAGAGAGTGCGACATGCCAAAATTTTCTCTAAACTAGATCTTCGTGGGGCCTATAACTTAGTCCGTATTAGACCTGGGGATGAATGGAAGACTGCATTCAGGTCACGCTATGGACACTTTGAATATCTAGTTATGCCTTTTGGTCTGAGTACCGCCCCAGCCACTTTCCAACACTTGGTGAATGACATCTTCAGGGATCTCCTAGATACATTCGTGGTAATTTATTTGGATGATATTCTAATTTTTTCTAACTCCACAGAGGAACATCATGGACATGTGAGAATGGTCTTGGAACGTCTAAGACAAAATCATCTTTACATCAAACTTGAAAAGTGTGAATTCCATAGGACCGAAATTCAATTTCTGGGGTATGTACTGTCTACACAAGGAATTAGTATGGATGGAAGCAAAACCCAAGCCATCAAGGATTGGCCAAGTCCTAGAAATGTGAAGGAGGTACAGCGCTTCATCGGGTTTGCCAACTTCTATAGACGTTTCATTAGAAATTTCTCTGAGGTAGTGTCACCTATCACCCAACTTACCCGGAAAGAGTCTAGGTTCTCCTGGACTCCCCAAGCCCAGGAAGCATTTTCCCGTCTAAAAGATAAATTTACCACCGCACCTATCTTAGTACATCCCAACCCCGAGCTTGCCTTCATAATAGAGGTGGATGCTTCAGACTGTGCCGTTGGAGCTATACTCTCTCAGAGAACAGGTGAGAAGAATGTCTTGCATCCCTGTGCCTTCTTTTCCCAGCAGTTGTCTTCGGCTGAGAGGAACTACGATGTGGGCAATAGAGAGTTGTTGGCCATTATTGCCGCCTTCAAAGAATGGAGACACCTTCTTCAGGGAGCTGCACAGCAAATAGTCGTCCTGACAGACCATCGTAACCTTGAGTTTATCAGGTCGGCTAAGTGCCTGACTCCTCGCCAGGCTCGCTGGAATCTTTTCTTAAACCAATTTAATTTTATCATTTCTTATAGACCATGATCGCGCAATGGAAAGGCTGATGCACTCTCTAGGATTTACTCAGCAGAGACACGTCCAATTACTCCTCCTAAGACTATTCTTCCTGACTCTAGATTCCTAGGAGTAATTCATAATCAAGACCTACTTAAGGACATCAAGGAAGCATACCATGCGGATTCCTTTTGGCACAACCCCCAAGGGACGTAAGTCTTGTCTTTAAGAATGGTGTGTGGATTCAGGACAACGCCTGTATATTCCTGAAACAGTCAGATTGAGAGTATTGCAACTCATTCACGATTCCAAGATAGCTGGGCATAGAGGAATTCTAAAGACACAGGAATTTCTCTCTCGTTTCTTTGGTGGCACACTTGCAGGAAGGATGTTTTAAACTATGTCACTTCATGTGAAGTCTGTGCAAGATGCAAAACACCTCGCTCCTCACCAACTGGTCTGTTACAGCCTCTTCCCACCCCGTCCCGCCCGTGGGGATCCATTTCTATGTACTTCATTGTGGAGTTACCAACCTCTCAAGGGAAGAACACCATTCTAGTGGTGGTTGACCGTCTAACAAAGGCAGCTCATTTTATCCCTTGTGTCGGCTTACCCACTGCAAAACAGACATCAGATTTGATGATTAAAGATGTGTTTCGCTTACATGGAGTACCGGATGAGGTTATTTCAGATCGAGGGGTGCAATTCACTTCTAGGTTTTGGCAAAATTTCTGTGCAGCATTGGACATTAAAGTAAACCTTTCTTCTGCTTTTCATCCCCAGACTAATGGACAGACTGAACGAACCAATCAAACCCTGGAGCAGTATCTCCGCTGCTTTATCTGCCACCTACAGGATGATTGGGTGGATCTACTTCCATTAGCTGAGTTCTCGTATAACAACTCTCAGAGTGCCTCCACTAAGCAGTCTCCTTTTTACTCTAATCTAGGTTATCATCCTAACATTCTACCACGATTTCCCATAGAAACGCCTTTAACAGCAGTGGCTGAAAGAATCACGTCTTTACAGAAGAATATGGATCTTCTAAAGGAGAATCTGGAATCGGCTCAGGAAAGGTACAAGAAAGCAGCAGATCAATTTCGTAAACCTGCACCAGCTTTCAAGGTAGGAGACTTGTCTGGCTGTCAACCAGAAATCTTAAGTTAAGGATTCCATCTTCTAAGTTGGGACATAAGTACATTGGACCCTATAAAATCAGTAAAATTATAAGTGCCGTTGCTTGTCGTCTTCAACTGCCCAAACTATGAGAATTCACCCTGTCTTTCATGTATCCTACTAAAGGCTGCGACACACCAATACGTTTCCTGGACTTCTTCTCCTTCCCTGACCCAGTGCTAGCGATGGTCAGGAAGAATTTGTGGTGGAAAGGATTTTAGATTCCAGTTGATAGAAATCATTACAATATCTGATTAAATGGCAGGGCTACCCATGGAGGACAACTCATGGGAACCAGTCAATAACGTTAATGCTCCCTCGCTTGCTCCGTCAGTTTCATCAGAGGTACCCACACAAGCCTGGCCTGAGGTCATCCGGAGGTTGTCCCTAAGGGGAGTAATGTAAGGTTCTGTGTATATGTTCCTGAAACTCAGTTTGTGTTCGTCAGCCATTTTACTTTCTGTCTTGCTGCAGCTACTTGCCCTCATCAAAATGGAGTTTCCAGCTTGCATGTTCCCGCCCTGATTCTCTCCTTTTGCTTCTTAACAGCCACAGCTGAGCAATCAGTGCTTCAGAATCTAGCCTGCAGTGAACCTGTGACCTGACTCCTAAAGCCTTGACCTTGTACTCCAGCTATTCCTACTGAGGAACTCTGAAGCACTTGTGGACTCTGAACCCTGCTCTTTGAAAGACCCACGTTTGCATGGACTTACGGTAACAGAGAAGAAGATCCTGAACCTGTTGTGAGAGTGATTGCTGAGCTTAGATTACTCTGGCCTGCTGTGTCTCCTGCTTTTGTGTCTGCAAACTGTGTGACTATTTTTGCCAACTTGTATGAAGTAATACAAGACTTTCTATATCAAACCGTGTCTCATGTATTTTCATCGCACCCAAGCACAAGACGCTATATGAACTGTACTACATACATTACACAGACAGTGACAAGCAGAAGCATATATTCTCTATTATGGAAAATATATCACAGCTGGGATCAATTGTGAAGATATTAAGGAAAGCCATATAGCAGCAATTTTATTGTGCAATTTACCAGATTCATATACAGCTTTAATAAATGCACTAGAGACAAGACCTGAAACAGACATTACATTAGAGATTGTGAAGAGCAAACTCATAGATGAATATCAAAGAAGGAAGGAACAAACAAATGATTGTTCTACTGAAAAAGATAATGAAATGCTCTTAAAGATACAGACTCAAAACACCCTATAATAAAGAGACAAGAGAATGTTTCAGATGTAAGAAAAAGGGACATTTAAAGAAAGACTGTACTATATGGAAGCAGAACAACAGAAATTACACCATAAAAATAATACACAGAAGGTGAAAAACACAATTTATGATTCATGTGAAAATAATTGGAATGGCACATTTAAAGTAACTGATAAGAAATCATCATTGGGTTGTTTATTGACTCTGGAGCAACAAGTCATATGACAAGTAATAAAAATTTCTTTACTGAACTTGATTTAAAATAAGAAGGAACCCATTTTATCTTACAGATGGAAGCAAAATAACTGCAGAAGGTGTTGGACAAGGAATGTTAAACTGTTCTAAAAAGTTTGGGCATGGTTCAAAAATACTTGTACAGGATGTGTTATATGTTCCAGATTAGAAGGAGGACTGTTATCTGTAAAACGTCTAACAGCAAAAGGACTTACAGTAAAATTCAAAGATGATAATGTAGAATCCAGCAGGAAATAAGATAATAATCAATGTCAAGGCAGATGAACAATTATATCATCTAGACACATTAAAGGAACAGATGAAGTTGTGTACACGTGATCACAAGAATTGTATTCACATGTGGCATAGACGTCTAGGACATAGACACCCTGAAAGTAATAATGGAGCTACAAAGGAAAGGATTAACAAAAGTTTTATTGATATCTGATTGCTCAATTACCGTAAGATGTGAATGTTTATAAAATCGAAAGCCACAAGGATATCTATTCCTAAAGAAAGTGAAACAAAAAGCACAATACCACTTGATTTGGTGCATACTGACGTATGTGGACCCATGAAAGTGACTAACTACATCAGGAGGCAATAGATATATGGTAACTTTTATAGATGACTACTCAAGATACACAGTCACATACTTGATCAAGAACAAAAGCAAAGTTTTCAATAAACTAGTAGACTACATAACAAAGTCGAATAACAAGTTTCAGAGGAAGCCAATTGTCATAAGAAGTGATAATGGAGGTAAGTTTACAGGACACGAAATAGAAAACTACTTAAGACAAAATGGTATAGAACATCAAAAGACTGTTCCATATACACTTGAACAAAATGGAGTAGCAGAAAGAAAAAATAGAACTCTGTTTGAAATGATAGGGTGTATGCTGACAGATTCCAAACTACCAGAGAAATATTGGGTGGAAGCAGCATGACAGCTACATATCTACAAAACGGACTTTTTTCCAGAAACCTGAAAAAAAACTCCATATGAACTGTGGCAAGGTATGAAACCAAGTGTGAATCATTTAAGAGTTTTTGGTTGTAAAGTTTTTTGCATTCATTCCAACAGAAAAACATTCCAAACTTCAAAAACAGGTCCATAGAAGGAATATTTGTTGGATATAGTGAAAGTTTCAAAGGATACAGATTCCTAGATCCCAAAACAGAGTTACGATGAGTAACAGTGTGACATTCATTTAGGATCTAAATGAAGACACTATGATTCACTGGAAACAAAAAATAGAAAAACAGCAGTAATATAGCAGAAGGAATATCTGATGAAAAAGAAGTTGAAATTGATAAATAACAGAATACTGAAAGTGAAGAAATACAACTACAAACAACACGGAACCAAGACGTTCAATAAAGAAAACAAAGGAAAACCACCAAAACGCCTCTCATACAAGGCAAGTACAAGTAAAATTTATGAAGCTACCTCTTGGAAGACATATCTCGACTTCCTGAAGAAGAAACTAATAAATGGAAAGAGGTAGCAGAAATAGTAATGAAATCCATGCATGACTCAAAGACATGGACACTAACAGAATTACCAAAAGGGAAGAAAAGCTATAGGATGTAAAATGGTTTTTAAAGTAAAGTACCAAACAGATGGCACAGCTGAACAGTACCGAGCAAGACTAGTAGCTAAAGGTTATTCTCAAAAATATGGAGAAGACTATGATGAAACATTTGCTCCAGTTATCAAACATGCTACAATAAGAACTTTGTTTGCAGTTGCAGCAATGAAACAATTGGAACTGAAACATCTAGATGTAAAGACAGCGTTTTTGAATGAAGTTTAACAGAAGATATTTACATGGAACAACCTCCGGATTCAAAGACCAAAGTAATTCAAACATGGTTTGCAAATTGCAGAAAAGTATATACGGTTTATTACACGCTGCTAAAGCGTGAGTGCTAAAATCACGGAAGTGCTCACAAATGAAAAAATTTCAAAGAAGCAAAGCTGCTCCTTGCCTGTACACAAAAAGACTAATGGACAGATGGATTTATGTACTCAATATATGTTGTTTTGAAAAAGAAAGGGATAAGGAGGACATACTAAAAGTCCTGAATCAACATTTTGAGATCAAAGACTTGGGAAATGTGAAACAGTACTTAGGAATACAGATAGAAAGAGAAGAAGATGGAAGTTTCCTACTTACCGTATATACTCGTGTATAAGCCTAAATTTTCAGCACCTTTTTTGTGCTGAAAATCCCCCCTCGGCTTATACATGAGTCATAGGGCAGAAATCAGCGGGGGAGGGGATGCGGCTGCAGGAGCCGGCTGGGACATCATACTCACCCTCCCCATGCCATCGCTGAAGGTCCCTCCAATCCTGTGTTCTCCCCGGCTTCCTGCAGCTCTCCCCGCTTCCTGCAGCTCTCCAGCGCTGAGCGGTGAGTAATACCCCTCATTAAGGTCATGTAATATGGACGCGACGCCACTCCCATGGGCGTGGCCTCCATATTCATGGCCTTAATGAGCGGGTATTACGTCACCGCTCAGCGCTGGAGAGCTGCAGGAAGCGGGGAGAGCTGCAGGAAGCCGGGGAGAACGCAGGATTGCCGGCCGGGACGTTCAGCGATGGCACGGGGAGGGTGAGTAAGATGGAGGAGGATGGGGGGAGCATGGAGGAGGACAAGGAGCACGAGCAGGAGCGGAGGAAGACGGAGAGCACGGAGCAAACGGGGAGGACGGAGAGCACGGAGCAGAACGGGGGAGGACGGAGAGCACGGAGCAGGACGGGGGGAGGACGGAGAGCACGGAGCAGAACGGGGGGAGGACAGAGAGCACGGAGCAGAACGGGGAGGACGGAGAGCACGGAGCAGAACGGGGGAGAGGAACGGAGAGCATGGAGCAGAACGGGGAGAGGACGGAAGAGCACAGACGCAGAACGGGGGGAGGACGGAGAGCACGGAGCAGAACGGGGGGAGGACGGAGAGCACGGAGCAGAACAGGGGGAGGACGGAGAGCACGGAGCAGAACGGGGGAGGACGAGAGCACGGAGCAAGAACGGGGGGGAGGACGGAGAGCACGGAGCAGGACGGGGTGGGCACAGAGGAGAATGGGGGAGTGCAGAGCTGGATGGGGGAGCACGGAGCAGGACGGGGGAGGATGGAAAGCACGGAGCAGGACAGGATAATGGAGCAGCAAGAGGGGAGCACAGAGGAGAATGGGGCGCACAGAGCTGGATGGGGGAGCACAGAGCAGGACGGCAACTTATACACCCGGCTTATACACGAGTCAATAAGTTTTCCAAGTTTTTTCTGGCAAAATAGGGGGGTCGGCTTATACACGGGTCGGCTTGTATATGAGTATATACGGTAATCAAAATCACATGATTCAAGACATAACCGAAACATTTGGATTGAAGGATGCAAAAATAGCTAAGTCTCCAATGGAAACTAATTATCTTAAAGAGATGAATTGTGAGAAAAATGTGTTACCAAATAATGAAGAGTACAGAATGGCAATAGGAAAATTACTGTATCTAGCGACTATTTCAAGGCCAGACATCACAGCAGCAGTAGGAATTCTGAGTAGAAAAGTGTCCAAGCCAAATAAAGCGGATTGGAATGCCATGAAGAAGTAATACATTATTTGAAAGAACTAGCAATGTTAAAACTGAAACTGCCTACAAGTGATAAATGCATTTTAACTGGATATGTTGCTGCAGATTGGGCTGGAGATCCAACTGACAGAAAATCTGCCAGTGGTTATATTTTCTTTATCTCAGGCGACCAATTATTTGGCATAGCAAAAAACAATCGATAGTAATGCTGTCGTCAACAGAAGCAGAATATGTTTCAGCAGCACATGTGAGTCAAGAAGTTCTATGGTTAAGACAATTGCTAACAGACCTAGGACAACCACAGTTGGAACCAACAAAAATAAATAAGGACAATCAAGGATGTCTTGTTCTTGCTAAGACGGAAAGAGTTAACCCAAGATCCTGTTAAACGTGTCAAACCAAGAACAAGGCCATGTTGGAAGATATGGAGGTGCTCAGAGAAGCATAAAGAGGCCTTCTGCAACAGAAGAAGTTGGTGGTCGCAGACTTACAGCAGCAATGCCAGAGTGGTAATGAGGCGGAACTGCAAAGGCCCATCTTGGTGAAGGGTCTTGCAGAAGATAAAGCTCAGGGAGAGTTTACGCTAAGAGCTGAACAAGACAGTCACCTGGTCGTGGAAGATGACTTGATGGGAATGTCCAAGGCAAAGCAGGAACCATCAGTCCAATAAGAGAGTGAGACCTCGCTCTTCAAGTGTGTGATAGAGGTACCTGAAGATGTACGAGAGGCATGTGCCAGGAGGCAGTGCATGAGTCCTTCAGAAAGGCAGTAGAAGCATGTAGTGTAAACTGGGCACCAGAGATTAAACAGTTGGTGATACTGTCGACTAGAGAAGTCACAGTGAAGCGGGTGGTATCCTGAGGGATATGCACCTACAATGCCTCCGCATGAAACAGATGATCCTGTTGAGGAATAAGGAATCCGCTCGATGTTTGGAGCATGCCAAGAATGCTCAAAGTCAGCTGGTGTTTTTTGGAAGACATCGTTCAAGTACCCAGAAATCTGTTGAGGAAAGTCATTGGAAGACTTGGAAAAGTGATACAGGAAATCGTGAATAAGTCTGGTGTGGTGAGAGTGAGGATTCCAGCTGATGACAAAGACCAGGTAGTGGGTGAAGACGGGATGGTTCCATTCATCACTGTCTGCTCAGTAGAAAGCCTTAAAAATATCCAAAATGCTCCTTGAATATCGGCTGACGTACCTACGAGAGGTAGAGCACTGAGACAGAAAAAACTGCACATTAAGGTATAGCTACATGAATTGGAAAGAAGATGCGACCACTTCCAACCCGAGGTATAGAGAGATGAAAGGTTCGCTAAAGACTAGCAGTACACAATCTGAGGCTAAAACGGGTAGAAGTAGTGACTCCTCTGTTAACTCAGTGCTGAGTTACATAGGTGTAATCATACACAGTGTGTGTGTACACAGAGGTGAAGCCTAGGGGGCACTTTAGCAGAGACACAGCCCAACGAGGAAGTAGTGAGAGCACCGCAAGGTGCCGTGCGCACTGTACTGAAGCCCAGCAGGATGTGCGAGGGCTGGATGAAGGGGGCAGAGCCCACCACCACGCGAGGGAAATTTGGGAGCCATCTGGAAGTGGTGATGGGGATGTGGTCAGGAGCAAGCCACGGGTCTGAAGACAGACGGGGTACACGGAGCCGTGACTTCAACATCCCCACTGATACCCTTCAGTCACAGCCTCCAAACACCTGTCCCTTACTTCATCCTTTGGACTTACTCAGTGGTCCTCCTCAGCCACCCACACGGACAGACATACATTAGACCTGGTCTTCACCCGCCTCTGCTCTCTATCTAACTTCACCACCTCCCCTCTCCCTCTATCCGACCATCATCTACTCACTTTCTCATCCCTGTCCTCCCTCCTGTCATCCATGTCCAGCAACACGTGCACCGCCGCAGAAACCTTGCACACCTAGACATCCACACACTCTCTGACTCTATTCTACCACTGGCATCCATATCCTCACTCCACGACACAGACACTGCTTTCTACAATGCCACTCTCGCATTGGCTATTGACATGGTCGCCCCTCTCGTTCATGGCAGAGTGCAACGCACCAACAGACAACCCTGGCACAATAACACCACTAAAAAGCTCCGGCAAGTGTCCAGGATTACAGAGCGGCGTTGGAAAAAAAAAAATTCGCAACTGCATTCAAACAAGCAACACTCTCTTTCAAATCTGCCCTCACCTCTGCTAAACAGGCCTACTTCACAACCCCTCGTATCTTCCTATCCTACAACCCCAAACAGTTATTCAAAACTTTTAACTCCCTCCTCCGCCCACCACTGCCCCCTCCTACCTCCCTCATCTCTGCTGAGGACTTTGCCACACACTTCAAAAATAAGATCGACCAAACAAGGCAAGTCTTCATTGTTCAACTACCACAACCCCTTTGTATACCAGACCAATGCCCTAACCCCATAACCTTCCTCTCCAACATAACCGAAGGGGAGCTTAATTGTCTCCTCTCCAATCGCACCTTTCAACCTGTGCACTAGACCCCATCCCAACCCACCTCCTCCCCAACCTCACCACCACTATTATCCCATCCCTAACCCACCTCTTCAACCTATCACTAACTTCCGGTACCTTCCCTTCTGCTTTCAAGCATGCCACAATCACGCCTATCCTTAAAAAGCCAACCCTCGACCAACCGCTATGCCCACTGTCGCCCAATATCGCTGCTCCCATTCGTTCCAAACTCCTGGAGCTGCACGTCCACACTGAGCTTTCCTACCACCTCTCTTTAATTTGCTCTTTGACACTCTACAATCTGGTTTCCGCCCCCATCACTCCACTGAGACAGCCCTGACCAAAATTACTAATGACCTACTTACAGCCAAAGCGAACGGACAATACTCTATACTCCTGCTTCTTGACCTGTCCTCTGCATTTGACACAGTTGACCACTGCCTTCAACTACAGATTCTCTCCTCCTTTGGCGTCAAGGACCTCGCCCTATCCTGGATCTCCTCATACCTTTCCAACCGCACATTCAGCGTCTCCCACTCCCCCACTACCTCCTCGTCCCCACCCTCTCTCTGTTGGAGTCCCCCAATGCTCTGTTCTAGGACCCCTACTCTTTTTCAATCTGTACACTTGGCCTGGGGCAACTCATAATGTCCCATGGATTCCATACCACCTTTATGCTGATGACACTCAGATCTACCTCTCTGGCCCAGATGTCACCTCTCTGCTGTCCAGAATACCTGATGTCTATCAGCCATATCCTCCTTCTCCTCCCGCTTCCTCAAACTCAATGTGGACAAATCTGAACTCATCATCTTTCCCCCATCCCACAGATCTTCCTTACCTGACCTATCTATCACAGTTAACGACATCACGCTTTCCCCCTGTACCAGAAGTCCGCTGCCTCGGAGTAACCTTTGACTCTGCCCTGTCCTTCAAACCGCACATCCAAGCTCTTTCTACCTCCTGTCGCCTTCAGCTCAAAAATATTCAAGAATCTGTCCTTTCCTCAACCCTCAATCTACTTAAATGATTGTGCACGCCCTCATCATCTCCCGCCTCGACTACTGCAACACCATTTTCTCTGGCCTCCCTGCTAACACCCTCGCACCTCTCCAGTCCATTCTTAACTCTGCTGCCCGACTAATTCATCTCTCTCCTCGCTATTCCTTCGCTTCTCCCCTCTGCAAATCTCTTCACTGGCTCACATTCCCTCTGCGTATCCAGTTCAAATTACTAATACTGACCTACAAGGCCATCTATAACCTTCTCCTCCTATATCTCTGAACTAATCTCCCAATTCTTCCCTCCGTAATCTCCGATCCTCCCAAGACCTCCTTCTCTCCTCCCACTTATTCGCTCCTCACCCAACCGCCTCCAAGACTTCTCTCGAATATCTCCCATCCTCTGGAATTCTTTGCCCCAACCGTCCGACTATCAACCACATTCGGATCCTTCAGATGGAACCTGAAAACCACCTCTTCAGAAAGCTTACAGCCTGCAATGACCCTCAATGACCCTCACCTTCTCACCACTACCGGAGAATCGCCTCAACCACACCGGAACTGCTGCGAGCCCCAACCTGCGTCCCTCCTTCCCCACCATCCTGTAGAATGTAAGCCCGAAAGGGCAGGTCCTCTCCCCCTGTATCTGTCTGCATTGTTTAGTTTTTACTGTAAGTGATACCTGTAATTTGCATGTAACCCCTTATCATGTACACACCATGGAATCAATGGTGCTATAAAAATAAATATAATAATAATAATGTGCCCCATATGATGCCCATACCCTATATGATGCCCCATAAATATGAAACCCCATATGATTCTCCGATATAATGGGCCCCATGGATGATGCCCTCAGTGTCTTTGGGCCAAAATAATGCTCCATATATAATGGGCCCCATTTATAATGATCCAGTTGTATCATGGGCCCCATGCTGCTGCTCCAGTGTCTATCTGCCCCATTTAGAATGCTCCAGTATATTATGGGCCCTATCATGCTGCTCCATGTCTGATCTCCCTATTTAGAATGCCCAGTATATGATGGGCAACATGCATGCTGCTCCAGTGTCTGATCTGCCCCATTTAGAATGCTCCAGTATATGATGGGCCCCATGAATGATGCTCCATGTCTTATGGGCTAATATAATGGTCCATATATAATTGGGCCCCATTTATAATGATCCAGTGTATAATCGTCCCCGTAAATGCTGCTCCAGTGTTTGTTTTCCCCCATTTAGAATGCTCCATATATGATGTGCCCCATGGATCTGCCCCATGTCTGATCTGCCCCATTTAGAATGCTCCTATATGATGGGCCCATGGATGATGCTCCAGTGTCTTATGGGCCAAAATAATGCCAATATATAATGGGCCCCCTTTATAAGGATCCAGTGTATAATGGTCCCGTAAATGCTGCTCCAGAGTCTGTTTTCCCCCTTTAGAATGCTCCAGCATATGATGGGCCCCAAGGATGCTGCTGCAGTGTATGACTGCCCCATTTAGAATGATCCATGTATTGATGGGCCCTATGCATGCTCTCCAGTGTCTGATCTGCCCCATTTAGAATCTCCAGTATATTAGGGCCCGATGCATGCTGCTCCAGTGTCTGATCTTCCCTATTAAGAATGCTCCCGTATATGATGGGCAACATGCATGCTGCCCATGTCTGATCTGCCCCATTTAGAAGCTCCATATATGATGAGCCCCATGAATGATGCTCCAGGTTTATGGGCCATATAATGCTCCAATATAATGGGCCCCATTTATAATGATCATGTATAATCGTCCCCCGTAAATGCTGCTCCAGTGTTTGTTTTCCCCCATTTAGGAATGCCCATATATATGTGCCCCATGGATGCTGCTCCATTTGTCTGATCTTCCCCCTTTTAGAATCTCCAATAGATGGGGCCCCATGGATGATGCTCCATTCTTATGGGCCAAAATAATCCCCATAATATAATGGGGCCCCTTTATAATGATCCATGTATAATGGTCCCCTAAATGCTGCTCAGAGTCTGTTTTCCCCCTTTTAGAATGCTCCACATATGATTGGGCCCCAAGGATGCTGCTGCAGTGTATGATCTGCCCATTTAGAATGATCCAGTATATATGGGCTCCATGCATGCTGCCCAGTGTCTGATCTTGCCCATTTTTAATGCTCAAGTGTAAGCTGGCCCCATTATAATCTCCAGTGTATAGTGCTCCCTATATTGCTCCAAACATTAAAAAAAATGTAATACCTCTCCTCGCAGTGCACTGCTCTACTCTGGACTCCTCACGTCGCCATCTTAACAGCTCTCTGCACTTGGACTGTTTAGGCAGAGGGCGTACAGACTTGACGTCCTTCGTGCTCTCAAGCTGAATGTCACTGCAGGAAACGCGGAAGACTCACAGCGGTGGAGCAGGGAAGGTAAGTAATTTGCAAGTGCTGGGGCCCTGACAAGCAGGGGGGGCCCCCGGGGCGACGGCACTGGCCAGGGCCCCCCAAGTCCCGTGTGTCCGGCGGTGGGCCCTTCCCACCGTCAAGACACTTTTTTGCACTAGAGGGGCCCTTTCCAGTTTCTGTCACCCACGAGTCGGCCCCCCCACCTGCCAGGGAACAGGGCACTTGCCCGGGTGCGCCGTTGTACGCGCCCTGGGGGGGGGATTTGCAGGTGTTGTAGTCCGTCCCTCTTGAAGGCATTTCATTAAATGTTTAAATGCAATGGTATTCAAATTTAGAGTATTTTCTCTCGGCAAAAGGCCCCTTCCGTACTTCTAACTTTGCCTCACAATAATTTTGGTCAAAAAAGTGCCACACGGACCTTCCCACTATGGATAAATTTTTCAGGGCTTGCACGCTTGCTAATTTGACCATCTCAAAGCTGCCTTCAATCTTTTTTTTTTTTTTAAAACCTTTTTGGACTGCTATGGGTCCTGCCAGATAACCCCCTGCGATTCGATACCTGCTTCGGTTCCTCCTCTTCTTTTCTATTGCCGCGGCCCCTCTTCCACAATCCGGGTCAACAACGGTCATCCCAACTCCTCTTCAATTTCATGTGCACCTTCCTCTGTGTCACCGGTAAGGTGGTTTAGTAAATCAGGAAGGGGCACCTGAGTTTATCAGGGTACATTCTGGCTCAGTAGATTGGCGAGGGAAAGTAGTGCTCTGGGTGAATGACCAGAAAGAACATCTAGCAGTGGCGTGGTATCAAGCATAAAATTCTGTTAATGTTGGGACTGGGGAATCAGGATTTGACTTGATAACCCAGCTGGCAGTGAAAAGAGCTCCATGGGAAATTCTGAAGTGTGGGCTCTGCACCTTCACTTTATAGGGGGTGAAAACACAAGGAAAGTTGTTGTTCCTGACCAGGAGCCTGCATGACAACTCAGTGCTTCATTTTGAACCTTCAGAGAGGAGGCGATAGAGCTGGAGGCGTTTCGGGCAATGAAGCCAAAACCGTTCCGATGAACCGCATTTTACCCTACCCCCCAGTAAAGGGGCCTTCCAAGCCTTCTTGGCCAACATGACGCCGGTCAAAACCTCCGCCTTAGGTGCAAGGCTATGGCACTTCCAGCAGATGCACCACCACCACCATCAGTACCAGCTGGCCCCCCACTTTGGGCCCTTCCCCGAACTTCCTAATTTTTGTAAAAAAAAAATTACCCAAAATACCACAGAATATGTTAGTTCAGAAGCGTAAGCGATCATCTAGGGAAATTGAAAATCCCTTATTTCAGGAGTCACACAAGACGACTCAGGCTCAGTATGGTTTCCCCAGAATAAAAAAAAGTAGAAAAAGGGTAATGTATTCCAAGCGTACAGCTGTAAACATGTTGGGGTAATTTTTTAAATCTCCGTATATTTTCCGAGTAACAGACAGACGTTCACAGGTCATAGGATTTAGACCACAATAAAAAAGCTGAAAAAGGGAACTGTATCACCAGAACCGGTATATATGTATAGTGAAAAAAAATCAAAATCTCCGTAATATTCAGGAGACAACACTGCCCTCTCCGGCTCATTGGATTACACCAAAATTTAAAAAGCAGAAAGAGGGTACTGTTTCACCCGATACAAGGTATAAATAGTGTAAAAAATATCAGTCTCCGTATATATTTAAGGAGTCAGACATGACGTTAGGCTCAGTAGGATTACACAAAAATTTAAAAAAAGATGAAAAAGGATACGTATCGCAGATACCAGGTATATATAGTATGGGGAAATATTCTAAATTCCTAATTTTTCAGGAGGCAGACCGCCCTCCAGGCTCAGTATGGATTAACACAAAAAAAAAAAGATAAAAAAAAGGGGTACTGCAACAGATCATTGATATGAAAATTTTCTAAAATTTCGGATATATTTCAGGAACAGACAATGACGCTCACAGGCTCATATGGATTACACAAGAAGAAAAAAAGCGAAAGGGGGAACTGACACCAGAACAAGGTAGTATAGTGAAAATATTCTTAATTCCGTATATTTGGAGGCAGCAAGGCGCTCAAAGCTCAGTATGGTTACACAAGAATATTTAAGAAGAAAAAAGGGGTAGTATCGCAGTACCAGGTACATATGTCTACGAAAATATTGGAAATCTCTGTATATATTAGAGGAGGCAGCAATGACCACAGGTCAGTTGGATTACACAAAATATAAAAAGTTGGGGGTGGGGGGGAAACCCAATAGGGTCAAAATGGGCATATGTTAGGTGTAAATGGGGTTTAAAGCACGGCAAATGAAGGAATTGGAGAAGTCCGAGGAAGAGGAGGACAAATAAAGGGTATTATTCACCAGAAAAAAGGTAGCTAGTGAAAATATTCTAAATCTCGGTAATATTTCATAGGCAACACTGAGCTCTCAGGCTCATAGGATTACACAATAATATAAAAAGATAAAAAAGGGTACTATTCAGACTGAAAATATTCTAAACTCCGTATATATTTCAGGAGGCAGCACTGAAGCTCAAGGTCAGTATGGATTCACAAGAATATAAAAAGCAATCCGCAAGAAATAATCACACATATGGCCAAGTCCAGGTTCAATGATCACAAAATGGGGGGGTAGGACGACTTTTTTTGCCAAAAAGGGTCTGTTCCCAAGAGTACAGCTGTTACAGTTAGGGGTATTGTAAATCCCTATATACAGTACAGACCAAAAGTTTGGAACAAACTTCTCTTTAAAAAGATTTTTCTGATTTTTATGACTTGAAAATTGTAAACACATGAAGGCATCAAAATTGAATTAAACTGGGATTATCTTCACTTTACAAAAAATGGAAACAACTGAAATTGTCTATATTCTAGATTCTTCAAAGAGCCACCTTTTGCTTTGATTATGCTTTTACGCAGAAAAGGTGAACCGGACTCTACAACCTAGTTCCCCCTGAAGCATGGAGGAGGTGGGGTGATGGTGGTGGGGGTGCTTTGCTGTACACGTTGGGGATTTATTCAAAATTGAAGCGGTACGGCCAGCCCCCCAAACCATTTCGATTGGGTTCAGGTTGGCACTGTGGAGGTCAGGTCTCTGGCGAGCACCCCCCAAAATCTCCTTTTTAATCAAATAGCCCAACACAGTCGGAGGTGTTTTTGGGGTCATTGTCCTGTGAAAAATAAAGATGGTCCAATAAATGCAAACTGGATGGAATAGCATGCCGCAAATGCTGTAGTAGCCATTTCTGGTTCACTATGCCTTAATTTTGAATAAATCCCCAACAGTGTCATCGCAAGCACCCCCAACCACCATCCCACCACCTCCCCAGCTTCACGGTGGGAACCAGGCATGTAAATATCCGTTCACCTTTTCGCGTGAAAGCAGTAATTAACAAAAAGGTGGCTACTTGAAGAACCTAGAATATAAGACATATTTTCAGTTGTTTCACACATTTTGTAAAGGTAGTATAATTCCACATTGTTAATTCATAATTTTTTGCCTTAAGTGTGATTCTACAATTTTCAATACCATGAAAATCAGAAAAATCTTGAATGAAAGGTTGTGGCCAAACTTTTGGTCGTCGTATTTCCGAGTAACAAGTCTCACAGCTCCGTATGATCACAACAGAATATAATAAGAATAAAAAAGGGTCTGTATCCCAAGCGTACAGTGATCAGTTGGGGTAATTGTAAATCTCCATATTTATTTCCAGATAACAACGACGCTCACTGGCTCTGTTAATTAGACCAGAAAATAAAAAGTAAAAAAGGGAATGATTGGAGGCGTCCGCTGTATACGTGTTTGGAAAATAACGGATTTAAATTTCCCAGAGTCAGACAGGCTCTCAAGACTCGTATTGATCACACCGAAATAAAAATTAGGAAAAGGGTAATGATTACAACAACAGTGTATACAGGGTTGGGTAAATTGTAAAACTCCGTAATTTTGCCAGAGTTGACACGGCTCTACAGGCTCAGTTTGCACCCAGAATATAAAAATTGAAAAAGGGTAATGTATTACAAGCAACGCTGTATACAGGGGTTGGGGAATTGTAAATCTCCGTTATTTTGCCAGAGTCTGACCTGGCCTCAAGGCTCATATTATCACACAGAATAAAAAAATTAAAAAAGGGTAATGTATTACAACGAACAGCTGTATACAGGGTTGGATACATTGTAAATCTCCGTATTTTTGCCAGGTCAGAACTGGCCTCACAGCTCAGTAGGATCACACCGAATATAAAAAGTTGGGGGGGGAGGGGTGGGGGGACAGCCCAGTAGGGAGGTGGCAAAAAGGGCATTTTTTTGAGGTGTATAATGGCTAAAGCAGCTGCAAAGGGGAGGAATTGGGAAGTCCGAGGAAGGGGGAGGACCAAAGCGACCATTTTGCTGGCAACCATGTGCATCAGGGGAAGGGGGACAAAATCCTTTGCAACCCATCATGGTTCTTTTTAAAAATGAAGGTTAATATCCACATTTTGCTCGACAGACGGGGTCCTTCTTTTTGCAGGATTGATTCAGCAGAGTGTTTGAGCGATACTGCTCGTATCAAAAATACGGATCGGAAGGTATCGCCGTATCACTAAATACGTCGAATCCGATTCCGTACCGGAAGTCCAATGTAAGTCTTGGAACCAAATATTCATTAAAAAAAACATTCGCCTTGTTGGTTAATTGTACGAAGGGAAAACAACAAAGACTAATGTAGAATGATTGGGGGAGGTTGAGGAGACAATAAAAGGCAACATGTTTAACCCAATGCATTGGAATAGATTTAATAATTTTTTTTTTGGAAATACGTTTGGATTGATAACAAATTGACAATGTTGTTAACCTTTTTTTTTATTTTGGCAAAAATTATGTTTCACAACTTCCATGCCTTCACCTTTTTCTTTTGCCAGTGCCCACACTTTCTCCTTCAAATTTCGCGCCATCTTTCTCAATCAAATTATTCTTCATCTTACCTTTAATCTTCTTCTTAAACTTCTTGCTATTATGTTTTTTTTAATTACTCTATTGTTTTAAAAAATTAACTTCTTATATCAATTCTTCTCTTCTTCCCTTATCTTCTTATATATTCTTATTTGTGACAGAGATTCCTGTACTTGTAACTGTAAAGTTGAATTGTTCATCCTTCCTTCTTGCTGTCACAAAGATTTAAATTACAACAGTATTTGTCCGGTTCAGTTTAGCCTGCACACAGGCATTTCCAGGGGCACCACAGGAGGAAGATCACCCCAAACACTGCTTAGTCTTCTTCTGCTTAAATTTAGAGCAATATTTTGTTTTTCATTTTGGTCTTATACTTCATGTTCTTCTTTTTTTTGATCCTCTGCTTATTGTTCTGCTGTCTCTTGTTTTTTTGTTTGTCTTAACCTTCTTTGTCCTGTTGGTGTCTTTTTCTGGGTAATCTTTTATTTTTTCTTTTTTGAGGGTTCAGGCGGTTGGCTTCTGTTCTCCTTTTGTCGTCATCTTCTTTTTGGGGGTCTTTAAGGCTCTAATTTCCGGGGGGAAACCCACTGACGTCTGGAACCCTGACGGGATCAATGGGCAAGAGAAATGGAAGAAAAGAGGACCCGCTACGTGCTGGAAACCCGAGGGCAGCAGAAGGAAAAGAGGCAATGTCACAAACCGGTACAGCTGACTTACTGTGACACGGTTACAAGCGGAGGTACCTGTGCTCCAAAGCACTACCAAGGACCAGCAGACGTTGGGGAATCGGATACGGAGAGGGGCACCTAGGCCAAAGGCACTGGGAGAACCATTGACGGTACGGCCCCCGAAGGGTAGCAAAGGAAAAAGGCAATGGTCACACCAAACCAGCTGACGTTACTGTGACACGGTTCTAACAGGAGTACCGTCTCCAAAGCATACCAAGGACCACGACGTGGTAACTGGATACGGAGGTGGAGGCACCTACAAAGGCACGGGGAGAACCAGTTGACGATGGACCCCGGATGGGTAGCAAAGGGAAAAGGGCAATGTCACAACCGAGTACAGCTGACTTACGTGACAGGTTTTTCTAAGCAGGAGGTACCTGTGCCCAAAGCCTACCAAGGACCAGCAGACATTTGTGGAACCGGAACGGAGAGGAGGCACCTAGGCCAAAGGGCCTGGGGGGAAAACAGTTTGACGGTACTGGACCCCGGACGGGGGAGAGAAGGAAAAGAGGCAATGCACAACCGAGTACCCTGCGTAACTGTGACACGGTTCTAAGAGGAGGTACCTGGCTCCAAAGCCTACCAGGACCCAGACGTTGGGGAACTGGATCGGAGGGAGGCACCTAGGCCAAAGGCACTGGGGAAACCATTGACGGTACTGGACCCCGGACGGGTAGAAACGACCCAGAAAATGTAAGTTGACAGGACGCCCGTCCGCATTACCGAATCACCGTCCACATGGGTGCTTTCCTATTGTCACAATGGGAAACCGCCTTTTTTACATATCCCACAGGAACATGGAAACCTAAACTGCAGGCACCAAGAGTCGGCTAACCCGAATGCAACA